>MU865992.1:0-149918 GCA_033296975.1 Podospora aff. communis PSN243 | reverse complement strand
GTTGTGGTGGAATTTGTTGAAGGAGTGGGAGGTACGTGTCGCGTTGGGGCGCGCGCGACTCGCTTATCTGCGCGACTCGCTTATCATGTACGTTAAAATCAAATCGTATAAAACTATTTTTATTCCTTTTTATTTCGTTTTATTTATTGCGATGCACGTGTTTGAAAAGTAAGGGTTTTCCCAACCTCAGTTGAGCGGTTTTTCAACCTCAGTTGACCTTTTCCCCCTGTAAGCCAAGGCTCGCTTCAGGGGTTTCAACCTCAGTTGTTCTTACACCTGCTACCTTTTGGGCCGACAAGAGCAATATCACCAGGCAAATACTCCGTCACTCCCGAGACGGAAGACTCGTACGGGAACTGAGTGACTGTATCTGGGTATTAATCGTCTCGATCTTGGGTACGTTTCTGGGGCTTTGAGTTTACTCACAGGGGATGTTGAAGAAGGGTAGACCTGGCAGCACGTTGTGTCCTTGAAGCCGAATGCCTGTTTACACCGGGCTCCGTCATCAAGCGATCGCCTGAAAGGAGCAGATATAAATCAGTTCAGGACTCCTTACATTAGGTTTGGAGGCTAATCTTCACTCACCCATCATACTCATGGCGGTAGAAGGGGTCCATATAGCCGTTAGGCACGACCAGAATCTTGTCAAAATCCTGTCCACCCGATGCTGGCGGAAGAATAGTATGGAGCATCCAGTCCCTGAACACGTCTCTTTGGTGGATTGCTGCGGCGTACTGCTCGTCCGTAAGTTCACGCCCCAGCTTCCTAAAGACCACTTGGTTAGCTGGGTGTAGCATGTCAAATTCGGAGTCTCAACGGCACCATTTATATTGGATATAAGGGTCAGCAAATGGTGTTTTGCCAAACTTCGCCTTGTACTGTTCGAGAAATGGTAGACAGCTATGATAACAGTCGTGCAGCTGAATGTGGGCCGTTGTCTAGAAGAGGCAGTTGAGATTAGAATAAAGTACCCATTCCAGCGGATAGACAACACACGTTGTGGAGATATTCCTGCATCGAGTCTTCACCAGCAACTCGGTCGACTTTGAATTTGCTTCCAATATCAATCGTTGACCGCTTAGTGTGCAGGAAATCTTCCAACTGCCGAATGAAGCGATCGGTAGCGGAAAGAGATTCGGGGGGCCAACTGGAGAAGAAGTCGGTAGGGTACAGAATCGTGATGTTGGAACTGCAAAACCGCTTGGACGTGTCGACCTCGGTCATCGCCTTGATAGTGGCAGCGGCTGTCTGGGCAGTTCTGCTGAAGAAACCCACCGTGTCTAGCTCCCTGCATTTCGCGGGTCAGTCGGTGAAAACTTCTAGGTTCTGCGGGTGAGATGTGATTACTTTGGCTGTGTGAAAACACCCGCAGTTGACACACTCCCGAGTGAAGGGCATAGACCGCATACGCCATGCTCGGATGCCGGACCGATCACACTGCCAAATGCTGCAGATTTGATGTTAGCCATGCAGGTCAAAGGTGCCTGAAGCCAAAAAGCTCCGCAGGTCTGGGCAGAAAGGACTCACTATCAGTCCCAATGGCAACATCAATCCAGTCATACGCGGAAGCTGCCGGGGCGCTGCCGGCGCTACTGCAACCTGGATCCTGGTACCCGTCGCCTCGGGGGTTGAAAGGGGCCTGATAGTTAAACCAATCCTTGGCGCTTTCACCAGAGGCGAACTGAACTGTCTTGACGCGGCCAACAATGACAGCACCGGCGTCGAGGAGCTTCTCCACACAGACCGCGTTCTTCTATTTTACCCCATGAAGTATGCCATATGCTTTGTTGCCCGCCGAGGTGGGAACGCCAGCCATATCGATCACATCCTTGACCACCACCCTGTACCCCGCAAGTGGTTTCTCGTCTGACGGGGCGTCGTAGTAGGTTCTGCTTGGAACGGGAACACCGGAGATTCCTGGAATCATGAATCTGATCAGATTAGTTGACAGTTGGCTTCGCAATGCTGCTGGCAGTTGTCTCCCCGGGTACAAACGACTACATGTAACGTACCTCCTGGGGTTATCCGGGCTTGGCACGAGGGGAAACACAAACGCGCCTTGGGTGTCAGGAAATAAACGCCATGCTGGACGTAGACCTTGCGGGGAAGCGAAGTAGGGTCCGGCCTTCCAATTGGTGGCATTGTCTTGAGGACCGAGGGAAATAATGTGGGCGGCGGACGAGCCCCAGCTGGAGAGGACGCTCTCAACCGCATTGCTAACTTTGGATACCTCGGGCTCTCTGGGAAAAAGAAAGTAGACGTCGCGGAGGAAGTTGGTATTGAAGACGTCATCAGTTTGAAGCCAGCTATCAATCTTGGATTGGAGCATGTTGGCCGTGAGGTTGCAGTTTGAGTCAAAGACAAAAAGGGTCGCTGGGCGTGGAGTCGAGGGCGGGTTGGAAGGGGCGGGACTCCCCTGTGCGTTGTTAGCGGGCTGGAAGACAATGCAGCTTCTGAAGGGCTCGAAAAGAGGTGTCGCCGGGACGTAATACTGCAGGCCGGCGACGCTGGCCAGCATCGCGTCGGGTGCGGTTGCCATTGTTGCTCCGGCTGTTGCAACTGAAGCCACGAGAGTGTGTGATTGTTTGTCCCGACGAAGTTTGGCAAAGGTGAACATAGCGGGGTAGTTGCGGTATGGAAAAGACTCGTCGAGAACAGAGAGAATTTACGCCTCTTAAGTCCACAGAACCGGGTGTCCACGAGGCCTCTCCTCTCTTTCTTCCTTTTCCTCATGTTCTGCGTCTTCGTGGAGTAGGCTTAGCTAGTTGCAACACACTACCTTGCCCGTTACAGCAGTGATCTTTGACTCGCGTGCTCGACATACCGAAAAGACGGGACGCTTACCAAAATCCTGAACCCCAGGTTTCAGGACTTGGCGGACGCCCTAACAGTTCATTGCTGCTGGACTGGGGAACAACTCACGCAGCAGGAGATCGAGTAAATTTTGAAGTTTTATATTGCAGTGGATGTCATCCATCAACTTCTACCAAAGGCTCTATCTGGAGCCCATGGTCACGCTATTCTGGCTGAAACGCATCAGAACAGAAAAAAACAAAGCTATGCAAGAGGTATCCAGGGAAACCCAAAAACGCCGAAAAAACAAAGGATAGATACAGGCCAGACCAGCCAACAGCATGTTCCGCCATCGCCCCTTTTAGATTCCGAACCCATGGTGTGCCAACCCATTGTGTATGTACAAGGCCCTCCCTCGGACCCGCTGTCACCTCGAGACAGACCCGGAGCTGTTGAGAGCAGGGTGCTGGCTCCTCTCATGCCGCCGAACGTTATCAGCGCGGGAGACGTAGTCGCACATCCGGCACCGGATCTTCTCCGACTTGATGCCTTGCTGGATGGCGTACTCCCCGTGCTTGGACTCAAGGTGGCGGTTGAGAGCGCGCCGGTCGGTGTGCGCCTTGCCGCAGAGTTCGCAGCGGAAATTCTGACGGTGCTTTCGCTCGTGTCGCCTGGGCTGGGTTAGCGGGGAGCTTTCCTGGGGAACGTGGGGAGTGGCATACTTGAGATCGGCGGCGCGGGTGAAAACCTCAAAGCAGTTTGGGTCCGAGCAGAGGAAGGTTTGGGGGCTGGAGGGTGTGGAGTGGGGCGTGTTGCTGGCGACTGTCGTGGGGGAACCAAGGCTGCTCGCACCAGAGAAGTAGGGGTCCACGGACTGCCATGTGTCGTCGACCGGCGCAAAAGCATCGATGTGGGGGATGAAGGCATCGGAGCTGACTGGCACGTCAAACACGGGCATCGGGTCGGTAGGGAACGCGTGGCTCGTGGTCGTATCTGTGTCGAAACACGCGAGGGGATACGAAGCCTGAAGGCTCATGGCCAGGGCAATATTCGCCTCGAGCTGGGCGGCGAATGGATCGACAATCGGTGAAGGGGTAAGATCAGTAGACGGCCACATCGCTGTTGGCTGGGCTGGGTAAGGAGGAAAGGAGGATGTCATCGGGATCGGAGGGCTCGATGTAAGGCTGGAGGGACCGGATACCCTCACAGGTACCAGAACCCACTCCACCTGCTCGTCGGGGAGAGCGAGCTCCGGAAAGCCCTCGGAGTAAGGGGAGGTCATGGTGTCGAAGTTGCGGGATGTGGTGGTTTCGGGAGCTGATGCTCTTGCAGATAATCGGTTTTGCCTTTCGGCTTCGGAGCTGTTTCTGGCAATTGTGGTTATTGGCTGTCGTCAAAGACGCAGAGTTAGGCGGGCGCAGGTTTGAAGGGATCAGTTTAACGACGATGGTCCAGGTCGGTATTGGAAGACACCTCATAAGGTCTTCCATGGAGCGCCCGCCCCTCAATATGCCGTCAAAAGCCTCCGACTCGGTCTAATTAGACTCGAATAGCCGCTAGAAAGCCTGCGGTGGAAAGGGTTCAGCATTCCATCGAAGGAAGTACCGTCTTTGGTAGTGCTGGTAGAAAGACGACAAGAAAGTCGAGAAAACCGACAAGGCCGTTGACTGTCCTGGGAAAGACATGTGGAGTCCAGCGGAGATCCTTGGGAACCTCTGGTTGACTGGCTCGGAGCCGTCGTGGCCTTCAGTGAACCAGCGATACATCGCTGGTTTCCTTGCTCGAGCAGGCCGTTGGTTGCTTGACGAAGCAGGATGGCCATCAAGAGAAGCGAAGCAACCTCTCCGACTGTGCTCGATATGGGCATGCTGGGAGATTCAGGACCAGGACTCCGTCTAGAGGCGTGATCGCGAGCGCCGGTGGCCCGTGCATGGGAAGGAGACGGCGAATCGAGATCTTCTTCTCCAAATGTGACACTGGAGCCCGGATTCGTAGAATCGTGACAAGTTGTGATGAGGGGAAAGGTTATCCCCACTTCACTGTCCAGGACGGTCGGTGCTGAGAAGGTATCGGAATCATGAGGCATCACACCGGGGTCGGACAGTGTCGTGGCCAAGGTCGGAGCAAGGGTGTTTTCTTGGCCTGGCCCAACGGCGTCGGAGCCAGGAGAAGGGGGGACGGTGGACCGAAAACGGGTGCGTCTTTGAAGCTCAGACGGAGCGCCAGCTTCGGCGGTCGAGGAAATTCCAAAGGTGTCGGACACTTCTTGGAGCCCGACTCGATGGTTCCGTAACGGGGTCTCGACGATGGCCATGGCGGCGCGCTGCGCCGGAGCGTGGAGCCGGGAGGCCGGGGACATTGGAGACATGGCCCTGGAGCCGTCGGGGGGGACTTGGAACATTGACGTGGTGGCCAAAAGGGCAACGGTGATGGGCGTCATCTCAACCTGAAAGACCAAGATCTCTGCATGGGGTCAGCAGCGGCCGTTTGCCATGTTCAGGACGTAAACTGACACTCGAGGGTTAGGGTCGGCCGAGGGAGTGGCGGAAGCAGGCCTCTTGGTCCTGGCTGCGACAGCAAGCCCGACCGAGAGAACTGTGGAACGAGGTGTTTTGTTGAGGAGCAAAGCGATACAAAATGCGCAGGTTGTGGATGAAAGTTGAAAGACGAAAGATGAGGACGAAATGGGGAGAGAAAGGAATGGACGTCGAAGGAGAAGTCGGCGTGACTGTTTAAGATCGCGAAGAATGGGGCTTCCGCGCGAATGCACTGGGCAACAATTGGCCAGCTGAAGCGGCCTCCAGGCTCCACATGGCTGTGCCTCAATTTGTAAATTGTGCAGGGGTATCTGCAGGTCGGAGGCACAGGCCATCAGTTCTGAAAGCCACTTCGCAGTCGGATACCTTCTTCTCGTCTCACGCGGTGAAACGCGTGAGATGCTCTAACCCTTGAGCGAGTATTCGAACTATCTGCTAATGCCCTTACTTGTCTTCCAGAGTATTTGCTGTCATCACGGGCAGGAATTGGACGCACTCTCTCATCGCAATGGTCGGCAGAAGGAGGGAAGCCAAAGTCCTAATCGGGTTAAGCGTGCACGAGCCTGCATTGAGGACGAAATCCGTCCTCAATGACAGGGATCAGGATGTGGGGCTGCCGCTGTTGAATCAAACGTCTGTCCCCACATTGACCGCAAACTGCCGCCCTGGGCGTTGGTTGTGGCTGCCTCCACGCAGACGTTTTCACCGACCCCAGAAACCATGGGCGGGTGTTCTGGAGAGCTTATCTTGGTGCTAGCGTGATGGCAGGGCGTCTGGAGCCTGTGAATGACGCGCCGCTGGAGATCGCTGACCAGCAACTCAGGCGGGAGATAGCCACAAGGAGAGACCAAGTTACGTTCAGTCGGCTGGCATCCAGAGCCTGCTTTCATTCCAACCTCTGCGGCCTTATTGGTCGATTTTACGCCCTATCCATGCGAATCTGCACCGTTGGTTAACAAGTGTGGGGTCTTGAGGCTTGACGCGATTATCCCGGGTAAAACCAGACTGTCGGGTCGTTGAAGATGATGTCATTTCATAGACCTCACGTTGAACGGCCGTTGATGGAAACATGCAACCGCCCACCGTCGTCTCAGAAAGAAACCAAATCTTTTGGGGTCGCCTAGTGCACGCTTCTACGCATCTGCCCGCCCAGCGGTCCAAGGTGGTTGAAACTCGCCGCTTGAAAACAACGCGGTGCGGCATATCAAGTCACTCACCACAGCTCTCTTCGAACCCGAGCCACACCGGGTCGACCCGCGTCTACATGTGGAGGAGACGCCAGGGCTGCCCGCAAAAAACGCCCACTAATCCGTCTTGGCAACGGGCATTCGACTTCTTTGCTTTAGTAGTAAGACAAATCTGGCCCACCTTTTACTTGAGAAGAGCATAGGAAACGCCTCTTGCAGAAGCTGTTAATTAAGCTTGAGTTGTTTTCGATTCGAGTTTGTTGGTTGTCAATTCGACGCAGCCGCGGGTTTCAGTTGTGCGACTCGGAAAGTTTCCTGCAGAGAGATGTTATCTGAAGCGCGAGAGTTAGGTTGCTGTCCTAGGCTTTTCCAACCAGGATGGGTCCATGCTTTCGTAGGTTTTGATGTTGTTACACCGACACTTTGGTTTTCATCCAGAGCGTCACTCAGTTCGCCCTCGAGTCTTTCCTGCCAGCTCCCGTCGCAACGAAAACAAAGATGCGTCGCATTTGCATCCAAGTCGCCTTGACCCGGCTCCAGGAGTATCACTGGTGATAAAATTCGACATCCAATCTCTAGGCATTTTGTTGGGTATTTTGAGAAAAGTCCCGATCATTTCGCACAAGGTCTTTGCAGGATGTCACGTGGCTCCATGTCGCCTGCCTTTCTGTCGATAGCGCATTTTGTCAACTCGGATCCCAGCCCCTCATTTGGCAACCACGCGAGCTCTGCGCCAACCTCACCCGCCATGCGCGATGCGATTAATCGACACAACCACCCTCCGACTGGTCAGCAAAAATGACGGCGATCTCCCCAACTATGCCATCCTCTCCCACACTTGGGGCAGTGACGATGACGAGGTCAGCTTCCAGGACCTGCAGGATCTGTCGTCAAGTCGCGTCCGTCAGCCAAATGGCCCCTTTGCCCATCGCATAAGCAAGAAGCCCGGCTTCGCCAAGATCAAGGATTCGGCGCGATTGGCGAAATCTCAGGGCTTCCAGTACATTTGGATCGATACGTGCTGCATCAACAAGACTTCGAGCGCTGAGCTGTCCGAGGCAATCAACAGCATGTTTCGCTGGTACCGAAACGCTGCCGTCTGCTATGCCTTCCTTGACGATGTCAGCTGCGAGTCGGACCCCCAATACCGCGAATTTCTCGCTCACTTTGGAAAGCTTCACGAATTTGGATATCGCTCAAGTCTTCAGTCCCAGCCGCGTA
The DNA here is from genome assembly GCA_033296975.1 of Podospora aff. communis PSN243. NCBI lineage: Eukaryota > Fungi > Ascomycota > Sordariomycetes > Sordariales > Podosporaceae > Podospora > Podospora aff. communis PSN243. The sequence goes on along the minus strand of MU865992.1, from coordinate 142,180 downwards.
TTCTCGACGGCCCCGGCGTTGTCGAGAGCTTGCGATTCAGCAGGTGGTTCACCCGCGGGTGGACTCTGCAGGAGCTGATTGCACCGTTCAATGTTGAATTCTACTCGAGGGATTGGCGCTTGCTCGGCACAAAGCTCGACAACCGTCGCAACACGGCCCCGGAGCACAGCTTTCCTGTTTTGATCAGTACAATCACGGGCATTGATCTAGCCATTCTCGAAGGCAGGCTGGACCTCGAAGACTTGAGCATCGCAAGCCGCATGAGATGGGCGGCGCGCCGACAGACCACGCGAATAGAAGACAAGGCGTACTGCCTGATGGGAATCTTTGGTGTGAACATGCCCCTCTTGTATGGGGAGGGAAACAGAGCTTTCATCAGGTTGCAGGAGGAAATCCTGAAGTGTAAGCTGCGTCGTTTCAGCCTTCACGCTCGGATGTTGAACTAATCAGGGGCATATCAGCCACCGATGACGAGAGCATCTTCGTCTGGCAATGTCCACCAAGCGATCCCCTCCGATTCCAGGTTTCCGGGTTGCTGGCGCTGGAGCCATCCTACTTTTCGGAAGCCAACGCCAAGCCGCTGCCACGAGACACGTCCCGCATCACCGCTCCATTCAGCATGACCAACGCGGGCCTCCATATCCACGTCCTCTTAATGCCGGCGAATTCTACAGAAGGCCTGCCCCCCACAGACGAAGAGATAGTGGATAATGACTACCTGGCCATCTTGTCGTGTGCCCCTATTCGGCGAGGGAACGACTACTATCGGGTGGCCGTGCACTTGACATCTTTAGGGGGTGATCTTTACGCACGAATATCTCCTGAAACGCTGGCATATATTCCCTCGGTCACACTCACGGATACCCAGGCCATGGACGGCTGGAAATACATCTACGTCAAGCAACCGCCCAGTCATTCCCTACCCGATATTGTTCTAGACCCCGCTTCCTTCAAGGCATCGTCAGATGTATACGAAAAGGGTGACGGCGTCGTCACACTCGTTGACTGCTATCCCCCACAGCCATTCTCAGATTCGCTGACGTTTAAGCCGACCACTGCGCTCCGGAATAGTGTTTTGGGCGCTTTTCGATACCGGTCACCTTCGCGACAGGACCTCCAGGTCGACATCTTTGTCGGCCTTGTCCCAGGGCGCCAGGGTTCCCGTCAGCTTTGGTGCGCACAGCAGCAGGTTGCTGGCAGGACAACACTGCAGCGAGCGGCGGTCCAATTTGACAGCAGCCCTTTCACAAAGAGAGGATCACAATTCCAACAAGACAGCCACTCTTTCTACGACCTCTCCGCGCAGGTAAAAACAAGTCGTTCCTACAGCAGGACAAACATCTATTTGAGCCTGTCATACGTCACGGAGCTCCCCGACATGTCATACATCAACGACATTGAGAGCCATCCCTGGGTCTCTCGAGTCCAGGGGAAGTTCGTCATGTATGAGGAACTCGATGGGGGGGAAGATCCCCCACCCGACAAAGAGCAGTACGCCCCCGATGGCTTGCATTGGGACAGACCATCTGCCGAAACAGCCCTGCGCCATTTGGTGGAGCCATTGGTCGTTGAAGACACATTTGAAACAGGCCTCGGCCTCACAACCCAAGCAGTGCAGCAGGCCAGGATTCGCGTGGCGCAAGTCCGGAGGCGGCAGCTGTCCCAGATCATTAATCTTGCGAAGAGGACTGAAATCTGCCTGGAGAAAACTCAGGAGATGGAACCCGAGGGAGCTGAAGCGGTCCGAATCTTTCACTCTCTGCTACTCACAAAAGCTTGCATCAAAGAAGACGTCCAGGCAGCATCTGAACTTCTTGCTAGTCCATTGAGTGGCGCCATCGTCGAGGTTCAGACCTGTCTCAAGGAGACGTCGGGCCTCTCTTTGTGGCACAGCTTCTTTCGAAACTTCAGACCAATCCACTGGGCAGCCATCCTTGGACACGGCGACATTCTTCCGATTTTAGCAAAGCACAACGCAGACCTATTCAGCACAACTGGTACTCAGTTGACTGCCGCCCATTTGGCTGTCTTGACCAACAACATTGGCTTCCTCCGACGCCTGTTCGAGATATGTCCCAGTGGCTGGGAAGAGGAGGTCAATCTGTTCGAGACACGAGAGCCGCTCGCACATCTGGTGGCCGCATACGTCAAGTCGGAAGGCGTGGCTGACATCCTTGACCATTTCATGAAGACAGAGGAGCTGGATGGCTCCCGTTGGTGGACCAACTCCTGGTACAACAGCCTGCGAGAGACGCCCCTCCACAGAGCGGCAGCAATGGGCAATGTTGCTGCGGTTGAAGCGATCCTCACGCGGGCCACCACCAGCAATATCGACCCACGAGACCGACGCGACCGCACCCCTCTCTGGCACGCCTGCGCTACCGGCGAGCATGAGGTTGTTGAGCTTCTCCTGCGCCACCTCGCAGACGCGGAGATCAGAGATGCGGATGGTATGTCTGCGCTTGAGGCTGCCTGCCGTGGTGGCCATGCAAAGACAGTTCAAACCCTCATCCAAGACGGCGTTGATATTACCGGACGTATCGGACAGAGCATCAACCCTTCGCGAATCACCGCCATTCATCTTGCCGCTATAGCCGGTGATGCAGAAACGGTTCGACTGCTACTCGAGCACGGCGCGCGTCCGGCTCTGGTCGCAACATTCCACCAGCCAGAATCCGGCTCTACATCCGTCCTCGACCCCTTACTCATCGCTGTGGCCAACGGATGGGGCGCCTGCGTCAAGGTCCTCCTCGAAGCCGGATGCAGTCGGGATCTGCCCCCCCACGCGGAACTCATTGCGATTCCCCTCGTTAACGACAAGTCGAACCATCCAAGAGTTAGTCTCATACGCAGCAAGTCTCTGGTTCAGGTAGCCGAGTTCTACGGTCGACATTCACTTGCTGCACACCTGCGCATCCTGGCCCATACAGACAGATTCGGAAGACGAGACGTGCCGATCATGCAGGATGGGGAGCTTGAGTTGGAGTCTGAGACTCGGTCCTCCACGCCGGTTTCGAGGATGACTGAGAATGAGAGTTTGCATCGTGGAGGGGGTGATGAAGATCTTATCAAGTTTGATAGCGACTCTGATGTTAGTGCTGGCTTTTCTCGGGTCAAGGTGTTTGAGCCGGAGTAAGAGACTGTCAGATACTGTAGTATATCACAAAAATGGCTTTCGCTCCGAGACCTTACATGCTTCAAGGGCTTTGTCAGGGGCCTTATGTGGGCTTCGCCAGGCAGCTATTACCCTGTTACAAAAAGCCTTCATCGATAGGCCTTTAAAAGACCCTGGGGGCCATCTGGCACAATAGCACGGCGTGCACGAGGCAAGGGAAAGGCAAATATTGCTAGACACTACGTTCTATCTAGAATGGAATAAAATGAAATATTACTGCCGTGATGTGCTCAAGGAGAGCAAGCATATGGTAGAGGTGCAATGCAAGAACTCGGGTATTTCTCGGGACTCCCCGGTCCTCAACCCTTACTTGCGTCAACACATGAAGATCAAGAAGTTCACAACATTTTTTTACAACGCAGGTACCACACCCCAAATTACCAGCCACTCTCCGCCCACACGCACGCCCAGTCTGTGAGAAACACACCCCGACACTACTGGTAAATACATCATAACTAAGAATTGAGATCAACCCCCGCCACAGAAGCCGCAACGTCTTCGATTTCCACAGCCGGTACAAATGGTACCGTAGCAGGGGCTTTCTTGGAAGCCTACGCTTGTCAGTCTGGTGCACACTGTGTCCAAAAGGAACATTGTACTTACCCACTTCGAATTAGAGCGTATATCGTCCATCTCGTCCAGCTTGAGAATGGTGAACCTCGCGCCTAACTTTTGGCCGATTAAGCGATTGATCTTATCTGAGAAGTCAGAGATCAGAGTGTTGAGGCGGTCAGGGTCGTCTTGAAGCTGTTCATAATGGCCTTTGCGGCCGGTCGCCTGGCTGTCGGTTTCATCGTCGTCAAACTCGTCGTCATCCCCGTAGTCATACTCGTAGCCAAAACCGTCGTCATAGTTCACAAAGTCATCGATATCGTCAAGCTCCCCATCGTAGTCATACTCATCGTCGTCGTCGTCATCATCGTCGTCGTCGTCGCTGTCCGAGCGGAACTCCTCATCATTGCCGACAATGAACCTCACCAAGTCGGTGCTGAGGTTGATTTGCCGAAGGTTAGGCATGGCTTCCCCTGAGATCGACAATATGATGTGTTCGTAAAAGTCTCTCGGGTCCCCAACGGGGAAGGGCGGGTAGTAATAACAGGGATGGCTTGCGAGGTCGTCGTCGTGAGCGTCTTCCTCCCCCCAAAAGTCGATGAGGTGCAGCTTGACCAGCGATGACGGTAAGTTGGGCGGTTGGTAAAGCTGCACATGAGCAGGCAGTGTGGCGCGTTTATTTAGCACCCTTCCAAACAGCCAAACTGACTCCACTGTGAGAACTTGAGGGAAGCGAGCTTGTCCAGCTCGGTCAGGAGGGGCGGAACGTATTTGGTCTGGGTAATCTCGTAGCACCACCCGTTAAGCCCCGCTGGTCAGGGTCAACGATGTCAAGGTATCTGATAGGTGGGAAAGCGGAGAAAAGACCTCAGCCGGGTCCCAGCTGTCGAGGTCGTGATTGGGGACATAACCATCATCATCGTCGTCATCCCTGAGCTGTTGACACGGCCTGTGGATCTCGCCCTCGATGGTGACGAGATTGGGGAACGCTTCGATCATGTCTGTAAAGTGCCCAATGTGGCAAGTGGAAGTCGAATCGAACCGGATTTCCCGTAGCTCTCGGCCAGCAGCAAAAGCCGATTCGGGCATCGACGGAATGAGTGAACCGACGAGTTCCAATCGGCTCAAGGACCGTGGATGAGCAAAAAGCGAGGCGAAAATTTGAGGTGGAGTACAACCTGAGCGTAGGCCTTCGAGCGTCACACACTTGAGACGGGGCAACATCCGACGACAAGGAGCCGAGCCAGGCGGGTCAGGCAGGTCAGGCGCGCCAGGATTTTGGAATCCGAAGGGGTCGACGTGCTGGACACCGGACATCCAGCGCCAAAAGGCATACTCTTGGTGCTTGCCTGTCGTCAGCTGGTGTTTGACGCATAATTCAGCCGACAAACTCTTGTTGAAGTCAAATCCGTCGCCGTGCATCAGGTAGAGAGATTCCACATTCGACACCATGGTCAAGATGGCAGCCAGGGCCTTCCATGTCAGGACCACGTCCCTGGGCTCATTGAATCCGACGTCCTTGATGGCTTCCGCGAAGGTTGTGTCCGAGTTCCGGCGAGATGTCATCAACGACCACAGCTCATTGCGCTGGCGGGGCCGAAAGGTTTTCGCAGGTGAGAACTCGTTTCGCGCTCCGAAATGTTCGAGACAGGCCAACGAACGAACAACTGCAGCGCGGTCCGGACATTCGAGAAGTGTTCGAAAGAAGCAAAGAAGAGAATAAGTGTTGTTGATGCGCACTGTCTGGTAAAGATGGCCGGCACTGATAGAGAAGAAGTGCTTGGAAACCAAGCAGAGCGCTGCCAGTATGGATCGTGACCAGGGCTTGGATGTAGTGTAGTGTTTTTTTGTAGTTTTTCTAAAACGACTTAATAATTATATTATAAACCACTGTAGTAATTATACCCAACAGGTTTGTTTTATTTTTCTACATCGATTACTAATATAAAATTGGAAAAGGTGGGCCTGTAGTTTTATGTAATACTAGTAGTGTAGTGTAGTGTAGTGCCAAGCTTTGTAGTGTAGTGTAGTTTCCAAGCCCTGATCGTGACTCGGTGTGAATGCTGGCGACAGCCTGACGCTTGATTGTTCGATGATATCTCAGGGTTGATCCGCTAAGGTAGATTGGCAACGTGCCCAGCAGTTGTGCATTCGTTATCCGTCCACGCGGCCGGAGATGGTCCAAAATCTGAGATATGAGCTCTAGCGGAAGCTGCTCGAGACCCACATGTCGGGGTTCGTCGGACATTGTGAACGTGAGACTGTTGGCAGTGGCTGGAGTGGAAGGTGTTTGAAGAAGGGGAGTGGACAAGTGAGGAGTAGGCCGTCCAAATATTAGCGCGAGTTGGGCACGTGCGGGGCCTATGACGGAAGGTGCCGCCCACCCAAGCCACTTGCGTCGGTATGCAACATCCATTCCACAGGGCGAGACCGGCCGCCACACATTCCAGGGAGCAGCCGCCACACATTCCAGCCCCGACGCTAAGACTCCACGCCAGGTACGCACATCAGAACAAAGGTGGGGAAAAAAGGCAGCAAGCTTCCAGGTTCTCTTACATTCTGATATCCAGAGAGAATATCGCTGATCATCTCCAAGTCGCCTCAGTATTCCTCCGAATGCATCAAGTCTGCCGAGGGATTTTGATTGCACTCTTTACCAAGGGCCACGTACAAGCCGCGTAGGCAAGTTTGATGATGCCGCCATATCCCGCATTGACCAGACGTCATCAACCACGAGGAAATATGCTAGTGGATAATGAGCCTTGGTTGCAAAGACGTGCAAGAGCGGAAGTACAACCAGGACCAGGGCCCGGGGAGCTTGGAGGGAAGAGAATTCAAGTTGTTGGAGACGAACCTTCCCAGAGCTTTGGTTGGTTTTCAGTACACTATGGCCAGGAATCTGGAAAGGAGTTATCATGAACCATGAAATGTTAAAGGACTCGGAAAGCACACAATATCCATTGATGGGATCCGTTGCTTTCTGGGAGGAAAGCAAAGCGAAGACAACTCCAAGCTTGACCGTGACACCCTTCCAACATCCCTTTTATCATCTCTGTTCGTAACGTAGGGCCGTGGTGTTTGTGTGATGTGCAACCTTGTTTCTTCGGCCGTGTTGCCGTCATGAATTATCAAGAAAAGTTTAATCAAAAATAAAAATGCCCAACATGAGGTGATTCGACTTGAAACCGGTGAGGCGTATAGTTCTTCCACGTATACGGGACGAGCGGGGGCAACTTCGTGGAAGTCTATATGAAGCACGCTTGTCAGCTTGATGCGATCCGTGAGAGAGAATCCTGCACACTTGCCCACTTCGATCTTTGACCCAAGAGACCCATCCCGTCCCAATACACGAGACTAAAACTTGCGCCAAGTTTCTGGCTGGTCAAGCGGTTGAGCTTGCGTGAGAAAACGGACTTTAGGGCGTCGAGAAGGACCGGAGATCGCCGAACCTTTTCCTGGGGTTCCATTTAGCGTTGGGGCAGATGAGCCTAGCGAAGTCGGCTTCGAGTCTGATTTCCAAGAGATTGGGTACAGTTTCCTTTCGAATGAAGTATGGAAGCTCTTTGTAGAACTCCACGGGGGACCCAGTCGAGAAGCAGGGGTAGTAGGGCAACTCCCGGTCAAGAGCTCCGGCCCACTGCGTGCCAAAGCCCCAGGAGTCGATCAAGTGGAGCCGCACCAATGACGGAGGCAGGCTAAGAGACCGCACAAAATGATCAAACGACATGGGGACTTCCGCCTGTACCCTTCCGAACAGCCAAACGGTCTCTGTGGTAAGGCATCTGAGGGAGGTGAGTTCGTCGAGCCTCGTCAGCAGGGGTGGGACCGCTCTTGACTCCATGTCCTTCAACAAAGCTTGCTGCTCTTTCAAGTTGGTCAGGAGAGTCAAGGATGTCAATGTATCTGATAGGAGGGTGAGGGTGGAATAGACACTATCGACTATGCTGGTTGAGTTATCAGTGTTGAGGTCCTCTGGCAACTCATAGGGGTGCATAACCTCGATTTCGAGGTTGACCAGATTCGGGAATGACGTGACTAGATTCTGCAATCCGACGCTAGACATATCGCGGCCGCAAATGGATAGTTCTCGGACATCTCGAGCAGCAGCAAAAGCTACTTGGGGAATCCCGCCCGGCGGAAGGCGCACCTCGATGAGTTCGAGTCGGCTTAGAGGTTGTGGATGAAGAAGGAGTGAGATGAGCAGTTCGTCAAAAAGGACAGTGCCATCAGTGTCACCCCATCCGGGTGCCAGCGCCACGCGCGAGAGGCGGGGCAAGATTCGGCGGCATGGGACCGAGTCGGAGGTGGTGAGAGTCGCATCGTGGAGGGTTCCCAGACCGGCGATCCAGGTCCAGAAGTTGCCAGTGGTCCCTTGGCCTGTGGGGCGAGCCCACCGAGGCATCGCCCTGATCTTCAGATCAAGTGGCAGGCGGGTGCATCCGGACAAGAAGAGGGATTCGACACTCGACATGAGAGTCAAGACAGCAGCCAGGACCTTTTGCTGGGAGACGTCGCTGACGTCCGTGAACCCAAGGAACCCGATGGCCTCCTGAGCCGCCGGATCGATCCGGTCAGGCAACATCAGCCCGTAGAGCTCGAACTTGAGATCGATGAAAAGGTCGTGCTCAGAATCGGAGTGATAACCATACCATCCGTTAAAAGCAAACGAGCGAACAAGAGTGGCGCGGTCCGAAGATATGAGAACGGTTCGAAAAAAGCGAAAGAGCTGGTCTGGGTTGTGGGTGGAAACTGATTGGTAAAGATACCCAGTGCCGACAGAGTAAAAGCGCTTCGAAACCAAGCAGAGCGTTGCAAGATTCGCTTCTAGGGATTTCCCGGGACCGCGATCGAACTTGGACCGTATTGTCGGAACCGATGCACTTGCGTGAGGTCGGAAATAACCCACGATCTGGGAGAGCAGCTCTGTCGGAAGCCGCTCGATTGGCCCATCCTGAGGTCTGTCGAACATTGCAGTGTCAATTGAGAACCAGGGGGCGAGAGGGAGGCATGGAAGTTGATAAAAGTTGCGGGAAATGTGCCAGCGGTTGGGCAGATCTTTCAAGGGTCACTCAGCGGTGAGAGACCCTGTCAGAGACCCTGTCGCGCAACCGCTCGCTCTAACCCCAACTTGTTTGGCTTTGGGTGTTGCAGCTTCCAAGGGTCCACAACTCACACCGCTCCGCCTGCCCGTCCATCCATCCACGCCACTTCTGTGAGGTGACCCCACTGCCCTATGTCAGTGGGGCCCCCCTCCGGGTTCAGGCCACCACTTCCCCCATGGACTGTGACCGCCACGGAGCGAGGCTTCCATGGTTTTGTAGACCAACATCATTCAGTGTATTCACACTTCCATTGTGATGTTGTGAGTCCCAGAACTTCCCTTCACCAGGCAATCGACATTCAACAGCAAACCGCCATCATGCTGCTCGGCAGCTAGAAAGCATCAACGCATCAAGACTCCTTCACTCCTGGCTCTTCTCGTCATCCACTGATTTAAATCTGAAGAAGCACAAAAACCGCACTGGATCAATTTCCAACATCAGCATCGTCACACCCCTGGCCACTCCTCCCATTACTCCACTCGCCAAGCCACAATCAACTCAGTCCATATGAACGAGAGATTTGTATCCCATGTTTGTGAGAACAACAAACTTGCCGCTCCCCTTAACACCACATTCGACTTATATTCGTATCACCACTCGCACTACGTCAGATGTCAGATACACCACGAAATCCAGCCACTTGAAGGAAATCATCGCGTGAAATTGGCCACCACTACCACACTAGAATGAGATATTCATAACGCAAGGCCTTCATGCCGATCCATTTATCCCCAGGGTTCCATTGCCCATCATGACAAATATATCCCCTATACCTGATCCCGTACCTGTGTACATGAGAGCCATTAAAACGCCCACCGTGTTCAGGGCCAAGACTCTTCAGCGACTCGCGCCGTTACTACTGGACTTGTCGCCTCGATGCCGCTTCCGCTTCATTGACGCGTTTTGCCTCCCTCGCTACCTCGAGTGCGCAAATTTTCTGCCGTGCTTCTGCTGCCTTGTCGCCTACATCTTTTGCTTGCTGGTAAAGCAACTCGTAGGGAATGCCACCGGCCTTGTTGGGGATCATGGGGTACTCTCGTCCGTCGACCTCGATCATCCCCGTCTGGAGTCTTTCGAGCTCCTTCTCGTGTGTATTGACTCCTTGCTTCTTCTCGTCAACAATTTCCTGGCTTCTCTTCAAATGCGGCACTTGCTTCTCGAAAACATCCAGACCGTTGGCATACTCCTCTGGAAGGTGCCTGACCGAGTCTGAAGGAATCAGTGCTTCCGCTGCGTCTTTGCTGTGTCTCAACGCGCCGAAGAGAAAGACCTGAAGAACGTCGCCCAGCCGTCGACCGTTAACGCCGCCGAGGTCACCTACAGCGCGGCCAAAGATTCGGTGCCGCTTTTTGTTGTACTCGGGAACCGGTATGTGGTCCCCCATGATGCCTAGCGCCTGCATAACATCATCGCCAACGGCGCCCATAGCAGCGCAGCCGTCGTATGCAATAGCCTTGGTTTGGGGTAGTATTTCGTGGAAAGGGGGTGGTGATTTCATGTACGCAGCGAATTTTTCGGTTGTGGGATCCATGATGCAGCGCGTTGTGAGATACCAGTAGTTGTCGAGTCGCGGGATAAATGGCGCATTGAATGGGTCCCAAAAGAATTTGAACTCCTGGCGCTCATACAGCCAACTCAGATGTGCACCAATCGGTCCGTACTTTGATCCCTCTGTGAATACAGTACCCTCGAGAGGGGCCGCTTTAGCGGCCTCGCGGGACCACGCATCAGACGGGAGACCGAACTCGCTCAGGCACCGCGTGTAGTGGATGGCGGCGTCTATGTTCGCCGTGTTGTTGGCCACGTTGAGCATGGGTTCGATATCGTAGTAACCCTGTTCGTTGGGCTCATCCTTGACGATGTAGCCCCCTTGCGATACAAACTTCTTGAAGCGAGTCTGCAAGAACTTTGGGTCATGCTCATGGGCGCGGAAGAACTCGGATATGTCTTGGAGAGATGAGATGAGCAAGACGGTGAGCGGCTGCTCCCCCTCGTCGACCTCCTTGGCGAGACGCTCGAGCAGGTCACGGCCGCTCCGGAACGGCTTGTTGTTCCACTCTTGTTGCTTGAAGGTTTCGTTCTTGAGTTCATAGTATCCGGGGTAATAGGACTTTGTCTCTGGCATACCGTAGGTGCCCTTCGCAACCTCAATGTGCCCGAGCCCAAGCAGGTGCATGACGGTGCGGAGGAACTTTGCGCGCTCCAGAGGTAGTCCATGGTTCGCGATAAGGCCCGCAAGCTTGATGGCTCCCAGGCGGTGCATCTCACTCAAGAAGATGATGGCAAGCAGATCGTCATAATCCAGCTCGACATCCGTCACCACGACAATGCGTGGCACGTCAGAATCCTCTCGTGCAGCGAGGACAGGAATGAGTTTCTCATACGTCTCGTACTCTTCTGGATGATCGGCTTTGGAGTAGGGTATCAAGGGGCGAATGCGCTCCTCCCACTTGCGCAGGCGCGGGCTCTGCTCGAATTTCTTTTGACTGACCACCGGCGCTTGCGAGCTCTCCTCAGGTTTCTGCTGCTCAGGGTTCTCCTGATTGTCCGTCGGCACATGTGCCGCGGCGCCCGGCGTTGTTGCCGACTTGAACATTGTAAAATCCCTTCTGGATGCGACGTATTGATTTGATTTGATCGATGACGGTTTACTCGACTTCCGGCTTCCACGAATGTGATGCAAAGGGATGCTGGCGGGGGTTTGATATCGCTCGTCGTCGGAGCACAGAGCCTGATGGCGTTTGGTGGGGTTGTGATATCCTGCCTGCTGCTCGCGATGGAGGGGCAGGGGAAGCCTGGCGGAGATGAGTCCAAATGGTTTCGGAAGCGGGGGAACAGATGGTGGCTGTGCTAAACTGTGGCGGGTCTCGGGCGTGGAGGCGGCGGGATTGGCCGGGGCACTAGCAAACGTTATCTTGGCCTGCTCCACGGTCGGCGCCAATAGATGGCAAGGTGTTATAGCTCGTTTCGAGCTTGAGTTTGAGGTTGCGAGGCTGTGTAGCAGCTGCCTAAGGGCGCAAGGAGCAGCGTGCCGAGCGCGACGTCTGATTGGCCACGGGTAGCGGTAACCGCAGGACTCTGTTCCTGGTGCTCCAAAATGGGTTGAATGAGCTTGGGGGATAGGATACTTTATACTATTGTCTGCAGGCGTAACGCCAGGAGAATCAGCTGGGACTTCAATGATTTACTCTCCACTTTGAGGTGATAAGGGGTTCTTTGTCGTCTCTGCATTGGAAAGTTCGTGAAGAAGAGTGGGTTGCTGCGGCAAACATGCCATGCATCATGACTCAGACAGGAACCAGTTCTTCGGATCAGGCGGGCAACAGCTTGCGGCTCTGACATCACGCCCTAGCAAGTACACCGTTGTTCGACATATCGATGGGGCTCAAGAGAACCCACTGTCAATTGATCCGCGCGACCAGCGGGGCGACCAGGTGATATTGAGGTTGAAATTAGACCAGAGAACTTTATTCGGAAATTCTAAAAGACAGAGCTCGTATTTACGTCTTTGTTGCAGTTAGTTGTGGTGCTGTTGGTGACAAGCTTTTGTTTGCTGCCAAGAACTGTCTTTCATCCTTCGTCCCAATCGAGTGATGAAGCAGTGCCTCACATACCGTCGTACCCGTTTGCTTGCCGTGTTCGGAACGAAATTCGAAAGGCAGCATTGCCGGAGGAACTGGACGCCGGACTACCAGAGGGTGATGAACTCTTTCGGTGTCGACCTGTCAATTGTCTTGATGATTTCCTCGACAGTTTCGAGCTGCCGAACCCGGAAGTAGCCGACCCGCTGATACCCGGGACCTCGATGCACCTTGGAAGGGATGACAACAATCCCGTGCACCTCCGCTTTCGGGTTCCGCCGCCAGAGATCCACCGCGCAAATCTGCCCGGCGCCATCGCTTGGGCGAAGGATAACAGCCAGGGGCAGTATCCACACTAACATATCCCGTGGTACGTACAGCCAACCAGGATCATCATAGATGATGTCGGCTTCTCCCAAGCCCAAGATCCTGTCGATAGGAAGCAACCTGCAAAAGTTCGAGATTTCCAGGTAGTGAGCCGCCGTCTCGGTGTGCGTCCCAGAGACAGCGATTTCGGAGACAAGGGGGATTACGCGAAGGGCTTGCCACATTTCATCGCTCGAGTTGCTCCTGGTATCAGCTAGGACATGTCGCAAGCTCTGCCCCCTCACTTTCCGTGCTGATTTCTGCGCCGGCTCGAGACTCATCGGTGTGTCTGCAAGGGCGTGAGATATGGGACCATTGATACCGATCCACGACCAAGAGGGTGATGCAGGCCGCGGGCGTGTGCCTCCAGTTGACCGGTGCGTCAGCTCTCTTCCGGTGAACCATAGGAGGTTGAGCGGGAGGAGCCCTAGCCAAATTCCCTGGAAGTACTCCGTGTGAAGACCACGGCTCGTATGGACTTCTTCAACTGCAGCCACAATCAACTCCATAGGCTTTGTGCTGGGGACTCCTGACTGTGGCTCTAGGGCGTTAAAAGCTGCGACAAGGTCGAACCATGCCTTGTTGAGAGCCATCTTCTCTGCCCAAAGTCGATTATGCTCCTGCTTGGGCTCCCTCACTCCATCTACGCCATGGCGGAGGAGCCGTTCCAACAATCCACGGTGTCTTCTCCATGCGTTGACGCCCTGAAGCCGCTCAACCTGCTCCGACACTGTAGGCTCGCGTGGGAGCTTAGGTGTCGGCACCACCAGGGTCTCAAACTTCCAGGCGCCTCGCTCGGCATCAACCACCTTCTTCCTTGTCTGATATGTGTAGGTGAATGGATTTCTGGCCTTCGTACGTGTTCTTATGGATTGAGGGTGAAGTTGGCGACCGGAATCGGATGGCGGCAGGTAGGGTACACCACGTGGGTGGCGGGAGGACGCACGGAGAGTGTTGCATTCGAAGAAGACGGGCTCGCCATCGCAAACAAACAGCAAGCGTCGCGACAACAGCCTCTCTTGGGACGGACGCGGTCGGCGGTTCGGTGGGTGATTGTCGACGGATTGCTCGAACACTGTGTCAAATGCAGCGGTGCTGTCGATTTCTGCGGTGTCTGTGGTTCTAGCGATGACACAGGATGCTTTCTCATCACCGGAGCTCGTCTTGAATACGAGGGGGCAGTCATCGTATCGAGGGAGGTTGCGCCGCAACGAGCTCGAAGATTGCGCGGTCGAAATTGTGCAAACGGCGTGAGAGAAAACCCGGGCGTGGGCAGCGGCCGAATGTTTGGATGGTTCGCCGGTAACACAGACACTGTCGACCCACAGGTGCTGAAAACCGAGCCTGCGAGTTATCGACACAGCAAGTTGGAGTTCCTCCGGCAGTTGTTCGAAAGGAATGCCGTCTCGAAGCCGACTAGTGTCGACAGTTGGGTCCTGACCTGCCTCCGCGTTGTGCCTTCCCCATTCGTGACCAAAGGCGGTGTATCCCGCAGTGCGGTCAAGTCCGCTGAAACCCTCCACCAACTTGACAGAGACGCCGCCATTCTTCTCGTCAATGCCACATTGCCTCCCTTCGTCCTCGGCGATTTCGATCAGCCTGGATGGTACAAACACCGATGGCCCTCCCATGGCTTGGAGAGACTCGTTCTGACAAAGCTTATGACTGCAGGAACAAATTTCGATCCATCGCTTTGCAACACTCCACGTCGAGCAACCCTCTAACAGCCCTTCGCTCACCGCATCCTCGAACTCGCCGACTTCGAGCACAAGGGGACACGCTTTTTCGGCTCCGGTTCCCTCCAACCTCATTCTCAGTACCGCCATGCCGGTCCTCCATTCGCGGCGCTGCCAGATGCGGACCCTGAGGATACTTTTCGATTCCAGTACGCGGCCAGATGCGCCCTCGCCAGGTTTTTCTCGACCATGGTGTGGCATTGTTGGTATGGTACCTTCGCTGGCACGGATGCCCAGAGAGAGACACAACAAGCTGCACAGATGGCAGTGTTGAGCACACTGTTGTAGCAGCTCCACAGGATGGTGATGCCAGCGCTCGTTCGATCGCGTCAAGCAGAACGGAGCGGAAGATCCGGTGAGAAGTTGAGACCCGGCTACCGTCGTCTTGCACACGCTGCAGAGCCTCTCCCGGGTCCCCAGCCTCTCCTGACTCCGCTGATACCCAGGCTTCCGAATGACAACAAACTTGGACAAGAACCAGGCCGGCGTCCCGAGCAAGTTCCACAATGCCGTGTTGACAATCCGCACCAAGTGTCCCGGAAGTCTCGCGCAAGAAAATCGGACGATCTCGATCAGAAGCCTCCGGAGTCGGTATTTCAACAAGACATACCCCCAGCAATAACAAGTCAAGCAAACAGGCGGAACAAGTGCGACAATGAGGCTCAGACTCTGGGTTTGCACGATATGAAACACAAGCCACACCGAGAGGCCAGCCAATGCGGTCCCGAAAACGACCAATCCCTGAAACGTCACAATGCCCTCGTTTGCCGTTACCGAGAGATACGCATGGCTGAGGCCGGCAACCTCGGCCTCGGAGTCTGTTGGGTTGACGTCGGCGAAGCAAGCAGCGAGACAGCCGGGCTCCGGCTCTACAGGCCAAACGTCGTCCCATTCCGCCCAGAGAGGATCCGGGTCCATCCTAGGATGAGGTTCGTAAGTCATCGCTGATTGTCGTCGGCGGTTGAGAGCTTTGTTCCTGGTGACTCGGTGTTCCCAGCAGCGTCCAGTTGTCGACTTTCGGAGACGATGCGCGACAAACCCTCGGTCGTGGAATCTATGCATGTCGTTGATATCACAAATCAGCGACCACCTGCTGCAGCCAGCCAAGCTCGCCGCAGATAACCCCGCACGTAGGCAGACATGCGCAACTGATTCAGTCCAGGGCTTTCGATTGGTGCAATCGATTGGCTCAATGAGAAGCAGCCCCCTCAACTGCATGTCTCTATTTAGCACCGAGCTAACATATTGTTGTGAAGGGGCGCTCGATGGCTTCGCAAGGCCGCTCCCACGCTGCACGGGGCAAGAGTAAAGACCAATATAGTGAGTCAATACAGGATACAGGATTCCCTGACCGCTTGCAGCATTAGACATGTACCACCATCTATACCGTATACACCCGCAGTCCCGCCCCGGCAGACCGATGGCCTTGGCTCTTCTCCAGCACCCGCCCATTCTTGACCCCATCTCCCAAGGCCAGCATCGGGTCCCTTCCTGTGCGTGAGTACCTCGCCCTCTCTGCGGAGCTCCAAGTCGTGACATCCAAGTAGTCCCCTCCAATTACCTCAGTCCCCTTCTCGGCCCTTTTCGACAAACAAGCATTCATGCCTCCGCGCCGGGCCTTGTACATGGCCAGCTCCGCGTAGTATCCAAACGGATCTGCATGCTCCAGGTTGGATGTTGGCTCTGGCAGGTCCACGTTGGCCCTGCATATAGCCAGGATCTTATCGAAGAACCTGGGTCCTTCCAGCTTGATGTCGTATTTGCGAGCATACGCATAAATGTGATGCCAGAATTTTCCGGGACACCATTTCTTGTTGTCCTTTTCCGGGCCGAGGGGCTCGTTGTCGGTGGGGAGTTGCAGGGCCGCGGGCATCATCATGGGCATGGCGATGAAGAGCGCCATGATGAGTCCGAGGTTGAGAACTTCTGAGTTTTTGGAAAGGAGTCCCTCACGCTCGAGCCGGGCGAGCATGCAGAGAAACAGACGGCCCATTAAGCGGATGGTATCCTGGAGCGTGTCGACGTCTTCCATTCTGTCTCTTATCAGAACCACTCATCCATTGCAAGTCAAACACACAAGTAGGTAAAACTCACAGATTCAACTCCTCGGCCCCATACCCCGTCGGCATGAAATACGCAAACGCCTCGCAAACCACCCACTGCTCCCTGTAATCCCGCCCCGCCGCCTCCTCAAAATCCAAAAAATAATTCTGAATCACCTCCACCGTCCCTCAGCACGCATGATTGCTAAACGTCCTCAACCGCCACGGATCCGGATCGCGCATATCCGCCATCACGCGCATAGTGTACCACTTGTACTTGCCTGCAGCGGTGTACTTCCATACGTGGTTCGGCGCCGCGGACGCGGGTTTCTCGCAGAGGCAGGTTAGTCCGCCGTCGCAGAGGTCGTACTCGCCGAAGGGAGGGGAGCAGATGAGGCGGTAGGAGTAGATGGTGGTGGGGTTTTCGGCGATGGTGCGGAGGTATTTGAGCTCGAGGTTGGCCGAGTTGGAGATGGTTGCCCAGCGGGGCTTGCGGGGGGGGTTCTTGGGGGGGCATGTTGGGATGGTGTGGGTGTGGATGGATCGAATTTGAGGGTTTGGGATTCTGGAAGAGGAGAGTGTCGTTCCGCTGTTCGTCGTGAGGCGGGGAGAAAAATTTAAACGCGTGAGGGAGTGAGATGGCTGGCAACGCGTTGATCCTGGATCTCTCGTTGCTTTTTCGAGTGACTCGTCTTCAGGGGTCGCCAAGTGGTGTGTGCATCCGGGGAAGCGGACCCGGAATTCGACCCCACGAACCACTCCACCGGAGGCGGGCTTGGCCGCTGCCGAGCCTCCCAGTTCGCCGTCGGAATCCCGGAGGACGAAAACATCACCTTCGACTTCGACGGAGCTTCAAACCGAGCCACCGTGTTTGTTTCTGGGCACGGATTATGCTTGCGCGTATGAAGAAATCTTCCTGGCTATCGTACACAACGTCACAAACGCCCTTCATCCCCTCTGAAGAACATCGCCCGCCTTGGGGTGATCCAGCATCGACTTTGTCAGAGGATCCTTCCCATCAAACGCAAACTGCTTCCTCTCCGCTGGCGTCCACGTCGTGATGTCCAGCCCGTCTCCGCCAATGAGAGACGTGCCCTTCTTCTTACGCTTGGACAAAAAGTCGAGGACGCCAGCGTTCTGCTGGGTGCACTCTCTCAAAGCAACCTCGAAGCCGAACGGGTCGGTCTTGCCAGTGTTCGCAGGCGGCTCCACATCTTCGGGAACCTCAGCGACGAGCTCCTCTAGCCCTCTTGGGCCCCGCAGCTGGATGTCGTGCTTGCGAGCGTACGCCACGATGTAATGGGCGAACTCGGCAGGGTTCCACTTCTTCCTGGATGTCTTGGGCAAAAGGGGCTCGTCTTCGGCCTCGAGTTCGAACCCCATGTTTTGCTCAATGCCCATGAACAGCCCCATGATGAGCCCTAAGTTCTGGACCTCGGAGTCCTTGGACAGCAGCTTTTCCCGCTCCAGCCGAGCCAGCATCGACAGAAAGAGCCGGCCGATCAACACGACCGTCCAGATGGCAAGTGAGCCGTCGTCGATCCTGAAAAAGTCAGCGTCATACTCAACAAAACGCTCCGATGCAACTCACATGGTAACCTCAGACCCATACCCAGTCGACAGGAACAGCCCAATCCCCTCGCAAACCGCCCACTGCTCCCTATAGTCCTTCGACCCCTTCCCAGCCTCGCTAAAGTCCAAAAGCAGATTCTGCAGCACCTCCAAGCACCCATACGCCCCATGGTCATTGAACGTATACATCCCAAACCCATCCGGATCCCGCAAACCCACCATGGTGCGCTGCGTATAAAATTTCATCAACCCCGCAAACGTCACCTTCCAGGGGTGATCTGGCTTCTCCTCGGGGGACTTCTTGCACAGGCACGTCTCGCCGCCGTCGCAGTTGCTCTCTTCCTCTTCCTCTTCCTCCTCATCTTCATCCGTTTCGAACGGCAGCTGGCAGACTAATTCGTACTTGTACGCTTTGGCTGGGTCGCGCGTCATCGTCTTGTAGCTGAGATCGGCATTGGCGGATCCCGAGATGGGTTTTGCCCAGCGCGTGCTGCGGCGCGATTCCGGGAGGTTGGACGGCTCAGTCCCGGGGGCGGAGGCGGCAGCCGGCGGGACGTCGGAGACGTCAGAGGCGTCGGACGCGCGGGACTTCTTGGCGGATGCGGCGGGGGCGCCGGTAGTTTTCCGCTTTGGTGGCATTTTGCGTGCGTTTTATTTTGGGGTGGGATCACTCGGATGAAACAAAAACCAGCGAAAAGATCGGATGAAGGGGAAACAAGAAAAGGAGGTGTGCTCGGTGAACCGGGTTTTCGTGGGGATCAAATACCAGCACCTGAGATTACGGTCCCTTCTGGGATGCCGCAACAAAAAGAAAGCATGGCGGGCAAACACAAACGCGTCAAGTCTGCGGATTTCGGACGCGTCGTGGAAAGAGGATTTCAGGGGTTGTGGTTTGCTGCGGAAGCTTTCCGAGCGACTGGAATCCGCTAGCAAGGATCCACTGCAGATGCTAAAAGTCACTGGACTGGCGCGCTGAGGGGGTCGATCCCTGCTGGAGACGCGACCAATTTCCAACACCGCGTCCTTGGAACGGCGGCGGAATGTCGTTCTGAAATCACTCCAACGGCAATGGAAGCACCTCAGGATTGTTGGTAAGAAAGGAAGGATTGCAATAACCTGTAAGAACATCATGTCGACGATGAAGTAAGGGTTTGTAACATTTTCGCCTTTCTTCCGGTCAATGTCAACAAACCTGACGGCCCGTCTCTTTGTTGCTGATTGCAACATTGAAGGGACAGCACACTTTTCTGTCTGGAAGATGATCTTCGGATGCATTCAACACGCCACCTCCGTCACAGTCACGCAAGATGGACGAGTCCTTGGGGATCATCAACAGTCATGACCAACAGCTAAGTTGAAACTCGGCCCGAGGACAACTCAAGCTCACCGGGCAGAGAAGGGTCCATGGGTTCTTCTGGCTGCGCAAAACACAACGGCCGACTCGTTATTCCTATCATCATCAATGCTATCGTTACTAACTAACAAGAACAGACACACCGCACCAATGCTCTCATGACACGTTCACGACGGGTGTTCACGCTACACCTCAATAGGCTCCCTCTTGGCCACAAACTGCACCGGCTCCGGGTCATCCGCACCATCCTCAACCATGCCGCCCAGAATCATGGACTTGGGAGCCATGGCCTGCCAGACGGGGGGATCGGTAAAGGCCTTGAACTTTTGGTCGTGCCAGTCCTTGGCGGTCACGTACCGGCCCTCGCTGTCCATAAACATGGTGTCGTCCTCGGCGCGCAGGAAGTAGGCAATCGAGTAGCGGTGCTCGCTCGGCTTGAAGGGGACCACGCGGTGGATGCACGACTGGAACTTCATGCCGCTGGCGAAGCGGAGGGAGTCGCCGACGTGGACGAACGCGCAGCCGGGCTTGGGCGCGACGAAGCCCATCTCGCGGGCGCCGCACTCGCCGGGGGGACGGATCTGGAGGCCCCACTGGTCGCTGAAGAGGAGGGTCAGGGAGCTGATGTCGGTGTGCTTTTGGTGGCCGATCTTGTGCTGGCCCGTGACCTCGGCGGGGAGGTAGTGCATCATGGACAGGGTGGTGGTCGAGGGGCGGTCGTTGCGGTGCGAGTTTTCGAAGCGCTTGGCGCCCGTGAGGCCCATGCCGGTGGAGAGGGCCGAGAGGATGACCTTTGTGACGGTGTTGCAGCTGCCGATGGCCTGCTCGAGGATGCGCAGGTCGCCGCTGTTCTTGATGGGCGACGGCACGCGCGGGCTGCCCTGCTGGATCTCGTCGCGCGACACCTTGAGCATCTCGTAGCCGTCCTTGGTGCCGGCGCCAAAGGCACCGGTACGGTTCCCGACGGGCTCGTAGCCGAGGTGGGAGTCGATGAGGCCGTACTGGTTCTTGGCCTCGAGCGGCGCCGCGAAGAAGCGGCCCATCAGCTTGAGCACCTCCTGGCGGTCCTCGAGCATGCGGCGGCCGTCGATGGAATCCAGGTCGAGCATGAAGTAGCCATCCTCGAGGCAGGCGTCGAGCACCTTTTGCACCTCGGCCGGGTCCTGCGAGAGCAGCAGGCTGTAGTCGACGGTCCGCATGGACCAGACGGGCACCTGCTTGCCCTGCCACTCAATGGTTCGGGGAGCGTCAATGACGGGAGCCATGATGGGTGTCTGATTTTTGATTTTGAGAAAAAGAGTAGTTGCTGGATGTCAGCCTTGGAAACCTCCTAGTATCTTCTCAGCCGTCCAGCGCGGAAGGGGGCAGGGCTCATGTATACGGCAAGCAAGACGGAGGCTTGGCGATGTCCCCCCCTCGTCCGCGCGGCTTCGTTACGTTTCGGGACGGTCGCCGAAGGTCGGATAGCCGGCAGTTGATAGGGCGATGAGACCTCAGCCGAATTAATGTGAGCAGATATTGAGACAGTCCGCCAGCGGAGGGATTCCCCGCATCCAAGGTTCCGTCGAGACCGGAAGGCCACCACGGTAGGTGGGGGGTGGGAAGGGAGTTGTGTGTGTGTGTGTCTGTGTGTGGGCGCGAAGGGCCAACGTCGCAGGGAGGAGGGGGCATCATCCCCCCCACAGATTCGCTCGATTCGCATGGGGGAAAGTCACATCCGTGATCCCCACAGCTCGGCTTGCTTCCGAGATGTCACAGTGCGTCTATACCGCATGGTTCAGGATCAGATAATGGTTTGGTGCATGGGCATTGATCGACTTCAACCTGTAACACACTTTTATCCCCGGAGTTAGGCCAGCTGAACGTTTCAAACGCCAACCCAGGGCCTCGGTTCGGCTGCCACTCGGGCTCCCGGCGCGGCGCCCAGATATGCGCCGGGGATGCTATTTCCAGCAGTGCTCAACTGAGGTGCCACTGACAAGAGTAACAGAAACTACAAACTCGAGAGAGGATACACAGAGACAACTCAATAACACACCAAACACCGCACCTCGATGCTCTGCCGGGACACCTCTTCTCGGTACCTCGGGTCCTCAAAGGCCGAATGCAACGCCCTCCGCGCCACCGACGCGTCCGAGTCAAAGCACTTGATGAGCAGGACGTCGGCGGGCGTCATGCGGTACTTGAAATACCACCGGTGCTCCGGGTTGTGCCGAACCACCCACGACTCGCCCCTAAAGTCGTCCTCGACCATCTCGGCCGCCACCAGGTCCGCATCCGGAACCGAGCGGGAGTCGGCCACCGCGATGGGGTCCTTGAGTATCGTCTCGATGGGCCGCCACACGTTGATGATTTGGTATCTCCGCTGCAGTAGCGCTTCCGTTTCGTGCGCATCCAGCTCGCCGGAGAATTCGTACCTCAGCCTGAGCTCGGCTCCCGCGTACGACTGGTCCACATGGGTCCTGGTGACGGGCCCGCGGTTGGCCAGGTTTTTTCCGTCTAGCCCCAGGTGGTGCCATTGCGTGGGCCCGCGCCGCACCTTGTGGTTGAAGATGTGGACGCGACGGGCGCCGGTAAGTTGCTGGAGCAGGGCTCTGCACTCGTCGTAGTATTTTGACGTGATGGCATCTTCCGATGTAAAAGTCTTTTCCTGGCTGGTATGAACCAGATACTGGAAGCCGTGCGTGTCGAGCGTGTACTTGTCCTCGTCCCCAGTGATGTCGGTTACCGTGAACTCGTGGGGTCGGTGCGGCCGCTTGTTGCTGACTCTGCCTTTGCCAATGTAGATCGGCGTGGGAGCCGAGCCGTCTCCGGGGTCGTCCCAGTAGTTGAGCGTGGTTGCGACGTTGTTTGCCATTTTTTGCTCTTCTCTTTTGGATTTGGTTGCCGCAAGACGTTTGCCCTTTTCGCAAATTCCAACAGCCGCTCAAGTACTTGGTGCACCTGCTGCGCCTGCTGTTTCCAGTCGATATTATCTTGCTCACCTGAATTGTGACTGCAATTGCTGCAAACTGCCGGATGCACGCCAAAACCTGACCAAAAGGAGACGGATCCTCCGACTGGCCCCGGTTCGGTGAGGCCGGGGGTGCAACGGTCAGGATTAGCCGATGCTGGCGTTTCAATGACAGCGGCACGGCTTGACCCGCGCCATACATGTAGCGCCGGCCTGTGGGGGTGCAGCCCTTCGTCCGGCCTTCGATGCTTCCACAGCCCTTCCATTACATTACCAGAGCACGCAAAAAGCTGGCACCTGCACCCTTTCAGCACAGAGTGCCCATGCTAATATCGCCCAGACATACGGCACGACATGGATTCCGACTACGTTATCGTTTCAAGCGACGACTGCCATGAGGTGCTGCGCAAAAATGATTTCGGCTGCGGCTGCAGCAGACCAGACAGCAGCGGCCACCGGCCCGCGTATTTGTCAGAGATCGAGTCGCTGATCGACAATAATGCGCGGCCATTATGGGCCCTCAACGCCTTCATTCACGACACGCCCGAGCTCGCTTACCGCGAGCACCGCGCCCATCATGCACTGACAGACTTCATACGGCGCCGAGACGAGCCGTGGCACGTCACGCCCTCGGCCTTCGGCATGCCCACGGCCTGGATCGCCGTGTACGACAGTCAAAAACCAGGTCCGGTTGTTTCGTTCAACGTTGAGTACGGTTAGTTTTTTCGACTTGACCAATTGCGTCTCAACCGGAGACAAACATGACACTTGCGCAAAAATGCAACTGCACGGACTGAAACATTTTACCTGGTCTGCTTTAATCCAACGCACATCTCCAACGCACATCATTGTCGACTTCAGACGAATTTCGTCTGATTTTTCTTTGCATCAACGCATCGTCCTTGAATCTCAATCTTGAACCCCGTCCTGAATTTTACACTTGCATCACTGCACGCCCTGAATCTCACTCCGGCGTCATCCCACATCCCGTCCAGTCAACAAAGCAATGTCCCTAGCCAAGTGGCATCACCTCCGTCCCGCCAGTCAACAAAGCAACCTCCCTGGGTAGCCAAGTGGCATTACCCCTGAATCACCTGAATCCCCAGGAACCCCCTGAATCCAACATTCTAACCAACACAATGTCTTGACTAACAACACCCAAGACGCCCTCCCCACCCTAGGCCACGCCTGCGGCCACAACCTCATCGCCACCGCCTCCCTCTCCGCCGCCCTCGCAACCGCCCACATCCTCACCCTCCACCCCCACCTCGGCGGAAAAGTCCTCCTCTTCGGCACCCCCGGCGAAGAAGGCTTCCGCGGCGGCAAACTCCGCTTCCTTCAACAATCCGCATACCGCCAGCACGGCGTCGACATCTCACTGATTTCCCATCCCAGCATAGCAAACAACAGCGCGCGGGTGCGGACGTCTGCGTTTGCAAAGGTGAAGGTTGAGTATTTCGGTAAAGCGGCAAGGGTAGGGCGGAATGAATGGGAGGGCGTGAATGCGCTTGATGCGCTCGTGACGGGGTATACCGCCGTTGCGGCGCTAAGGGGGGGTTTGCAGCCGGGGGAGACGATCGGGGTGGGGATTGTGAATGGGGGCGGGGAGGCGGCGAACGTGGTGCATGAGTATGCGAGCATGGTGTGCATGGTGCATGCGCGGACGGCGAGGAGGTTGGAGGTGGTGAGGGAACGCGTGGAGGGGTGTCTGCGTGCGGGGGGGCTGGCGACGGGGGCGAGGGTGGTGGTTGAGGTGACGAGGGGGTATAAGGACCATGTGCCGAATGGGGTGCTGGCGAGGTCGTATGAGCGGTGCTGGAGGGAACTAAAGGGGCCGGCGCCGGATCCGCAGATTCCGTCGGGGTGTTGTGGGACGGAGCCTGGGGTGATGTATGTTGCGTCGAGTACGGACCAGGGGGATGTGAGCTATGCGATGCCGAGCTTGAACGCGAGCTTTGCGATTCCGCCTGGGCCTGAGGGGAAGGGGCCGCATACTGCGGATTTTGAGAAGGCGGCGGGGACGAAGGAAGCGTTTGAGAGGGCGTTGCGGGTGGGTAAGGCGTTGGCGGGCGTGGCTGTGGATGTGTTGACGACCGAGGGGCTGTTGGAGGAGGTCAAGAGGGAGTGGAGGAGGGACATGGATGAGATCAACAAAGGGGGGGTGGACGTTTGAGAGGGTTGAAGTTGATTCCAGTGTGAAGCCCGCTGGGTGAGGTTTCTTTGACCTCGTCGGGGCCGCCCCTTTTTCGCTGCATTGTTTTCCTGGTTCCTTCATTCAAAACCCTCTGCATAGGCAACGTCTTTCAGTGTCCGCTTGTGAAGCGAACACAAGTCACAACATCATCCCCCTTTCGCTGACCAAAACGTCACCCCTTCAGAGGCAACACCGAGTACCCCTGTCGGTACTATGTTATTTTACAGCTTACGGCCACCTACCTCTCACACATGATGCTAGGTGTCTAGACGCTCAAGCTGGTTCAAGTTCGGCTGGGAAAGGGCTGCCACCAGAGGTAGAGGTGACAAGTTCATCACCTTACCTTTTGGTTTTCAAGGTAGGTAGGTAGGTAGTTTCGGAGTGGGCAACTGCCTCTGTGATGTCGGCCATTGTAGTTGTTATTTGTCGATAGGGAACAACGAGGTCCCAGGAAGGCCAACCTCCGGAGTGAAAGAGAAGACTGAATCTGGGGGAATAGTAGCTCCCGCCAGCAAAGCCGCTTTCTGTTAGGTTCTGTTCTACCCCGTTACTCAGGCTCGGCAACCACAGCATCCACCCTCGGGGCCAAGCTATCCAGCACCCCCAACACCCTCACATCCAGCCCCACCGTCCGCTTCAAATAACTATTCATAACCTCGTCATCCCCGCTCAAGAGCGGCACCTCCCTCTTCCTTCTCCTCCCCGCCGCATCATCCGCCCCCGGCTCCTCGTGAATCTCCTCTACAGTCGGATCATTGAGCAACTTCGCCATATGCGGTGCCCTCAGCGCCGCAATCACCTCCAGCTGACCCGACACATCCAGTCCCGACCCTAGAATCTCGGGCATCACCGCCTCCACGGCCGCCTGCACGCGCGCGAACCTCCTTCGCGCGTGCGTCGACGCCCCCTTGACGATGGCTCCACAATCACGAACAACGCCCAAGAAGTGCTCAGTAGTCTTTAGCGCCAGCTTTGCGATCTGCAGCGTCCCTAGCACGGCCACGGCGGGCGCAAACGCCGTCTCGGCGATGGCCCAGGCCGTGAATTTCACAAACAAGATGCCGTAGTCGATCCAGCTAGAGGCGCTGAAGAGGGCCTTGTAGAAACCCCAGATCAAGCCTCCCGCTTCGTACAACTCTTTGACCAGCTGGAAGGCCGTGGCCCAGGCCGAGGCGCCCGAGAAACTCTGGTTGCCGACGATGCTGGTCTTGACGGCCGTAAAGACGCCCTTGACTCGGTCGATGTCGCTGGCGATGCGGGCTTGGAGGGAGGGCGAGAGCTTGCTGATCCACTTGACGACGTATTGGGCGGCTGCAGAGGGCAGGGAGAAGGTCCAGCCCATAACGGCGCAGGGAAGGTCAAAGAGGAGGTCGCAGAGGATGGAGACGAGGTTCCAGATGCAGGAGCCGGCGGTGATGAGACCGGTAAAATCGGAGTCGACATGCCGGGGAACAAGGTTGTTGTTGTTGTGATCAGGATCATCATTGGGGTCCTTGGAGATGACGAACTCGTCAAACCAGAAGAGACATTGGGAGAATTCGGTTCTGTCGCCGGGCACCCATGTGGTGCTTTGGAAGATTTCCAGGGCTTGGAAGGCCGGGGGTTGGTTATCTTTGTGGCTGCCTGGGTAGTAGCGAAGGACGAGAGGGTCTTGAGCGCTGCCGCCGCTGACGTTGAAGCTGATGAGTAGGCTGAGCTTTTGCCTGCCGGCGGGAAGTTCGTAATGGGCCTCGGTAGCTGTCTTGGGGTTCCAGAGCAGTTTGAGGGTTGCCGGCGTCTTTGGGTCGCCCGAAGGGGTTGCCTGGACATAGCAGATCGAGTTGCTATCATCAGGGGCCCGCACCGAGAGAATTGCTGCATACCACCCCTCCAAGTTGCGCTGGAACTGGAAAACGGCGGCCTCTGCCTTGCGGGTCGTGGTCGCAAGGAGCGGGGGATCAGTGGACTTGTTGACGCAGAGCCATGTGCTCGGCTGGTCCGAGTTGGTGGGCACCTGCAGGGTGAACCCGTCTCCGAACTTGGGGACCGACAGGAAACCCCTGCCCGAGAGCGGATCGCGGAGGACGGGGTGACGGGCGGCGAGTGTTACGGGGTTGTCGCCTTCGCGTGCCGTTACGCACTTGATGTCGCCGGGGCCTGGAAGAACTTGGCCGCTCGGGTATCGAGGCCGGTGCTGTTGTAGAGCTGCAACTCTCCACTCGCCAAAACATACCCGTACGTGACCGAAATCGACTTGAGAACGCCGAAAGCTGGGTCTGCCACGCCGTTGGCGAACAACTCTGTCGGTCCAAGGCTGATATCGGAGCCAGGCCGCACCCTGTCCGCCAGCGTCTGCACCACTCCCGTCACATCCTTGTCCCACCAAAAGGCGTTGGCGATGACGATGCGGTTGGGGTCTGTGTTGGTCGAGAGAGTTGAGGGGGGCAGGTTGCTTCCATCGTAGTTAATGGTCCCGGGCGTGTCCTGTCTGATGACGGTCGTCTGAAGGGCGCTGACAGTGCCCGTGACGAGCATGACGCGCCAGACGCAGGTAAGCACCTTTGTGCCGGGCAAGAAGGGATCTTTACCGAGCACAGCTTCGGTTGGCGTGAAGAAGAAGGTGTTGTTGTCCTGCTTAAGGGGGTCGGGGTCCGAGCCATACAGGGTGCGAAGCTTGGCCGTGACGTCTTGGGTGCCCCATGTCGCTGACACGATGTCGAGACTGAACTCTCCATGATGACGCTTGTTTTCGAGTGTGCTTGGGGTCAGTCTGATGGTGAACACCAAGATCGCTGGGGCGAAGCTCCCATCTTTAAAAGGAACTTCTTCCACCTGAACGGCCCAACATTGATTGCAAGTCGAGAATATCGGAAACGCTTGGCTGTACGGTGGTTCGATGCATCCTGCATGGCTGGTGACCTTCTACTGGACACAAACTCAGCCACCGGCTAGTTTTCTGCAAGATTTCGGATTCAGCTGGCCTGAAGCTTCCCCTTTGCCGGCGATCTTTACCAGAAACATAACGTTGCGCGCAAACCATAAGAAAATTAGATGGAGACTCCAATGAGAACTCCAGGAGACTGAAACCCTGAATAGCCTGCATGTTGTCTGAGCAGTCCGATAACGGCGACAGGCCGGAATGTCCGAATGGGGGTTGAAAGAGTGGTGTAAAAGATTTGGTTTGGTGGACGTTTCTGGCCTACTGCCCTGCCTGAAATAACCATCGAAATCTTTCCTCCACCTTCCAAAAACCCTGATGTGGATACCGCGCGCTCCTCCCAACCTTTCCACGTCACGCATGTACCTCCCCGTCTGCGGCCGATGATGCAGGATGCAGGGATGATTCTTGGTACCTTATTGTACCAGAAAATGGAGCGCTTCCACAATCGTACGGCGCCCAAAGAAGCCCTTCTTATCGAGCCGAACACCTCTGTCTAAGACTTTCCGGCGATAGCCCACGTGCGCTCAAACCATGATGGCTCGAGCAGATCTACAATTGCTTCTAGGTTACCATGCCGCTTCGTTGTACGGGTGAATGAAGTTTGGGTCCGTCCAGCAAGCATCCCGCGCAAAAGGGATATGTCGTTGGGGGGAGGGGAACACAAGTCCAGCGGGCAATGCTGAAAAGAATCATGTTATCCAAGAAAGATGTAGGTAGTCGTTGAGCAACCAAGACGCGAATGTCGAGGGCCCGTGGCAAGAATCGAAGAAAGTATATACAAGAAGTGAGAATCTCCCTGGCGGTCAGTCAGACCTCAAAAGGGACAACCCGCAGCAAGTTCGTACCCCCCTACGCACACTGCGAATAATACTCATTCACAAACTTGCACGTAGTCCCCGCCACGCAGGTCTTGCACCCCGAATACGTAGACCCATCACACTGCGCCCACTGCTGAACCGTACAACCTCCCGGGCTCCCCGGATTCCCCGGCTGGGTGGGCGTCGTGGGATTCGTCGGGTTTGGATTGGGATTCGACGGAGCCGGCGGCGTGAACACCGGGAAATTCCCATCATCCGCCCTCTTACACCCCGACTTGGCCACCAGCTCAGCAGGACACTGAACCTGCTGGAACGTAAAATTCGGATTATCCGCATTGTTGAACCATTCAAAGCGCCAGTTACACCCCGGTTTAAGAGCGGCGGGGAAGGACGAGCATTGCCCCTGGTTGGAGATGCCACCGTACTGCGCGCCAGGGAGACCGCCGAATTGGGGACGGCAGCCGTCGAAGAGGCCGACGCCGCCGCCGGGGATGTTGAGGTCGAAGTGGTTGCTACCGAGGTCGCCTCCTGTGCTGGTGGATTGGACAACCATGGTTTTGCCGGCGACGGGGCCGGAGGTGAATTTGAGGCTACAGCATTTGTCAGTTGCAGGCATTTGGAGAGAGGGAAGGGGGCGTACGCGTAGCATGCGCAGCACCAGGAGGCTTCGGTGCCGCCGCTGAGGGCCGTGGCGGCAAAGCCGTAGGCGAGATCGTTGCTCACGGCCCAGGGACTCTGGTCCGCGCAGGCATATGCCGAGCCGCCGTTGCAGCCGGACTTGACATCGGGGTCCGAGATGCGGCTGCCGTTGGCGTCGCAGGCGAACACGGGGTGGTTGACGGCGGCCTTGCCACTCCACGAGCACGACGGCTTGCAGCAGTCCCAGTATCTGGTTGACTTGCCCGACCCCGAGGCAGCGCTGGCAAAGGGGAGCGCTGCAGCGAGCGCGACGAGGATGAACGGAGAGGAATGCATCGTGTGTGAGTGCAAGACTTAAGGTTGAGAGTGTGAGAGACGCCATCAGAGCCGGCTACGACGCCATTGATATACCGGTAGTGCAGCAAAGAGCTCGACACTCGCTAGAGGCCATCACGGCTCGGATCAGGTAGCCGACGGTTTGGCGTAGATGAGTTGCGTAACCTACTACAGTATAGCATCGCCGAAGCAGGGCCACGGAGATGGGGAGAGGGGCCGCAAGCCAAAAGGAGAATGGGGGGGAGCATGGAAAGCTCAGGAAGCTCGCGAGACGCTCCGCTTGCAGTGCCGCTTGGGCGGAACATGAACCGTGGAATGTAACCCAAGCAACCCACGCGACGGAATCCCGGTGCGGCTTCCACTGGGGCTCGGTTGCATCCGGGAAACGGGAGGCACTAGCTCTCGCTAACTTTCACGTCTGTTCGCGAGGGCCCGCCGATGACCTCAAGAGGACTTCGATCATCGTCAAAACCTGGTTGAGGACTGGATAGGTGCATGGATCCCTCGCAAGTTTCTGACCTTTGCGGCTGACTTTTTCGCGCGAAGACGGAAGAGAACAGCTGAGACTTCTCAGCCCGCCAAGGGGATGTCGTCGCCCTGATTTCGAGTCTCTTGCGCAGAGTTGATTGGTGGGAGTTGCGGCTCGGTGCATGCAAGTCGAAATCTGATGCGTGCTCAGGGTCGACGAGATTGTATCTCACGCCACAGCCCACTTGTTTGGAGTTTATGGAGCGAACCCGATGTCTAACGGAGCCCGGAGAGCTCGAACTTATCGGTGAGAAGGAGCCCGAGGTACGGGTCTGTTGGGCAACGTTGGTGAGTAAAATGAAAGGATAACCTAACCAGGAGGCGCTGAAACATGTTCGGCGGAAACCAGCCGCTTCTGTGATGAGCGGCCACGGCCAAGGATCGCGATGGCCTGGACGGATGAAAGGTGCTCAGCTGGTTTATCCTCGTAAACTATCACGATGTGCCTGGGCATCGCCAAGTACTGGAAAGTATTAGCGAATTCGTTTATCCATCGCCTCTAAAGTAATCATCCACAATTCTTGACTGATCACAAGACATTGGTTCACACCACCGTCGCCGTGAAGCAAGAGTGTGCCAAGTAAAGCCGAAAGGGTTCGAGAGCTGTAAAAGTGTCGCATGGCTGGGGATGTGATCAGCTGTTGATTCGCCTCGCGGTCTCAAGCCAGCAAGTGTGTGCATGTCCCGTATTGGCTTGGGCGAGAGTCTGTTTGGTCGAGTTGAATAGAGTTGGAGTCAACACCCGACCCTCGGGGCTTGGATGTCCCATGACGGCGATGTGGTTGTGGATTGGGAGACTCGGAGGGATGATGAGTTTGATCGAGGAGCATGTAGTGTGCGACGAGGGCCTTGTGATCTCCAGCGATTTGCCAGATCGATGAAGGTTTTTCGACTCGGCTAGCAGAGTTATCCTGGGAAGTCGTTGCCGTACTGTGTATGACTGGGTTTGCTGAACTTTCTGGCTTTTTGAAGGTTAGGGTTTTGTTTGCCGGTGATGGGGCGTGTCATCAATTTCTGTGGTGTTTTTTTACTTTGGTGGCACACGACGGGAAGGTACTCTGCTGTAAGGTTGACTCGGCCAGGATCCCCAGCACATGCCGACAGCCTTTGTACCTGCGTAAGGGGCAAGTGGGGAAGGTGCAGGCTGGCGGCAAGCAATGAATGTCTTCGTAGTTGGGGCTGCCTGAACTGCCTTCAAGCAGGCGGAAAGGGTCTTCTTGGGATTTTGCGGAACTTGCTTGCCTGGCGAGCTCCTTGTCGAAGCGGGCAGAAAGCGGCGACTTGCCTCAACCAGACAAGCAATGCATGTGTTGCACAAAGACAGGGTTGCTGGAAAGCGGTGTGGAGCGGTAAAACTCGCGCCACCTGGGTGCCCTAACCTAATCCGGCTTAGTGGCAGCTGTCGCGCTTTCAGCCTCCTGTTGGGGGCGGCGCAGAAAAAAGAGTGGACTGCATCGCGCTCCGAGGACAAGCTTCACAACCAAACAACCTTGCCGCCGTTGATTTGCGCGGTTCCGAGCCACATCAAAATCGCTCCTCACAAAGGCTGGCTCTTTCCATCTACCATTAACTGTGCAGCTCCTTGATGCACTGAGATTGCGGTACCAGGAGTTGATGCGCGCGCTCACTCTTCTCTTGTGGCGATCGTAGGCACGCCAACTGCTCTTCATTCTTCCTTCACCCGGGTTCATCGGTCAACCCCGCGCTACCTTCGCAACCCCGTCGGTCGACTCGAAGCGCTGTATTTCCCGAGCAGCGCGTCCCTCCCGTCTATCGTCCCTGCAACCCGGACGCGACTTGGTCTCGAACGATCGCTCGACAATCCGCCCTGCCGTCAGGATGGCGAGCTACGGGAAGGATGCCTACGATGGAGGCTACGACGATACGTACGATAACGATGACAACTACGAGAATGGCTATGGGATGCAGGAAGCGGAGGATCCCACCATCACGCCAGAGGATACGTGGGATGTCATCTCGGCGTACTTTGACACCAAGGGTCTGGTGTCGCAGCAGATCGACTCATATAACGAGTTCACAGAGACGACTATTAACTCGCTCGTCGAAGAGTACTCGAACCTGACGCTCGATCATCCCAACCCCGGCGACGACATGGGCCGGGATATTGCGCTGCGAAGGTACGACATCAAATTCGGCAAAACGCTCATTGCTCGACCCGCCATAACGGAAGCGACGGGCGAAACGGTGTCGTTGTTGCCCTACGAATGTCGTGACCGAAACCTCACATACTCGGCACCCATGTTCTGCATGGTCTCCAAGCGGGCACGCGTTGCCATCAACGAACCCATCCCACTCAACGAGCTCAGCGAAGAGCAACAAGAATACATGGCGCGGACCGGAGAGCACCCCACTACGATTCGGTGGGAGAACGAGGATAGCGGCAGCCAAGAGGACGACCCCGAGAAACCCAAGGGCGACCGCATCTTCCTCGGCAAGATCCCCATCATGGTCAAGTCCAACATTTGCCATCTTTCCGACGAGGACGACGAGGCGTTGTTCCTGCTCAACGAGTGCCCGTATGACCAAGGCGGCTACTTCATTATCAATGGTAGCGAGAAGGTTCTCATCGCCCAGGAGCGCTCGGCAGCCAACATCGTCCAAGTGTTCAAGAAGCCACCAGGTGGCAGCGTCTCATACCAAGCAGAGATTCGCAGCGCGCTGGAGAAGGGATCCCGCCTGATTTCTTCGCTCCAAATGAGGCTGCACACCAAGCCCGACAACAGCAAGGGCAGACTGGCCAACACGGTCAGCGTCACGCTCCCCTACGTCAAGGAGGAGGTGTCGCTGGCCATCGTCTTCCGCGCTCTGGGAGTCGTGTCGGACGAGGACATTCTGAACCACATCTGCTACGACCGCACAGACACGCAGATGCTAGAGGCGCTCCGGCCGTGCATCGAAGAGGCCTTCTGCATCCAGGATCGCGAGATCGCGCTCGACTACATTGGAAAGCGTGGCAACGGCAACATGGGCCAGAACCGCCAGAATCGGATAAGGGCCGCTAAGGATGTCCTTCAGAAGGAGATGCTGCCGCATATTTCCCAGACCGAGGGATGCGAGACCAGGAAAGCGTTCTTCCTCGGGTACATGGTGCACAAACTCTTGCAGTGCGTGCTAGGTCGCCGCGACACGGACGACCGAGATCATTTTGGAAAGAAGAGACTGGACCTGGCTGGTCCTTTGCTGGCCAAGCTGTTCCGTGGCGTCGTGCGCCGCATCACCCAAGACCTGATGTCGTACATGAAGCGCTGCATTGACGGAAACAAGCAGTTCTCTCTTGCCCTGGGCATCAAGAGCAGCACCCTCACCAACGCTCTCAAGTACTCGCTTGCCACTGGAAACTGGGGCGACCAGAAGAAAGCCATGAGTTCCACGGCTGGCGTGTCTCAGGTGTTGAACCGATACACGTTTGCCTCGACGCTGTCCCATTTGCGGCGAACCAACACGCCCATTGGGCGTGACGGCAAGCTTGCCAAACCCCGACAGCTGCACAACACGCACTGGGGCCTCGTCTGCCCCGCCGAAACCCCAGAAGGACAGGCTTGCGGTCTGGTCAAGAACCTCTCCCTCATGTGCTACATCAGCGTCGGCACAAACGCCGAGCCCATTGTGGAGTTCATGACAGCTAGGGGCATGGAAGTTCTCGAAGAGTACGAGCCGCTGCGTTCCCCCAACGCCACAAAAGTTTTCGTCAACGGAACGTGGGTTGGCGTCCACCACGAGCCGAAGAACTTGGTCACTCTGGTCCAGAATCTGAGGAGAACTAGTGTCATCTCCTTTGAGGTTTCCCTGGTTAGAGACATCCGAGATCGCGAGTTCAAGGTCTTTTCCGATGCCGGCCGTGTTATGAGGCCGCTCTTCGTCGTCGAGCAGGAGGACGACGGCAAGTATGGCGTTCAAAAGGGGCAGCTGGTGCTCACGAGACGGCACATGAACCGGCTGGATCGGGACAAGGAGATAGGGCCGCAGCACCCAGACTTTTGTGGCTGGAACGGACTCCTCAGAGAGGGCTGCGTCGAGTACCTCGACGCCGAGGAAGAAGAGACGGCCATGATTTGCATGACCCCCGAGGACCTCGACCACTACCGATACATCAAGTCGGGTCTCGTAAAGGAGCAGGACGAGGGCCTGGACAAGGTTGAGTATAACAAGCGCATCAAGACAAAGGCCTACGGGGCGACGCACTTGTACACGCATTGCGAGATCCACCCCAGCATGCTGCTCGGGATTTGCGCCAGCATTATCCCCTTCCCCGATCACAACCAGTCGCCCAGAAACACGTACCAGTCTGCCATGGGCAAGCAGGCAATGGGCTTCTTCCTGACCAACTACTCCCGCCGCATGGACACCATGGCCAACATTCTTTACTACCCGCAGAAGCCGCTGGCCATCACGCGGTCCATGGAGTTTCTCAAGTTCCGTGAGCTGCCCGCCGGCCAGAACGCCATCGTAGCCATTGCCTGCTACTCGGGCTACAACCAAGAGGACTCTGTTATTATGAATCAGAGCAGCATTGACCGCGGCATTTTCCGAAGTCTGTTCTTCCGCTCCTACACAGACTGCGAAAAGCGCGTCGGCATGGATA
Source organism: Podospora aff. communis PSN243 (assembly GCA_033296975.1). Classification (NCBI taxonomy): domain Eukaryota; kingdom Fungi; phylum Ascomycota; class Sordariomycetes; order Sordariales; family Podosporaceae; genus Podospora; species Podospora aff. communis PSN243. The sequence continues at coordinate 107,709 of MU865992.1, read as the reverse complement.
TTATCGAGAAGTTTGAGAAGCCCACAAAAGCGGACACGCTGCGCTTGAAGCACGGCACCTACGATAAGCTAGACGAGGACGGGATTATTGCTCCCGGCATTCGTGTGTCTGGCGAGGATATCATCATCGGCAAGACCTCGCCCATCAACCCTGACAATGCTGAGCTTGGCCAGCGTACCGCCCAGCATGTCAAGCGCGATGCGTCGACCCCGCTGCGCAGCACCGAGAGCGGTATCGTGGATTCGGTGATTGTGACTACGAACCAGGATGGCTGCCGCTACGTCAAGGTCCGTGTTCGGACAACCAAGATTCCCCAGATTGGCGACAAGTTTGCCTCCCGCCACGGTCAAAAAGGTACCATTGGTGTCACATACAGGCAGGAGGACATGCCCTTCACCGCCGAGGGCATCACGCCCGATCTCATCATCAACCCTCACGCCATTCCCTCTCGCATGACAATCGCCCATTTGATCGAGTGCCTGCTCTCCAAAGTTTCGACTCTCAAGGGCTTCGAGGGAGACGCTACGCCCTTCACCGATGTCACGGTCGACTCTGTCTCGAGCCTGCTCCGTATGCATGGGTACCAATCTCGTGGCTTCGAGATCATGTACCACGGCCACACGGGCAGGAAGCTGCGCTCGCAAATCTTCTTTGGGCCAACCTACTACCAGCGCCTGCGCCACATGGTCGACGACAAGATCCATGCGCGCGCCCGCGGTCCGGTACAAATCATGACGCGACAGCCGGTGGAGGGTCGTGCGAGAGATGGCGGTCTGCGTTTCGGAGAAATGGAACGTGATTGTATGATTGCTCACGGTGCCGCCTCTTTCTTGAAGGAGCGCCTCTTTGAGGTGTCGGACGCCTTCCGAGTCCACGTTTGCGAGATTTGTGGACTTATGACACCCATTGCGTATGTACTCCGTCTTCTTTTCGGGGTATTCAGTGCTAACTTGTTGTAGAAATCTTACCAAGCAGACGTTCGAGTGCAGGCCGTGCAAGAACAAGACCAAGATTGCGCAGGTGCACATGCCGTACGCGGCCAAGCTGCTGTTCCAGGAGCTGATGTCGATGAACATTGCCTCGCGCATGTTTACGACCAGGTCAGGCATCAGCGTTCGTTAGGGGGTGAATATGAGAGCAGGCGAAGGGGGTCACTGAAAAGGTGGTTGCATGTTTGGTAGTTTGGCGTCGGTGTGGCTGCTTTTTGCCCAGAGACTTGGGCCTTGCGGTGTCTTGTATTGCATGATTTTTTTTACTGGGGTAGCTTTGGTCTAGACCTAGATCCTGATGATGGGGTCTCTGGCCATGAAGAGGGCTAGGGATTGCAGGAGCGTGTTCGGGGCGTAGTAGCGTTTCTTGAGCTAGCCAATATGCAGTCTGTACAAATAAAGGATAATTGAGATCATGGGTGTTGTTACAGTGATGTACATGAGTTGCCAGTGCCCTGCTTCTGTGGTTCTGGGACGCCAGGCGTTGACAGTCTGATCACCTTCCACCCGGTGTCAACGGAGCACGTAACACTCTAACCTGCCCTCGGTGTGTAGATAGCATCGCAGCTATCATTTCCTCCGCTCGTTCCCTCCACCATATTCTGGCCCATATCCTCCGCCCAAATCCAGCAATGCTACCTCGGCGGTGCCCCCGGCGGCGGCCCTGGCGGTGCTTCTGCTGATGTATCGCGAACCGTCTGCACCTTTTTGTATTCTGCCTCGAGTTCGCGCTGGAGATCAAAGTCGAGCTGGCGTTCCTTCTTGATGCGCTGCTGCTCCATGTCGCGGACGACGCCTTGATGCATTGCCTATGTTTCTGGTGAGCTTGTCTTCTTTTCTTCGTTTCTGTCGGCCTGGTGAATTGTTGGGTCCTCTCCTGGCGCTCTCGACTCCTGGATGGGCTTCTGGGATCTCTGGATTGGATTGCAGGCTCACCTCCTTCTCCCATTTTTGCTGAAAGTGCACAAACAGGACAGTCCCTCCTGCAAAGAGGGACGTCCCTAGTAGTGTGAGCTTGGACGCGCGCGACATTTTGCCGTTGTTCGAATTGGCGACATCTGTTTGGAAGAGTTGCAGTTCTTCAATTGCGGATTGCGACCATCTCAGGCGATGTCCAGCGATTCTGCCGTTCTCCACCGCCTCCTCTGGCGATGTCATCCCGCGTGCTCCGGCAGGCAACGAGGGGAAGCTGGCTGACAGGGGTTCGAAGCAGAGCTCCAGTTGCACTTGCGCCTGCTGCCCTGCCCCACTTCGGCCGCAGCCGCCGTTCGTTCGTCGATTGCGCATGCCTCCGCCAACAGGGAACCTCGAACATCTGCGTTGACTGATGAGCGAAAAGCAAGCAGTTCGACAAGCAACTCAACTACCTCCCTACGATACGACGCCGCATTGAGCTCCTGCGCCGACGATAGAATTCCGCATCCCCGACGTCGGATACTTGCTCGACGACAGAAATAGCTCCTCCGTTTAGCTCTCACAACATGGTACGCCGGCCTTCGTCCCGTCCCGCACGCGGAGATAGGAGCTCTCTTTTCTCTTTTTGCGACAGTGCGGGTGATGGATAGAGAGGGGAATGCACGAGCTAACTGCGCGCAATCTAGTCGGCCCAAAACTCCGCGGGCATCCAGACCCTCCTCGATGTACGCCGATTTTCCTCACCCCGACGCGGGGGATTGACCCGGCCGGGATGCATAATTAACGACAGTAACAGGCCGAGAGGGAGGCATCTAAGATTGTCCAAAAGGGTATGTCTGCGTTCTATTTCCCAGCGATGCAAAGCCAGTATCTATTTCCACATAGGCAGCAGCATTGCTAACACCGGCTCACAGCTCGAGAATGTACGCCCTCGACCACCCCGCCGAGATGCAACTGGAATACACCTAACACCTTGCAGACCGCACAAAAAGGGTGAAGGAAGCCCGCGACGAGGCCAAGAAAGAAATCGAAGCGTACCGCGCTGAGAAGGAGGCCGAGTTCAAGAAGTTCGAGGCAGAGGTACATACCCTGAGTCCCAAGAATAGGAGATGGGCGCTGACGGTAATAGCACTCCCAAGGAAACAAGGAGGCCGAAGCAGAGGCAGACAAGGAGGCCGAGGCCAAGATCAACGAGATCAAGAGCGCGGGGCAGAAGAACCAGGATAAGGTTATTAAGGACTTGCTGGCTGCTGTGTTTGAGGTTAAGCCTACGCCTCCGTAAAGCCGGGTGTTCTTGTCAGCATGTGATTCTGTCAGGGGGGTGGACGGCGGAAGATGCGAGCTGTTCGCCGTGTCTGGTCTGGGGTGACCTGGAAGCTTTATGCCAACCTACGGGGCTGAAGACCACACCTAGCACGTTGTATGGATAGAGCCCTTAATTTGGAGCTGCATTTTCGTCATGGAGCCCAGCCGAGCCTGTTTGGTATCTTGGTATTGCCTAATTGTACATTTCCTCGTGGTGTCCCTTCAGTCTATGCGATGAGTGTCCCAATCTAGGCCAGGAACTGGGCAAGCGTCGACAACATCTCCCTGGTGTCCTTACCCTCCTCCGACTCGGTCTCTATACCGTCTATCTGCTCCTGGATCGTCGCCTTGATCACTGCAAAGGTCTCGTCCCGGTCGGCAAGCAACTCCTGAATCTTTTTCTTTGCGCCGCCGTCCTCGGCGACCAGCCACGCCAGGATAACGTCGATGGTTTGCAAGCAGAAAAGTCCCGCATCCAACCGTCGCGAAAACCAATCATCTGCTGCCTCTTCTTTCTCATCATCGTCCATGCCCTTTTGCTCTTGCTGAATCTGCGCGTCCACGGCGCCGACCCTCGCCCCGTACTCGCGCCGCAGCTTGACGAGCTTCTCCGTCTTTTCGTAGTCCTTCTCGACAAACTTGGCCAGCGTGCGTATCCTCTCAGCCGAGTCGGCCGGCAGCAGTCGCAGCATCGACGCAAAGATGCCCACCAGGTGCTCCGTCGTCTGCGCGTCGTGCTTCTTCATGAACATGGTGAAGATGGTCTTGAGACCGCCGGCGTCGACCAGCTTCTGACACACGCCAGCCCCACTCGGTCCGCCTGCTGCGTGGTCCAACAGCCTCAGGGACGCCGCCTTGCTCAGCTTTCCCTCTTTGAGCATGATCAGACACAGCTCCACACCCTCAGCATCCACAAACTTCACCTTGCCCTCAGCCTCGTCGACAATGCACGTCAACGCCTCAAACAGATTCTCCATGTACTCCTCCTCATCGCCCCCCTTTTCCGGATCCCGTTTCCTGTACGCCGCCACCAGCTGCAACATCTCATCCACGGCGTTCAACCCCGCCAACCTCCTCCTGTTCGCCGCCGAGCTCTGCACCAAAATCGCAAGTATCTCCGCGGCATACTGCTTATTCTGCGACACCGGCTTCTCCGACTTCCCCGCCCTCTCCAACAACCACCTCAACAACTCCTCATCCTTTCCCACCGTCTCCGCCGTGTCACTCCGCGAGCACAGATTCTCCACCACCCCAAGCGCATGATACACCCCCGCGCGATCCGCCTCCTGCGTCTCATCCAACCTCCCAAAATTACTCACCAGCAGTCCCAACAAATCCGCCTCGAGCAATGCATCCACTAAACCCCCCCATTGCTCCTCCGTGGCTTGCACATCCTCATCCGTCAACTCCCCTATTATCTCCACCGCATCGATAGCAATATCCGTATTCTCATGCGCAAGCAGAGACACCAAACTCGCTGCGCTGCCTAACCTTGCAAACTCAGGGTACAAGTCCGCATGCTCAGACAGTATGGAAAGCGCTTTAATCGCGGAATCGAGATCTGCCTCGGAATCGATGAACTTCGCGGGTTCGTTCTCGAAGCGCGCGCGCAGTTCAGCGTTGCGAGTGATTTTCTTTTCGAAGGATAGGGCGGTTTTTTTGAGCCATGTTGTGTCGATTTTGTCGTCGACGGGGGCCGTGGCGGGGGTTGTGGAGGAGTCGTTGACGAAGTCGAGGATTTCAGCTTCCTGTGCGGTGATGCCGCCGCCGAAGAAGCGGCCTTCGGCGTCGTCGCCTGTTTCGGGGTCGTCGGGGAGGGAGGGGCCATAGTCTTCTTCGGGGTCTTCAGGGTCTTCGTCTGGGGGAGGGGCGGGGCCGGCTTCGACGTCGGGGGAGTCTTCGACTTGGGGTTGGTGGCGGCGCGTGTGGGAGGCGAGTTTGGCGGATTTGTAGATTTCGGCTGGAGCACAGGGTCAGAGGGGAGGTCGAGAGGGAAGGGAGGGAGGAGAGGGGACGTACTTGGGTCGCGGACGGGATCGAGCTTTCGTTTGCTCGGGATTCCGGCGCCCTGGGAGAAATTTGTCAGTTTTGAAGTCGTAATTGGGGTACAATAGTAAAAAGGGAGAAATACCTTGAATATGTCGTCGATGCTCGCCATGGTGAGGTCTGGAGCTACAGAATGTTGATGTCAAGATCGAGAAGCTGGTCTGCGATGCTGTTGCGCCGGCAAAACCTTGGCAAAATAAGCTCTGGGCGCGTTGCCTGTTTGGGAAGGGCTTGGCGTTTCTTGGCGTTGGACAGAACTCCCGCACGCTGGGAGGACGCCGTGACGACAACTCGGTTCAAGTGTCTCGAATGCAGTCAGTTGACGAGGCATACAAAGATCGATTGATTGGGACGCTTTGATTGACCCGGGTGACTCCGTCGGAAAGAGCTGCAGCGGTAGTTTGACTCAGCCACGTGCGAGGCACTCAATCGCCAGGGGCGCCGTGGCACGTCTGAGCCCCCACTGCGGCTCGTTGCCTCCAGTCCCTACCCGCGGAGGAATTCCCAACAGATTGAGTTCTCTTGAATAAAAACCACGATACCCAGGACTGTCTCTACACCCAAGTAGCATCTTTACTCAGTCGTTATGCCTCCCACACTCATTCTCGTCCGCCATGCCGAGGCACTGCACAACCAAACCAATAAGTTTGCCTCTCCGCTTGAATCTGAGTATGACTAATAGTTTGCACAGGACTACAGCATCCACGACCCCGAGCTGTCAGAGCTGGGCCAGAGACAATGCCGTGATTTGCGCAAGAACCTCATGGGCAAGATCCCCAAGGAGCTTGACGTCGGGCTCATCATTGTGAGCCCAATGATCCGCACCATTCAGACGGCCCTCCTTGCCTTTGGCGGTCTGGTTGAAAAGGGGGTCCCAATTCAGGCGCATGCTAGCTGGCAAGGTATTTCCCCCGCTATCATTCTCAGCGACTCAGTTAGTAACAGTGACAGAAAACTCGGCCAAGCCATGCGACACGGGCTCATCCCTCGACAAGTTGAAGACCATGTTCCCCCAAGTCGACTTCTCCCACGTCGACCCCGTCTTCCCGGACAAGACCTCCCCCGCCGGCGCAAAATACGCCTACACCAAGCAAGCCATCGTCGGTCGCGCCCAGGACGGCCTGCGCGAGCTGTACCAGCGCCCCGAGAAATTCATCATCGTCGTGTCCCACTCGGGTTTTCTGAGATTGGGCGTGACGGGCCACTATTATTTCAACGCCGACTACCGAATCTTCGATTTCCACGAGCCGCAGGATGATCAATACACGCTCAAGCAGTGGGAGTCGACATCGGCGGGTGGATTGGGCTGGAGCTGGGAGAAGACGGTGCAGATCGGTGAGGGACTGCCTGTTGATTACTCGGCGTGAGGCCGCCGCTGATGTATCTAAAGCCTTGTATCCGGGGTCGCCGTCGAGGATGAAGTTGAGGATTCGACCAAAGTTTCCATATGTCTTGATCATTTCGTTGCTTGAGCGGCCGGACGATGACGAGGGAGGCACATGATTCGACATCCCTGAGCCAAGGAGGCCTACCAGAATGATGACAATGGGCCCATTCTGACATAAAAGTACGGCAACTCGCAATGACTAATAATCTCCGAGGTGGATTGAGAGGGGTGTGGATACCGGCTCATCCGCTTACTTCCGAACGGCTTCGGAGCTTGGCCTCTCGGACCGGCCACTCAACCCGCAACAAAGCCACGCCAACTCCACCATCCAATCACAACACCCCCGACACACCAAACAATTCCGACGACCACCGGTACCATTTTCCAAGCTTTACATTGATAAACGAGCTTCCCCCAACACGCACCCTCGACTCACTGGCACCGTTCCAAGTCCAACCACTAAAACTGACATCAAGCCCAAACGCAAATGCCACCAACCCTCAACAACTCAACCCAACCCCCTCTCACCTCTACCACCATGAATCCCACCCTCCTCAACGTCTTCTCAACAATCCACCTCCTCTCCTACTCAACCCTCCTCGGCACATCCCTTTACCAATCTTTCATTCTCACCAAACTCGCATACCGCTCTCTCCCCCGGTCGTCGTTCATCTCCTTACAGAAAGCTGTGTTTCCGGTGTACTTTCGTCTTCAAACGGGTCTTCTTATTCTTTCGGCGGTCACGGTTCCTCCTTTTGGACTGCCTTTTGGAGGTTGGAGTTTGGTGACCGGGAGGAGTAAATGGGATCTAATACCGTTTTGTGTCGCGGGTATGAGTGGGGCGTTGAATTTGGGGGTTTATGAGGGGAGGACGAGGAGGTTGATGTTGGAAAGGGTTGAGGTTGAGAAGGGTAAGTACCTTTTTTTCTGTCTGTCTTAGAGGTGGAGAGTTGTGTTGTCTGGATGACGAAGAGCTGACAGTGGAATAGAAGAGAGGGATAAGAGACTGCGAGATTCGGTTGCTACTGTGTATGGAGCGGCAGACAGCGTGGAGCGTACAGAAGGACCAAGTGACGAGATGAAGAGGTTGAACAGGTTGTTTTCAAAGAACCACGCCATGTGTATTCACTTGAATTTGGTAACTATGGTGGCGATGTTGTTTTACGGGTGGAGGTTGGCGTCGAGGATCAGCATCGAGGTTTTGTAAAGCAGTTACCATTGGAGGAAGCTCCGTTGGAGCATTCCCGTTGGTGATTCTGGTATGAGGTCTTGGACTGCGTGTGGTAGAATATTGGCTGTTCGGTGTCGGCATTATTGTTTGATAGAATAAAAAGGCAGAGCTTAAATCCAGTGCCGTGAAATACTCCATAATAACACAACACTTGGTGCATGTGTTTTTTGAGAACGGGAGACTCAAACTGGCTCCAAAGGCATGGCGTTAAACAGCCAGCTATATACACATAGTTGAGTGCTCAGACCGGAATGGAACTGGCCGTTCACGTCATGTCCGAAAGTGTAAACCAGACCATCCGCTCAAGGCCGTTGCCCGCCGGTATCACCAACCCTTCGTCTCACACAGCCACGAAAATCACCAATGGTATCATCCGTTGACATTATTATGCTAAGCCCTACAGTCCATCTAATACAACCATGTACAAAGTACCCCTCCACTGAACAAATGCCCCCAAAACCATTTACCATTAATGCTGCTGCCATTGAAATCCTGACAAAATCGCAAACGCTGGGTAGGTCCGGCAAACCCTTTGACTTTGGGCTTATACTTGGTTGAGGTGCTGACAAAATGCAGACTCATGTTTCATCAACCTTTTGGAGTTGAGGTACAGATCAGAAACTACTCGCCGACTGTGACTTGCTCTGGCTGTTACCCCAAAGCCCACGGGTTGCGGGGGAACAAAGGCTGTGGTGTCGGGGGGACTGTCTTCTGCTGAGTCGTCAGGGTCATATTCACCACATATCGTTCATCCAGCGAGTATTCGACAACGCCCAGAAACGACTCATCTGCAGTGCCGGGGGTGCTGGGTTCTCCGAAACAGGAACTTCTCGGGGCGATGCTGGTAGAGCTCTCACCTTAATTCCCAACCACTGTTTAGCCCACTTCAGAGCTTCTTTGTCGAACCACCTTCGGGGCTGTATCAGGGAAGCATCCTCGAGAGTGTGATTCAGACGGAAAATGTGTGCGAGACCCGCCGTTCCCCATGCCTCAAGCGTGACATCGCCCCGCCGGTAATTCTTGGTCCGCTTTTTCAGCCACATCTTCACCCACATGGCTTCCGAGGCGTTCTGAACCTTGGGAATCTCGGGCAACTGTGCATCGGTCCAGGCCGTACCGGTGTCGAAGTTGCAGCGAATGCGTGACGACCTCTCGCCCAAGGAACCGACGAGGGCGGGGAATTTCTTGCCAAAGTATGGCTCCTGCGGCGGCGCGCGAAAAGCGTCAAATGAGTTGTCGTACTTGCTCTTGAAAGCTTCCTCAAAAGCAACTTGCCAGGCTACGTCGCGCTGCACAAACGCGTGGAAGACGAGCTCGGCTCTCTCGGGGCAGTCGTAGGCCTTAAAGACCAACGTGAAGTTGGATGGGCTCGCCGAAGCCTCGTTCATCCAGCCAGCTACTAGAGCCGTTGCCCAGCGGCCTCTCTTCTCTGCATCGTAAACGGGCGGCTGGGTGTCTTGGAGAGGCTCGCCACCACCAGCAAAAGACCAAACGGCGTCCCAGATATCGACGCGGCGCTCCACTTTCATCTGTGGATATTGCTCGCACAGCGAGATGAGGCCCTGAGTATGAGTCTCTGGGTATGCCGATGAGGCGCGGTCTTCGTGCACAAGAATGTTTCGGACATGCTCCCTGGCGCTGGATGGGATTGAATGAAACCAGTGTATGGCGGAGGCGGCGGCTGAGAAGCGACGGATTTTGCACGGTTCGTCGTAGTCCCCTCCCATCTGCAGAGAGTCGGTCCGGATGGGGTTGCTAATCTTGTCGATGACGTGGAGCAGAGCTGCAGAACTGGCAATGGTGCAGTTCATCTCGTCCTCGGTAGGAATCTTCCACGGTTCCATCCCTACGTTGAGGAACCGAAGCGGGTCGTGGTCGTGAGGGTCGTTTGGACCGCTGGGGCTCAGGTTGTCGGTCCAGTGCGCCGTGGAAAAGAAGTTCTCAATGTCGGCATTGGTCGCCATGAGGTGTCGGATGATGTTGCGCTGGATCTTCTGGTGGGTGAAGAGGGATTGGAATGGCTGATCCGCGCCGCACAGGGCTCTGTCCCCGTCGCTCATGCCAGTCAGGCTGTCAGTCTTGCCGCAAGTCCACGGCAAGACGAAGTCCAGAGAGGATTGGACGGCCTGCCATTGGTGCGTGATGATGTGCTCCCACTTCATGGCATCGCGTTGGGCCTGCCGGGAGTCATTTGTGGTGAAGGTGATTGTGTGCAGACGCAGAGGGGCGCCGACCATCTCGGCGGCGATTTGGCGGCAGGTGTACATCGGGGTGAGATCGATGGGCTGCTCCTTGGCGGTGCGCAGCTTGCCAGTCTCGGGATTGTAGACGTAGCCATCCTCGGCATCGATGAGGAGGAACTCGCGGTAGATCAAATCGCGAATCTCCCGCGGCACTGTGAGGAAGGGCGGTGGTTGTGCCATGGTGCCCGATGTTCTGTTGTTGTTCTGAGAAGGACTCGAATGCGGGGTGAAAAAGTCAAACCAAGCTATCGGGACAGCAATTTAATGTCGACCGCGCAGAACTTTATGTGGTTAGTTTTGACCAAGTGAATGATTTGTGGGGTCACCAGTGCATTCGTCCGATGTCATGTTTCGGCTGCGGAGCCACCACCGAATCGTTCCTGCCGGCTTCCAATGCTAGTCGACAAGAAGCATAACTTGTCTTGCCAGAGATTATCTCGGAATGAACCTCGTATTCATGCCGAAATTCAATTTTCAGATTCGGTTTCCGAAATGCAATTTCTCAAAATTCGTAGCACCAACCTTCAGACACCGCCCACTGGCCGGCACCTGACATGAACCTCAGCACAGCCTCCACGAATCGTAAGGCAAGTTCTGCTCTGCCCCTTGAACCTTATGATGCACCATCTCTCTAGCGCAATACTTAGCTGCTGACTTCGTACCGGAAAGTTCCCAACTGCTTCTCCAGCGTCGCCGCCGGAAACTCAGAAGGGGGGTAATCTCTTGATTCAAGTTTCTTTTCTAGTCCATCAAAGACCGGATGACCCGGTGCATATCATGATCGATGTCGAGGTCAAGCAAGGTCGTTGCTGCGGTGCTACGGCACGATGACGTGTTATCCGCCGGCCGCGAGGGAAGGCGCTGCTTGGGTGCAGGCTCAGCTGTAGATGCCGTAGGGCCGGTCCATGCAGGAGGAGGACGGGGTTGCCGTAAGTGTCGGAGTAGGCGGGGCGGAGGCAGGTGATGATGATGCATTTCAGGGAGGGCAAGGGTTGAATGTTGGACTGTCGGTCCTGAACTCGCTCAGGGACCGCGAAGCCCAGGGCGGTGGCCTGGGGCACTGAAGCAGCTCAACGGAGGGCAATAAAGGGGCACGACGAAAGCTGCCTTCTGCTGTCGTCAACGATGTACCGGCTGATGATTTCGTCATTAAGCTAACAAACGCGAGGACAAAGCTGCTTCATTGACTATGAGGTGGCATTAACAGTGGAAGATTCAAAGCCAGGGTGTGCTGGCAGCACAAGGCGACTTGTCACCCCTGACACAGTCTCCGGCCTTATTTTCACCCAACATCTCCAAGTTGCTTGCCAACTCATACAGCCGCGGCAGCTCAGTATGAGACCTCCGAGCTTCACTTCCGGTGAATCTCAACCGATGCCCTGAGGGTTGAGCGCACTGGCATTTTTACGTGTTGCCAGCCGTGGAGGCAATGGGTGACGAACGGCGTCTCATTGTCGTTCTCCGTTCCCGGCCATCTGATATCTCTCGTTGAGTCTGCCAGCGATGTGGCCTGAAGAAGGGGATCAAGCGTCATCCTTGCCACTATCCTCGACATTCTTGGCCGGCCGGGGAATTGGGTCTGATGATTAAGATGAGCAGCTGAATGTCGGATTACATATGGTTCAAAACCCGAAGAAACGGCTCCCAGCGCTCTGGTATCTAGTATAAATCGACAACCCACCGAACCATCCGGCCGCCCTCACGGAGCAGTGGGGGTATCCCAGCATGAGCTGACGTCAAAACTCCCCGTTGTCGTCCTTCACTCATGGTCAAGCCTGGGCGTTGAAGCCCCAAGTCGGACGAACAGTGAGGAAATTGCACAGACCGTGGCCTAGGTTGGGAAGCTTAATGTTCTCAACAATGTTGAGCATCGATGATACAGGGTCTCTCAAGGCAAGCGACCATGCCATTGAGCCCAACGGCTCCCAGCTCAGGGACTCAGGTATATAACCATCCCCCTACCACCGGGTCGTTTGAGTCTGTTCAGATCCATTCTCACATCAACACTCCCACCCTTGAACCCACCACACTCATCAACTTCATCCTCCAATTCGGCTGCTCACCCCTCTACTTTCAAATCAGCAACTACAACATCCCCCTCAGTCTCCAAACACACCAAAGCAACTTCACAAGTCAACAAGTCAACACCATCACCATGTGCCAAGTCGTCTCAGTCTACTACGTCTGCGGCTGCTTCCAAGAATTCGACAAGTACGAGTGTGCCGGCGTGCAAGAAGGAATGGACTGCACCTGGGTCAGGTCGGACTGGGCCTACGCCGTCAACGAGGATGAGAATTGCGGCTCTGAAGAGCACAAGCATATCACTGGGGATGAGGAGGAGGGTGAGGGCGAGGCTCAGGAGTGAGGCTCGGCAGTGAGGCTTGGCAGTGAGGCTCGGTAGTGAGGATGAGGCTTCGGAGTGGGTAAGTGGTGCTGTGGGAGGGGAGAGGTGTGGAAAGGGGATGTGCTGAATGTTGTGGATGTGTAGCCTATTTTCTGGTTGAAGGGATCGGAAAGGGGTAGGTTCCGATGGGACTGGGTAGGACGTTCGTGACCCTTGTTGTTGAGCGAAGGATGATATGGGCTGTCTAGGTGCTAGCCACTTGTTAGACTTCTGCGAAGCAAAGCGAATAACAAATTCTTGTTGAGGATACCGTGATATTCAAAGCTTATCGATGGAATTGTCCAAACATGCGGGAAGGGCAACAGTCTCACACAATAGTCAAATTTTCCAACGTGTTTTCCGCGTAGTACCCCTCCTCTGGATCAAACACAGGCCCCTTGAGCACCCCGCAGACCAAGCGATACTTTCCTCCTTCCTCCACAGGCATCAAGATAGACGGTCCGGGTGCGCCCTTGATCATGTAAACTACCGCACCCGTGATACTCCCCGATGGACCTCGGAAAAGGCCGAGATGGGTGTTTCCCATAACGAAAAGATGCAAGTCCCCACCTACCCAAAGCTTTACAAGTTCGTATTCAAGAAGTGCGAGCTCTCCCTGGCTAGGACAATCAAAGTCCATCTCGTTCGACGTCATGAAGTCCTGGAGATTGTCCCAGGCCCTCTGTGCGCTCTCCAATGTGTACGACACTTCTGCGGATGGGTTAGCCCCGTGGAGTTTCGCGCGTTTGTAGATTTCCTCTTTGTCGAGGGGGCGAAAGAAAGGGACCTTGCCGAGGCTGACACCTTCAACGTGGAGCTCTCGGTCATTGTTCGAGAACCTGATATTGGTGCATCGGACTTCTGGCCGCCCCATATCTGTCCGGTCACGCTTCCAGTTTGGCACCCAGCTTGGTGCGGAATATCCGTCGTCGGGTAGAGCCGTGCGATTCAGCACACGGAGAGGAGACAGGTACCCACTGCTTTCCATCATGTAGGCGGTCAATTGATGGAATACTTGACTTGGTGGCTTGTTGTAATCTGGGTGTAAACGCTCCGGCAACTCGAAGGCAGGGGGAACTGCCATTCCAAGGACCGCGTATAGGTGGTCGCTGAGGTAAGTAGAGTAGAAATTGCTGTTATCAGTGTACTTGAGTATGTCGTGTAGCCGCTGGGAGATAATGCAATCATCAACAAACGTGCCGTCCACCAAGGGGTCACGTTGGTAGATATTTCTGACGCTCCACATGCTGGAAATGTTCTGAAAGACAGCATGAGCTGGGCGGCCAACCGGACTATCTGCATCACAACGCGCGGCCCACATGGCCCAGAAGAGAACTGCACAATAGGTTGACAGCCTTTGCCAACCCCATATGTGGTTTCCCAAGAGGATGGCTGGATCTCCCGAGGCGACGGCGAGCTCCTGCACCACCCAGACCCGCTCGAACCATTTGTGTAAGCGAACGAATTTCGCGAACACCTGGAAGCACTCTGGGGTTGACATATTTGCAGCAATCGACACTGCATCCTCGCTCTTGAAGAAATCAATGATATCACCATCTTCGGTAGAAAAGGCCTCAAAATTCTTCGATACACTGTCAAACTTTCCGAGGAGAGCGTCCATCTCTGTCGCATTTTGCTCGCTGAAGCCCGGCGAGTACTCGCCAAGCCAGATGAGAACTCTAGCAGCGGTTCTGTAGATGCGTGCCATCATCGGAATCTGCCTGGCTTTCTCGGCGAGGTCGTCCTGATTGATGCAAATGGCGTCTATCCACAGGTTGAGAAAGCAGTTGGGCTGATGGCGCAGGTCTCGAAGCTGTTCAGGCTCCCAGGAGACTTCATCGCCGGAGAAGGTCGAGCAAATTGAGCAGATGGCCTTCCTCCTGCGTGACTTGGGCCATCTGCGCCAACCTTGGGGAAGTTGTAGGATGATCTTTTGTAGTATATGCTGTTCAAGAAAAGACTCGTTGAGGAGGGCTTTGCACACTAGGCTGAGCGTTGCCTGGAGCCGACGCAGAAAGGCGAAAAGGTTGGTCCTGACGGCGAATCGCTGCCGGTTGTCGCCCACGATGATCGTTTTCGTGGCGCGTTGGTGGTCGGAGAGACGAATTTCGATGGCAGCCGACTGGAGGTTGTTGGGCAGAAATCAGTTTGGGCGACGATGTGGAAGTGGTGGATGCCTGACGGCGGACATAAGCTGCTTCCACATGTGCCAATGAGAGCCATCGTGGCACGCACCTCAGGCATCGCTCTTTCCGCTTCTACAAGAGGGATAAGGGTTAGGGCTTACTGTGGTCTTACACGTTTCTTTCCTACGCCTGCGACCTCTTTGTATCCATTTACCATTATTACCTATGCACTTTGTCTGCGAAACCTCCCGTCTTTTCACTCACTGTAGTCAAACCGCTCACATGTTCAGGCCGGGACAACCACCAAAAATCTCTCATCCCGAGCGGTACATGGCCACTCATTATCTCTTGATATTTTTCATTTTTTGCACGTGTACTACAATTCCCAACACATAAAAGTCAACATTAATTGCTGTAATTATTTCGATTCGTTGCTATCTCCATCCACAAGACCACTTCCGGAGACAGTCCGATACCTTACTCACCGTTCATCAGGTACTCATCGACTGTCTTCACGAGAGCACGCCCTCAGGAACTGAGGAAGGACATGCTTTCGTTTTGCCAGCTGACACCTCTAGTGATACCTCCCCCGGGCCAACAACCCATCCGCCTCACCCCCCTCCCCATCCTCATCATCCCCCGGTATCAACCCAGTATAATGATCAAACCCCACCCCACCACTAACCCCATCCCGACTCGTCGTCGCAATCCACACCGTCCTCACAATCTCCTCCTCACCCCCCGGCGTACCAACCAAGTAGCACTGCCCATCATCAACGATATACCACAACCGCAAGTTATACCCCTGCGTCATGCCCCAATGGTAGAGCACAGCGCCGAGCTGGTCAACGTAAAAGTTGTTGGTGTTTACCATTGCTTCTGCGCCCAGGGCCTGGTTGGGACCTTGGATTCTGTCGGAGTAGAAGACTTCGAGGAGGGTTTGGGATTTTGGGGGGTCGATGTAGGGGTGTTGATGGATGATGCTGGCTCGGATGGCGCGGAGGCCGCAGAGGAGGCCGGAGCCGGAGACTTGGGCGTGGAAGGCGCCGTTGGGGAAGGTGGCGTTGAAGAGGTTGAGGGCTGCTTGGTTGGCCATGGTGATGGTTAGTGTGGACCTGTGGTTTCTTCTAAGGAGGCAAAGGGTGGGTTGAGTTTGCACTTAACAGAAGGCAGATTTCTGATGGTATGAGATCCAAGTCGGCGATAATGCAGGCGGATTTGGGCTTCGTCGCGGAGTGGAAAAAATACGCTGCTATATATTTTCCATTTCGGGATAGAAACAGAATCCCATGATTCGCTGCTTACTTTTTTTGTCCAGAAACAATTGTGCTGTGGTCCGAGCAGTCGAAGTCACGGATCTCAACATCACAGTAGCTCTGGTCTTTGAGTGATCGGGAAGTCCCGCCCCTGATAACCCTTGTGAGAACAAAGAACCTCAGCAGCTCAACTCGGTTGTTTTATATCTCTATTGGGCAGAAATTGGAGATGCATCATGTTGATGCAACACTGGAGCTGCTGGGTTTTCCAAGCGCTGAAACGGTGCTGAACATTGTCAGCGATCGTGTGAGAAGGCAGAGGAAAGCTGTGCCGGGTGAGTTGTGCATATCTCTTCCTTGTTGTGGCTGTGCTGAAAAGATGAGACTGTTGTATGCGACCCGTGTCGAAGTGTCTTGCTTGAGCTTGATTGCTTCACCAGAAATCCTGTGGTACGATGTGTGTATCTTCTGAATCAAAGTCAGAGACTGTGGTCAACTGACCATATTGGAAGGATCTCAGTGCAACTCACCTCATTACTCCCGCACAACCTCGTCCTCCGCCTCCAGAAGTCACATGCCATCGTTCATCGCCTACCGTCCTGTAAATTGCAATATCCCTTGCTGCAGCGTTCTGTGGGTCAGCCCATCTCTCCGTCTGCGCAAATACCACAACAAGCAAGATTTGCATGACTTCCGAATAATAACCCGGAGGAATACCTGGTAGTCCCCACATTTCCCCGCATTTTGCTAGTCTCCAATGCGACTAGAGGCCGTTGTTGAATATCACAAGCGTATGCCGAGCCTCGTTCCTGGCGCGCTAGACCCCTGGTGCTACATTACCGATCCATCGGTTGCAACTCTGTGGGGTCGTGGTGTCACGACCGAGGCATATCGACGTCAGTTGTATGGATTCTTTCTACCACATGCTAGAATGTACCATGTAGGAACGTTAGATCGAAGTGACGGGACTTGGTGCGTCTGGTAGGAAAGGCTTTGGTGATTGGTTCGTGGCTGTAATAGCCGCTAGTGTTGTGACATGAGCGTTGAGTAGACGGAGAAGAGACTTACCCCGGATTCCCCAGGTTTCACCAAAGTTGAATGGCGCCCGGGTGTTGCTGCCCTCCATGGATGTGGAGCCCGATCGGCGACAGTCTCGGACTGCACTTGACGGATGTGATTGGTGGAATCCATGCCTTGGCCGGCGTTGTCTTTGTCCCAATCCGCAAGAGGTGCCGTGATTCATCTTCACTGGGCCAAGCGATGGTTTAATAACGCGAAGATCAAGGAGTTGTGTCTTGGAAGGGTGACATCGGCCGAGCCGGGAGTGAGAATGTTGCCTGATGGTGGCGGGCTGGTTGTCGATATAAAGCGCCTGCTTCCACGTCTGAGTCGACCACAGCCCTTCGTCTACAGTTGGATACCCGATACCTGCTTGAGCCTGCAATCACTCGTTTCTCAGCACTCTGACCAGTTCGATCGTTACACAACTCTCGACATCTGCCCACCATGAAGTACGCTTTCCACCTCTCAGTGCTGGCGATGACCGCCCAAGTCGCCACAGCCCAGGCGCCCCCAGGCATCACCCCCTCGCCCTGCGGAGAATGGGGCTGCCAGGCTTCGCGTAACGCCGTCCCTTCTTGCGGCGACCCCTGCATCGTCTCAGCCGCCGCTGTCGTTGGCTGCGCCGACCCCACCGACTTCGAGTGCCGCTGCAGTAAGGCCGCCGAGATCCAGCCCATCGCCATGAACTGCGTCATCGAGGGTTGCAACAACGATATCTTCAGTGCTCTCGAATTCGCTGAGTCGGCCTCGTCCCTCTGCGGATGCGTGTCCACCGTCGGAAACCCGCCCACTTGCGCGCCCAGCACCCCTGCCCCCTCTCCGACGGCCGATCCCTCTCCCTCGGCGGATGTCCCTTCAAGCGCCGAACCGTCCGCCACCGATGTCCCAAGCGATGCCCCTTCATCAGCAGTCCCCTCCTCCGGTGCATCCTCCGCTCCCACATCTTCGGACTCGGAGGAGCCTACTGAATCTGCTGGACAGTCGGCTCCCACCAAGACGAAGAATCCTCCTCCCGTTGTCACAGCCGGAGCCGCCGCTCTGGGTGTGGGTTCCGGCCTTGGAGGTGCCTTGGTCGCTGGTTTGATGGCTCTTCTTTGAGGAACTCACTCAGACATGTCTGACAAGCGAGGTTCGAAGAATTGGAGATGGATGAGTGCGGAAGATCAAGCGTGACAGTTGTTGGTGGAAAGGTTGGAGAAAGTCTGGACATCGTCACCGGTGGGCCCGCCCCTTCACTCCTTCCAAAATCGACCAAGGTCCATGATGTTGGTAATGATAATGTTCTGTATAAAAGACGCAATAGGCCAAAATACAAGGAAAATATGAGACCAACAACCTTTCTTGCATGAGTAATTCCCTCGTTTGATGATCCGAAGCAGCAGAGGTCTGCAACCGAGTGAGGTGGGCAACGGCATCCATGTTCCCACCATTTTGAAGGACTTGTTGGGTCAGTGGGGCTTGCCGAGTGGCAAGTCGCGCTCCTCAGGTCAGGCAGAGCTGGCTTTGCCTCAACAAACCTCTCTTCCTCTGCAAGCACTGCTTGTTCTTCGTCGCCTACCGGCAGTTCAAAATTTCCAGCCAAACGGATTGAGAAGGGGTCTGTTAATTATTGCAAAGGAATTCCTGACACCATAGTTCACCTGCTCAATCTCAAGCCCTCTTCCGCCCATGCGTCAAGTCATCACTTGCTACGCACTCCATCCCGAAATAAGCTCCTCCAACTGCTTGTGCCTCTCGAGAGCGCTCGCAAATGTCGGATACCTCACATGGCCGCCCTCCTGGGCAGCCGCAAACGCCTCGTAAAGACCGCCAATGTTCCTCGCGCGAGTCGGCAGATCCTTTTGCCAATCCTCCCATTCCCACTCCAGAGGTGTCACCTTGTCCGTCTCAAAGTCATGCAGCTCGGTCGTGATGGGCGGGTCATCCACGCCGATATTCAAGAACGCCGCGGTGGGAGAGACGACCCTGATCTCGCCCTTTTCGCCGTTGATGCTCCAAGACAGATTCGGTTCGCCGGGGAAGGGCTGTCCGCGGCGGAACCGATAGTGCAAGGTCGCACCCTTTTGCGTTGTGGGGGATTCGGGCAAGGTTCCAGCGATCAGCACCAAGTCGGGAACATTCGACTTGACCGTTTTGGAGACGTCTCCGTTGGCGTCGCGGATGCGGACCTCGGGGCGCTGAAGCTGGAAGTGCCCGTGGACGGCTTTGCCAGTTTCAGGATCCTTCTCAATGTCGCCCAGGACTGACTGGACCGTGTCGAACACTACAGGTATGAATATTAGCATGGTCTTGTCATTGAAACAGAGAAACTTACCATGGGTGAACCCAATGACATAGATGTTCCCACCGACCTCCCGTCTCGTAAAGTACTCCAACGACTCCGGCATGATGGTCCTATCATTCAACCCCCCAAACACGCGCACCTCGGAGCTCAACACCTTGCCGATACGACCACTCGCAATCACCTTCCTGAGATTCTCAATCAAGGGGAAAATCCCCCCTTGCAGCCCGACCATCGTCTTGTTTAGCGTTCCCGCTTTCTCCGCCTTGGCCACCAACGAAGCGGCATGCTCGCTGTTCTGAGCCAGAGGCCATTCGCAGAATACAGCCTTGCCTGCCTCGACGCTGGCTTCGATGGTACGCTCATGCACGTCAACGCGGGTGTTGCAGACGACGAGATCGACGTCAGGATCGGCGGCTAGATCAGCAGGGTTGCCATAAGCGCGGGTGGTGGGTGGGAGGTTGTAGAAGTCAATTGCGGACCGGGCGGCGCCGACAGAGGAGTTGAGGAGAGCGACGATCTCGAACTTTGCGCGGCCTGCTGGGGAGAGGAGGTAGGGGAGATGGGCTGTAGCGGCCCAGGCTGTTTTGGCCGAGGCCGAAAGGCCGATGAGGCCGACGCGGATGGGAGACATGGAAGTCGGTCGTTTGATCAGCGAGACTTAAGGGTTTGTACAAAGGTGAGTTGTCTCTTCACTCAAAGAACTTGTTCTTTGACGTCCCCTTTATACCCCTTTCTCTGCCTAGGGACGCTATTGTTGATATTGGTGGCAGGAGGAATTTGTAAGCATCAGAGCACGAATTTGATGGGCCCTGGCCAATCAGAGCCGCGGATTCTCGAGCAAGTTCCCCAATTTAGTGCTGAGCCTGTGAGCTGCAGAAAATATTTCCAAGCATGCAAAAGGATGGCAAGTTTGAGCGAGGGGTTCGGCAGTGCAGCGTAACACAGGGCACTCAACGAATTGATGGGGGGAATCAGCACCATGAACCGAGATTCGGGTGGCACGAGGAAACAAATCCAGTTGCCGAAAACGCGCACACTTGACGCCTGACAACGACAACTCTC
Organism: Podospora aff. communis PSN243; assembly: GCA_033296975.1. Classification (NCBI taxonomy): domain Eukaryota; kingdom Fungi; phylum Ascomycota; class Sordariomycetes; order Sordariales; family Podosporaceae; genus Podospora; species Podospora aff. communis PSN243. The sequence goes on along the minus strand of MU865992.1, from coordinate 87,420 downwards.
AACCACATGCAGTTGCCGAATTCGCTGTCGGGATTCGTGAGGGTCTTGGCACGATTGCTCTCATTGGCAGACTGCGGGAGCAGCTGAGGTCTCCTCAGGCATGAACCACTCCCCGCATCGTCGACCCTGCTGAATCTCTGCCCAACATCGTCCAGTCGGCCATGACAGTTCTCAGAAATGAGCGACCGGATGGAAGATGGGTCCGACGAGGATGATTTTATTGTCCTCGCTGCCACCCGACCCGGGGCCAGTGGGCAACCTTCCCGCTATGCCCCGCAAAGTAGCGTCTTCAGCCACAACCCAACCGTCAACCGCCTTCGCTACCTGAATGACTCTTCGATCGAGAGCGCACCGAGCCCTCCCGGGTGGCAGTGCCCATCATGTGGCCCTATCCATAACACGGTTTTGCAGAGGAACTCCGTCTCTATGGTTGATCTGCAGCGCACCAGTCGGATCTGCAGCTTCTGCAGCGTCGTGCTTCAAGCCATCATCTTTCATCGCGCCGGCAGTCCTCCGAGTGCGACTGCTAGTACGGGACAAGATTGGCACGAAGTCGTCATCCTTGACAGCCAAGCTGGCATCCTGAACGCGACGTATACGACCCGCTCCTGGACGGACGCTTTGGAACCAGAACTGCGGCTCCAGTTCCATACTGACTCGGTCCAGAGCAGAGGCGCGGCTCCTTGGGCAAGCCTCCTGGGCAGACACCCGATACACCAGAATCTCTTTACCGATGCCTCCTGGAATCGGGTTCTCGGCTGGCTAGATGAGTGCGTGGCCCATCACACATGCCTTCCGTCAAGCCAGCAAACTGCTCTTCCACATCGCTACCTCTCAATCTCAGTTCCTTCGGCCGGATCCGCTTTTTCCAAAAGTGTTCCCTCCCTCCGGCTATGCGAAAACACCACAGGTCGAAGAGGCAGATACGCAGCCCTGAGCCACGTCTGGGCAGCATCCAAGGCCGGTGTCTTCAACACACTGAAAAGCAACTTTCGGGTTAGGAGCAAGCGGGTCCGCTACGGGGACATGCCCAAAACATTCAGGGAAGCAGTCGACATCTGCGTCAAGTTGAACATCGATTCCCTTTGGATCGACTCGATCTGTATCATCCAGGACGACACGACCGATTGGCAAGTCGAAGCCTCCAGGATGGGCGGCTATTACGCGAACGCGGTGCTCACCATTGCCGCCCACCCAACAGAGCGTCACGTCGCCACCACAGGCCAACGCGAGGTCGACACCTCGGTCGACAATGGGTGCCACATCGTTCGAGCCCAACACTTCGCAGCTACAATCTCAGACCAGGATGGCACACCCGTCACCATCTTCTCCCACAAGACCCACAATCACAAGCAGTTTACCGAGCGCTCTCTCGGCGATGGCCGAAGCACCTACTTCAAGCGCGGCTGGTGTTTTCAAGAGCGCATGCTCGCGCCGCGCATCCTACACCTAACCGAATCCGAGGCCATCTTCGAATGCAGCTCAAAGCTACAATGTGAATGTGGGGGCGTCGAATCTCTTCAGCAGCAGCAGCAGCAGCAGCAGCAGCAGCAGCAACAACAACAAAACATGTCGTCTTCTTCATGGCAACCACCATACTACCACCCCGAAAATTCCAAAACCACCCCCGTCAAAGCACTACTCGCCAACGCGCTGCGTCTAGCCCGGCAGCAGCAGCTGTCACCACCAGCTGACCGCAAAACGGTGCTAACAGCCTACAACAAGCTAACCAGAGACTACGCAGAAAAAAACCTAACAAAGTCTAGCGACGTCCTCCCCGCCCTCTCCAGTATCACCAGCGCGTTAAGCCCAATCCTAGGCCACGCTTACCACGCCGGCATCTGGGGATGCGACATCTACACCCAGTTGCAGTGGACATCCTACTGGGCCACCGGGTTTGGAAACAGCAGCGGCGAGGGTTGCAGTCGGCACGACCCGGGGACATACGTCGCGCCCACGTTTTCGTGGGCGTCGAGACGGGGCGGACTGAATAATATCTTTGCGGGCTTCGCCTCGTTGGATCCAGAGGGACCCGAGAACTGGGAGTATGCCAAGATTGTCGAGGTGCAATGTCACCGGGCGGGGCCAGACGCGTTCGGTGAGCTAAAGGGGGGGTTCTTGAAGCTTCGTACGTGTGGGGTGAAGGTTGTCTGTGGGGGCGTGGCTGGGCCGGTGCAGTGGGGGCAGATGAAGCTAGTTGGGGATGGGATCAGGGGCGAGTGCGTTTTTCAGGTTGATGCCATGGAGGATGTGGCGTTGCTGCAGGCGGGGCCGGTTGTTTGTATTGAGTTGAAGAGGGCGAGGGTGCCAACGGTGTGGCAGGACCCGAGGGGTTTGGTATTCAAGGGTGGAAGAATGGTTTATGAGGGAGGAGAGGAGGAGAAGACGATATCAATAGGGGCTATCGTTGCGGTGCCGGCGGGCAGGGGGACGTGGCGGAGGGTTGGTTTTGCCATGTGTTCAAAGTATGTGAGGGACTGGGGGACGGAAGAGTTCACTATTGTCTAGACCGAGTTTTGTCTTGGACACAAATTCCACAATCCTTCCTCCAACCCTACAAGGTCGGGGGATACAACGACGCGCAATGCCGCTGGCAGTTGGGCACACACTGGGGAACATTGATCCCCAAGCATGGTCTGATGCAGTTTTGGATGCAAGTGATCTAGAAACAAGCAGTTAGTAGCTAAATACTGTCATCGAACGAACGAAATGGAGGATTCACGTATTCGGGGTTGGGAGTTTGGCGGGTGTCAAGCTCGACTGCTGCGAGCGCGGGCGAGTCAACCGGCATGGCGGCGACGAAGCTGCTCAGTGCAGAGATGAGGAGAGAGGTGCGCATATTGAATGAAAGGAGACTGGGGCCTTGGTGGAGGAGAGCTGCTTATGTCCATCAGAGGAAAGCATTGCATTATAAGGCCGTCCCATCCTCGCTTCCCAGCTGCAGACGGGATGGTTGCCCTCCGGTGTCGGGCCGAGAGAGTGCAGCATTCAACTGATCATCAGCTTGGCTGCTCAAACGGGATTTTCTTATAATACCGCTGTTATATTCTTTATTCATAGTTTGAGAAGCTGCTGGATGTGGTTGCAGTGCACCTCTTCATTTGTGGCGCTGAAACTTGGCACTTTTGATGGCTGAACTTGTTGAGGCCGATTACGCACCATTCAGTTGCTCTTTCCTGCCTTCCCCCATAGACCGCCATTATTCCACCTACATTAAAACGGCCTATCCCGATACGTCGGATGATCAGGAGACACCAACGACGAATCCGCCCTACTATTCCGATCCAACCCCCAGTTCCCCGTCCCATCAAACGTCGACGTCATCGGCGACGGCGGCGAATGATTCTCCTTTTCCCTCTCCCCCAAGCGCACCGACTGCGCAGACGGCGGCCTCACCTCCCCCTTCTGCGCACCGTGACCACTATGCCCAACCGCCCCCGCCACGGCCGTCCCAGGCAACTCAAACACCCCCTTCGGATTCTCCGCCACCGACGGCAACACATGCACTTCATTCCCATCCAGCTCCGCGCCCGGCCTCACAGCCGTATCATCCCCATCCAACTCAACCGTCTGCCCCGCCGCCGCCGCCGCAGCAGCGCTATCACTCGCCGCCGCGCTCGCAGGCCGACTCCCCCCGCCAGCTCTAACATACTCCGCCGTCGACCTCGCCCGCGATCCATGCCCCGAGACATCATCCGCCGAAAACGGCACCGAGCTATCGGGCGTCGACCCGCTTACATGCCGCCCGGAGTAATCCACGCCATTGAAGATCGGTCCTTTCATGCCCATCACGGGGTCATCACCACCGGTACCACCACTCGCTCTAGCAGCATCAGAGGAATTCTTCTTTGCGGCGACCGCGAAGCCGGTGCCGATCCACTTTCTTCGCTTGCGCAAGAGGAATATGGCGATTGCGGCTATGAGGAGGAGACCGCCGAGGACGGAACCGACGATGATTCCGGCGAGTTGTCCGCCGGAGAGTTTTTTGGATGGGGAGGAGGGGGAGCCGAAGGTTGCGTTGGGGTCATTGGTGGAGGTGATGGGGATGATGGTTTGGGAGGCGCCTTGGTTCCAGATGCAGGAGGAGACGTTGAAGACTTTGCGTTCGTAGTCTACTGTGAGGTAGCTGGGGGGTGTTAGTTGGGTGGAGAAGGGGGAAAGGGGGAGGGGGACGTACGCTTCTTGGAGAAAGGTTCGGCCGAGGGTGTATTGTCCCGAGTTGTTGGCGCGTTTGAGCGGGAAGTAGTGGGTTTCTTGTTCGACGAGGGGCGGTTTCGCAGTTAGGTCGAATGCAGCGTACGGCAGAACGATCGTTACGGTTTCTCCTCCGGGTTTTACGTCGGAGAGTCGAAAAGATACCTCGGCGTTGGTGTCAAGGAGTCGGTTGCGGTGGGTTTCGTTGACAAGGTATAACCCGCTTCTGGTGTCGAGAGTCAGTCCGAAGGCTCGTTCAAAAGCATCGCATGCTTCTTCTGGCAGCCAGATGTTCGGATCGGTCGAGTCGATGTAGATGTCGATGGGCGTCGAGAGAAGAGTTTCGGAACTCGATCCGCTGTAGCTGATGGAGTGCAAGCCGACAACCAGATCGCGTGTTAGGTCCTCGGCCATACTAAACGAGACGGTGTTTTCTTTGAACCGGGACGTGTCGTATCCGGAGAAGATGAGCTGGCCGTACACCTGTTTGAGGCCTGAAAGGTCAGAGACGCTTGCAATCCATGGCTCGGATACTTACGATACTTTGCACCGGCGGTGTAGCTCCAACTCAAGCTGGGAATCTTCTTTTCGTCCTTTAGCGTCGTAAAGAAGGATGAGGTCGACTGGTTTCCGAGCGAGGTGAAGTTGACCGGTTGGCCGTTGAGCCCAAAGATTCCCCTTAAAGGTTAGCATCCTTTGAGTCTGTCTCTCTTTGAACCTAGGCTCGGGAACTAACAGATAGAAAGGTTGAGGCGCTGCAATGAGCCCAACGGTCCGGTTTTCAAAGCCTGGCCCATTCAACCCGATGCCCAGATGTTCAAGACCGAATTGCACTCTCGCTTCGTATCCGAGATTCGCGGCCAGCCCTACTCCGTTCTCGTTGATGCCGTAGAGGCCCACATCCACCCAGCTCGAGGATTCGTTGACTTTGTACAGTCTGCCCCTCGATATCGCGCAGTCTGGCGGTACCGTGCCAAACACGGCACTCGAGCAAGCATCTCCGTCCAGGGGAACGAGCGTATGTGGAGAAGCCGTCGAAACAAGCACCCGGATGTACTGCTCTGGGGTGCCTACCCGGACATCAAAAGTACTCCATGGTCCGTCGTTCCCTTCACTGCTTCATGTCAGCAGCGACACACTAACCGAACTACGGGGCAATTACAAGTATTGACTTGCCGGGACTACGAGCGGCGCCGGCGCATCTTCTGAGAGAGACCTTGCGATCAAGACCAGGAATATCCCGATTATGGTGTTTAGACGCATGTTGCTTCACCAGTCGATGCCGCAAACCAGAGGAACGAGTGATTCCATCAGCAATGGCGGTTCATTCGAATTACGAGAATCATGGGAACATTCGAATTACGAGAAGGGATGTTGCCTCTGGATGACGATTCCAGCCCCTTCTTACTCCGATCCCGTAAAGGGCAATCAGCGACAATATCTTGTTCATCAAGACAACGCGGCGATGCTGCCAAAATGGTACTATATGACGTGGGGCCGGCCGCGGTTGGAAGGGATTGGCTGAAGGCGAGCCTGGCGAGCGGCTCAATTGGTTGGAGGTTGGGGAAATTCCCCGAAATCGTAGACGTCACCACGCAGACACCCCTGTCAACAGCGTCGCATCGCACCCAGCAAACAACAACAAGGCGTCCTGTTGGTCGCTGCCAGCCACTGACGGCCGGCCTTACAGCTGACAGGTCTGCCTTCTGCAAGTTCCAAGTTCCTGGCAGAGTTACGTGAGCTACTGCAACTTTACTGGTGTGGTTCCAGACACATCACCACACATCATGGCCGCATGGGGGATAGGGCCGCATGGCAGTCCAAAAACAGGGTCCGCCATCCCAGGAACCGGACAGTGGCGAGACCTGTCAACGGCCATTTGCTGCAATGACACGGTCGACACCAACTGCAAACCGGTAGGGAGGCTGGACAGGAGGGGCAACCGGGTAGATTAACCCGCAGCTTTTCCTCTTGTCTCCTCCGCATCCGGGTAGCTCAGCTGCACACTCGTTGCTTCGCTCGTTTGCAACACCAGCTATCGACTCTCGCTATGCTGTCGTTCAAGACATTGGCCGCCCTCGGGCTGCTCCTCCACGGTGTCAATGGAGGAGGAAAGGGTGAGCATAAGCTGTTCTATGAGTGCCACAACATGTGCTGACATGGAAAGCAGCTCATTACGTCGACACAACCGTCACAAACACCATCACGCAAAACATCGTCCACCCTGTCGATGTCACAGTCTACCACACCAAGACAGACATCAAGACGATATGCGTGACCGAGTACACCACAACCACTTTGCATTACACCGTGTCGACGACGCAGACAAACTCGGCAACCGTCACGGCGACAAAGACCGACTCGACCACCCTCACAGACACGGATTATGCCACCATCACTTACACCAAGACGGACGTTGTCACCGTCACCAACACAGACACCGACTGGGTGACGGTCACGTACACGGGCACCGACTACACGACTGTCACCACGACTGGCACGGCCGCGACGACGGTAACCACAACCGGCACCGCCCCAACAACTGTCACCACTACGGGCACCGTAGCAACAACCGTCACAACCACAGGCACGGTACCAACAACCGTCACCACCACTGACACGGTGCCGGCCACCATCACCACCTTCACCACGCAGGTGCAAACCATCTTCTCCACCACCTACGACCCGTGTCCCAAGTCGTGCAGCATCTCGGCCGACACGGTCAGCGTTTACTTTTGGCCCACCAACCGCCCGTACACTTATCCTACTACTCATGTCGACGAGAAGATGGGCTACACCTTCACCTCCCCCTCAGTCTACCTCTTCATCCCCACGGCACGCGGCATCAACACCGCCGGCCAGCCCGCCGGCCCCTCGACCGCCTCCTGGATGCTCCCCCTCGACCTCTACCAAGTCTCCACCATCGCCCCCGGCAACATCACCCGCCAACTCACCCTCGCCGACCTCGGCACCGACTGCCCCAAGACCGTCGACCCAACCGCCATCGCCACCCTCGACGCAGCATGCAACCCCGTCCTCGCTGCCCCGACCCCCGTGCGCAGCTGGGCTTACCCCTGCAATGCCTGCGGTCGCTTCGGCCTGTTTGATCCCCCCTATGCCGTCCCTACTCTTCCCGGAAACTTGGTCGTACCGACTACTACCGTCCCGCCTCCGCCACCGGTTACAGTTACTGCGGCCCCGACACCGGCACCTACCGCCCCGCCGGCCCCTCCTGCGCCGGGTACGGGTGTCATTTTCATCGTGTACCACGACGGAGAGGGACAGCCGCTTGGTACGGCTACGGTCACGGCCCCGGGTGTGAGCGGGAGTGTGACGAGTTCGGTTACGGTGCCTGCTACGTGTGAGGTGAACACTTCGACGAGGGTGTCGTTGACGTCGAGTGTGGCGAGTGCGACGAGTACGCCTGCTACTGCGGCGGGTGTGCCGAGGTATGGGGCTGGGCAGGGGGTTGCGAGGTGGGTGGCTCCTGTGGTGGGGTTGTTGATGTTGTAGAGATCGAGGAGGGGTGAGGTATATGATGAAAGGAAGAGAAGAGTAGAGGAGTAAAATGGAATAAATATGATGAAATGGATAAGAAGAAATGGACAAGAAGGATGGAGGAGAAGGATGGACAAGAAGGAATGGGACATGATGGAAATACCTTATACGTGTGCATGTGATCACAAGATCATGACGCCCGCTCGGCATTGGGGGAGTTCAAGAGGACTCTTGCTTTTGGCATGGATTCTACTTTGGCATGTCAGATTCACTTCGTATTTGGATACGAGATTATGATAATGATATTGAATAATTCGGCACTCTCTTCGTCAGTTCTTGATCGCACTCTGACTTGCAGATGGAAACTACGGATTGCGAAATTCAGGGGGCTGGCAACTGGTAACTGTCAGATTGGCTACGATTGGTCAATTTGCGTCTTTCTTTGGTAGGAGCGAGCAGATGATGAATCAGTTCCCGGCACTGACATTTCGCGAGAATCATTACAAGTGGACACCCGTGGGTTTGTGGCGCCTGGAGTACATGTGCTGAAAAGATATGAATGGCGGCGACCAACGCGTGACTTTGTCTTGTATTCCGTCATTGCCCAAGCGTTTAGCTGTTCGGTAGCATGGGAAGGTCATATAGGCAGTATAATATTAAAACAAACATGCAACATGAGAAAAGGAGGCCCAGCAGAACCGAGAGAGAATCCAAGCCATCTGTCTTAACCGGACGGTCCACTATTTGTAGAATCATGCGATTAAGCGGTCCCCTTCTGCGAGCCTTGCGACTTCTCTTTGCTCAGAAGCTCTTCTGTCCGTACATGCTTCCTCTCGGCATCGAGAGGTCTTCCTGCCGGTTCTTCACCCCCACTGCGGACCTCCCCTGCAGTCGTAGGTTCCTTACTCCGATCGTCCGATATTGTCGCTGCTGGGACGGCCCCCAAAGCTCCCCGTTGAGTCTTGAGGTTCTTCTCTAGCTCTTCTGGAACGGCCGGAGTTTGAGAGCTAAATTCCTCTCGCCCCCAGTTCAAGTATCCGCGGCGCCCAGAGTGGACTTTCTCAACGTGACGTTTCATATTGTCCTCCCGCGAAGTGACATACGGACACGGTTTGGCCGGACACATGATTGGTCTGGAATGGTTTCGCTCGTGCTTCCTGAGATCACACACTCTTGGGAAAGTCTTGACGCATGGGTGGTAGCTGCACGTGAAGGCCGCCTGGTTTCTGCGTGGACCAGCATGCGTAGTGGGAGCATCACCGGGCCAACGTGGTGCCAACGTTGAAGGATCTGTCTCAATACCCGTCAGGGGAAAACTGGCCTCGAATGGCAATCCTGGGGCGGGTGCCAATTCGGGGAACTGCAGAGTGTCGTTGTACCCCTGGGAGGGATGAGACGCATCTGTTGGTGCGTTCGCTCGGAGTCCGGGCGAATCCGAAGATTGAATGGAATCCAGACGGTTTGTCAATTGTGACCCCAGTGACTCCAATCCGTGACCTACCCGCGAGAGGGCTTCGTCAGGGGCAATGTCAAAGTGTGCTGGACCTTCCCCACCGGGATGACCAGCGCCGCCAGGTGCCGAGTCGGGCTCGTGAAGACCATCTTCCTCGTGTTCGCTGTCCGATTCGTCTGCTTCCACGTTGGCTGGGAGAACGCAGAGAGCAATGTCCAGGAGATGCTCTGCCAAATGGGCTGTCTTTCCGACATGGAGCGACTCTCTGCATACTGGACATGTCATTGTGCCGGACGAGTCGGAGATTTTGTGCTCGGAACTCAGATGATTTGCGAACGCTCCCGAGTTTGGTAGTGGCGTTGTGCTACATTCTGAAAAGATGCAAACGAAAGGCTGCAAATCAGAGATTATGTGCTTTCTGGAAGATGGTCAGCATTGCGCACCCAAACCTCCAAGGTTGAAGCGGCCAGAACACTAACCTCCACATGGCTCTGGCGCTCGGCGGCGGGAGCGGTAGGCGAATCGTCGCACCACACACATCGCAAGGGAATGCTTTGCCTTGGAGCCCTTCCGGGGGAATATCGGGGATCTTGACCAAAGGTCCTGCCACGGCATTTGATGATAAGAGTGTCTCTGCGTACGGCGTTGCAATGGACATCCCTAACCCTGAATCGCGATTGCTGGAGGCCACTGTCTTTGCCGGGTTTGCGACGAGCTCCTGGACTGGTTGCTGCTCTTCCAGGGTTTCATTGGCTCTGTTCTTCATCCCATGAAGCACCTCCCGCCTGTCCCAACTCGACTTGCCTAACCTGGAAGCCAAACCTTGACCGACAAGAGGATATTTGTGTAGAATACGGTGCGTCAGGTAAGTTGCTGGATCGAAGTTCTCGGTTCCCGTCGGAGGTGGAGATACTTCCGCGAGAACTGCGTCCTGAACCGGCTCCCTGTGCCGTGGTCCCAGGTCAACCAAACACTTGATATCCGTCTGTAGGTCCTCTAGTAAATCTTCGACCGGGTGCCAGGCATCCCCTGAGTCCTCAGTGTCAGAATCTGTATCCGATCGGGCGCTTTCTCTGTCATTAATGCCAAATCTTGCGATTTCCACCGCCTCTCTGCGGTGGGCCGCTGCCTTTGCGGCCGTCTCTAGTGAGGAAGAGATCGAGGCGACTACCGCTTTAGTCAGCTAAAATATTGTAGGGGCATTGAAACCATCGACGAACTACTCACTTTTCCCTAATATCCGACACAAACTAACGAGGTGTCTGCATGTGAGACGCCTCACTCTTTGAGATTGGGCTAGGGATCGATCAAGATCACCGGTAGTAAGGCCGTAGCTGTTGTCCCACAGCCGGAAATATGCGTATTCCTGCTCGAGAGCTTGAATCGTCGACTTCGATGCGTTATCGGAACTCTGGCCTAGAAGACTCGCAAAACTCTCCGCAGCAACAGTGCCGAGTCGACACAAAGGTCCATTCTCTGGGTCCCCGGGCACTGACTGCTGCCATCGTTCGATCTTTTCGTCCATGAGGGCACCGTATTTGATAATAGAGACAGTGCTGTGCGAGAATCCGGTGTTTGCGGGGAAGACGATGAATGAGGGGTAACCATGGCGAGGCTCTGAGGCATCCAACCGCAGGCGTGCCTGAGGAATCAATCTCCAGCTAATCCACACCCACCACCAGCTCGCAACTTCCAATTCATCCAAACCCCACTTCTTTCCCTGTCCAGGGCTATCACTCCCGACAATTTGGCAGGAGAACAGAGACATCAAGCCGCATGGACCCGGTCTCTATCGCTTTGGGCGTTGCGCCGCTTTGCGTTGCGGCGCTCAAAGGAGTGAGCAAACTTAAAGAAAAGTTTCGCCACCTCCGCAGCATTGGTGCCGATGTCAAGCGCTACCGCAGGAGACTTGACATACAGCGCACCATCTTTCTCGGTGAGTGCCAACTCCTTCTGCGCGAAGCCGGGCTGGGGACGACACTAGCGGACAAGATGTTTCACAACCTCGATCACGAGCACTGGACATCTAACGCCCTGGACGTCACGCTGCGGCTTCACCTCGGGGAGAGATACGCCGCCATTCGAGACTCAAGCGAGGATATTGGTAACGAGATCGAGGAGCTCGATCAAGCTCTGAGGGAGCTAGAAGTTGAATACTCCGGCTACGACAGAGTAAGTGTGCTCTTTCGATGTAATTAAGTTCCTGTCCTGGCTCACAGCACCAGCTTGCCGCGAAGGTCCACAAAGCTCGCAGAGCGTCGCGCATGGAAAGAAACAGGGAGCCCCTGAGCGATGGAATTGAGGACCTGCAGCGCTCCATTGCCGAGTTTGGCTCGCTGCGAAAACTTGCAAAGAAGCTGCGGGAGCCCAGCAAAGACGCATTGCTATTTCCGAACGACATTCCACCCACAAGGAAAGCGATCCAGAAAGCTTGTCTCGGCCAATTCGCACTCGTCGCCCAGCATGCCTCCTCGTTTCTTCAGTTGCTCAGCGAGAGCTGGACATGTCTGAAGTCGACTGCACACTCCAAGCACACCATAAAGCTCCTCTTGGATGCCGTCGTTTCCGTGTCCGATTCTTCTGTCACATTGAGAATTGTCCTGAACTACGAGGCCCTAGAAGGGGCCTTGAAGCACCAGTATGTGTCTTTTCATCTGCAACAAGACTGCTTTGGTATGCTGACTAGCCACAGCAGTCTGCTTTCGTTACGAATACAATCACAGAACCTCTCACGCAACAACACTGGCCTTCCAACGCCGGAGTCATCGCCACATCAACATCTTTGCGAAAGCCAGAGCACAGCAGAGCGACCTGCCAAGGGCCGAAGAGTGCGCTTTGCTGACAGCCCCCACCAGGCATCGAAACGGGAACAGCCGTTGAAGGAGCCTAAGAGCACAGGGTGAGAGCAGACGGTAATACCCGGCCCTGACCTGAAGAACAAAGAAGATGTCTGTCAGTACATCTTCAACCACAGCATGTCGATTCAACACTTGCAAGGGGCGTGCATTGGCCATCTGGCCAACGATTGTCTGGCCCACCATCTCATGACAGGTCATGATCGGGACAGCATTGCCATCCAAACCCAACCGGCCTCAGTCTCCAGTCTTGCTTCATTAGTCAGCCCTACCAAGAAGCTTGAGGTATCAGTCCCCGACCGGCTCCACCTCGCCCTCCGTCTTGCTCGATCCGTTCTTCAGTACCACTCAACTCCCTGCTGGCGCCCAAACTGGAATCTCTCCGACGTGTCCTACTTTGACATTGACTCCGACCTTTCGGCATCTTTAAAGACCCTTCACATTGACACCAACCTTGTCCCCAAGACCGACATGCTGGCAATGCAGAGCGTTCTTTCGGAGATGCCCACGCCGCCAGGAGACGACGAGGCCCAACTCCAATCCGGAATTCGGAACCCCACGATCTACAGTCTTGGAGCGGCTCTTCTCCAGATTGGTAGATGGGAACGATTCGACACCGACAACGTCGTCCTGATCAGGAAAACAGCCAGGCTGGAATCTCGTCTGGGGCCAAAGTACGCAGCATTGGTGGCAAAATGTGTGTGGTGTGACTTTGGCGTCGGGGATGACTTGAATGATTCTCGGCTGCAAACAACCATTTACGAGATGGTAGTGTGCGAGCTCGAGCAGCTCATCGAAGTGCTCGAAGGGAAGGAGAACGGATGCAAGTTTGGGGGCGATATTGGTGTGGACTCTGACGCCTTGATGCCTGGCCCTTTGTGACACTGGGCAGACAGACGCTTTTTGGGAATTCAAGGTCTTGGATTTCAAGTGATTTTGGATAACACAGGCAGACTCGGACTTTGGTTTACATCATCACTCGGGTCATTCCGAGCGAGGCATCTTTTGAGCGGCATGGAGCGTTGGATGCAAGCGGCCGCCGCACGTCTGGAAGTCCCGGTTGGCGTGCTGCTGTATTTTGCCGCATCCTTCAGCAGGATCCCAATCGCGATCTCCGGCCTGACGAGCCCGGATATCATGAGGAGCACGCCGAGCATTAGATTGTTCCCTTCATGGCTTCGTCATACTAGAGGCACAGGAGGGTCCTCGGTGCAGCCCAGCATGGTCATCGGATTGGTAATGCTGGATATCGTTGCAGGATGCAAAGTACCTTAGGTAGACGGTCCCGGTCAATCCGCGAGGCGCAGGTACACAGAAGGCCCTTTAAATCCTCTGCGACAGGATCTGTCCGTCGGCGTTCCTACACTATGAAGGTAATTAAAACGGAGCCACATGTCGCTACCTTCCAAAGAGGGAAAACCGTCTCCGTGGAGCTTCGATTGACCGTGTATAAATCTCCTCCCTGTGATTAACAACCGCCTTTCCAACTTACATTAACCTTATCACCACACCGTCCAACCCACGTCCTCACTTCTTTCACACCATGACACCAACAACCGCATCCCTCCCCTCCCTCCTCTCCATCACCCTCTCCCTCCCCTTCCTAGTCTCCGCCCAATCCCCCGTCCCCATCCCACCCACCAACGTCCAAGACATCTTCACCGGCACCGGCACCATCTCCGTCCTCAACCTAACCCACATCACAAACATCCAAACCGTCTCCCCCGCCACCGACCGCATCGGCTGTCTCAACGCCCAAGGCTCTTTCACCCTCTCCGACTGCGCCGTTTTTACTCGAAGCGACACGTTTCCCGAGGAGTTGTCCACTTCGGAAGGTATCTGTTCGTTTTGGGATCGGACTGCGGAGGAGCATACCGAGAGTTATTACGGGAGGGACATGTTTGCGCTTGCTTGTAATGAGCGGGTGGGTGGGTTGAGTGAGGGGGAGAGGGGGCCTTGGTATACGATTGTGAGTTTTAATATCTCCTTTTTGTCACTGATCTTGAATTGTTTGAGGGGGATGTCTCTGGGTGTGATAATATAAGGCGGGGAACCAGGCTAACGAGAGAAGAATGGATTCAATCATCCGTTTGTTTGCACGGGGAGGATAGGGTGTACGTTTGAGACCAAGAGGGCTCCGGAGAATGAGGGGGAGGTGATGCCGGTGTGGGAGTATGCGTACGGGGCTCACCAGCTGTGGGGAACGCCGGGGTATTTGCATGTGGTGTTGGTCTGGGAGCCCATTGGCACCTGAGAGACATTGAATGGGGACGGTGTGAGGAGGCATCAGCAGTTCAGGCAAGGCTAAAAGTATATTCATGACTCATGTACAGTGTCTAGCGGCACTAAACCATTGGTATCCAAACAACGCAGCCAACACCTAGACCTCCCTCTTCGTAACAATCACATTCATATCGCTCTGGATAAACACCGCAGCATTGTACGACTTCCAGGGGTTCGTCGGATCAACCAGCTGAAAGTCAAACCGGCGAAGCAGCTACACACGTCAGCAATATCCTCCGCCATCTCTTGAAAACGGGACATACCTCGACATAAGTCTTGTTCAATTCAATCTGCGCCACCGTCTTGCCCAGACACTCCCACCTGCTCCCGGACGCAAACTCCATCATGACGGTCTGGTCCATGGCGCGGTACTTTGCCGGGTCGATATCCAGCCATCGCTCGGGCTTGAACATGTCTGCATCCTCTCCAAACGTTTCTTTATTCCGGAGGAAACTAAACGGCGCCCACGCAACGTGGGTCCCCGCTGGGATGCGGACGCCGCACACGACCTGGTCAGTGGTGGAAATCTTGGGCAGGACCGCTGTCGCCGGGGGCCAGAGACGCAGGCCCTCGCGAATAACCGCTTGAAGATACGGAAGATTCCGCGCTTCGGCGTCGGTAATGGGGGACGAGATGCGACCATCCTTGATACCAACATCAATCTCAGCCTGGAGGCGTCGGTAGACGAGCGGGTTCGTCATGATGAAGAGCAGCGTTGATCGGATGGCCGTCGCGCTGGTGTCGGATCCTGCTATGATCTGAACCACCGTCTCGGCTTCGGCTTCCGACCTGGTCAACCCGTGGGCAACAAAGGAGCCGAGCATGTCTTTTTTGACAAGGGCCTTGTCTCCGAACCGCTGCGCCACGGCGTCGTGAGCGACTCCAAGCACGCTGCCGATGCCGGCCATGTTGCGGACATCGGGGATGAGCCAGCTGAGACGGGGCGACTGGATGATGGCCAGGAGGGTGGGCATGAAGGCGGTCGCGAGCATGATGGGGAGAGTGCTCTCGGTCGTGTGGATGTAGTCGAAGAGGTCCTTGTCAGAGGCGAGATACCCCAGCTCTGTGCCGAACGCCAGCGCAGAAATGACGTCCAAGGTGAAGTACTGCACTTTGCGCGCGAGATCAACCGGCCTGGACTTGGTCTTGGTGGAGAGATACTTGGTCTCGAGGAGCGTCACCAAGCCGGCGACCTGTTTGTCGATCTGCTGGTGGAGGTTGTCGACGTCCTTACCGCCGTAGCCCGGCATGAGCTTGGCTCGGAGGGTCTCGTGGACGTTGTCGTCCAGCGTGGAGAAGGCGTTGTCGAGATTACGGTCGAATCGCAGCCCCTTGTACCACGGGGACCGCTGCCACGCGGAGCGGACGCCCCAGATCCTTCGCAGCTCGGCGCCGTCGCCGCAAACCACCCATTTCGGTGCGATTTTTGCAATAGGGCCTGTTTCATTAGCGGAGTCTCAGCGCAAACGGATAGGAAGAAAGCGCACCATATTTCTCATTGGTTTCAGCAAGGATAAAACACATTCGGCCGCTGAGCTGGCCGCGGATCATCCACAGGTCGGTCCATCCCGCCCAGAACGGCCCGGGAATGTGCCTTGTTCGGGAATAATCTCTGATGCGCTGCGAGATCACGAAGAGCACGACGAGACCGAGGCCGACAAGGCCGGCCATGGATGACAAGAGTTGCATGGCAGACGGTGCGCGCGGGGTTTTGCGGTGAAGAGGTGAGGACGGCCCACTGTGTGCCACAGAGCCGGGACATCGCGAAGGAGTGGGAGCAGTGGACGGACGGCTGGAGCACCCCGAAAGAAAGAAATGTGCGGGGGCTGGCACTCTCGTCTGGATTGGGATTGACGCTACTGCACCGTGTCGGCGGTCCCCAGTCCTCTGGACGGCACTGGTTGGTGAGAATCTCGCTACGACACACGGAAACGGTCCGGGCTCGCTTCCGCGGCCTCGACAGGGGCCCGGAAAGTGGGCTGCCGCCGTTTCTGTTCTGGCGTTGAACACCTGCATCAATGGCACGCTGCCTGCCAAGACCAGCGCCGCCTTGCCGCTCCTGCGAGTCGCGGGGCTCCGGTGGCTAGAACCCCCACGGACAAAGGATGATAAAGCACAGCCGTTGTTGCAGCATTTCGTCCAACATTCTTCCTCCGTCAAACGGCGCTGTTGTTGAACGCTACGCCGCAGACGCACGTCAGACCCGAGCCCTGGGACCGGAGCCGCACTGTCCTACCACACCCCCGCCTCCCGCTGTCCGCCATGCCGAGCTCGCCCCCAAACGCGCCGACCACACCGCCCGGGCGCGGGAGCGACGACCGCGAGCGCGATGGCGAGATAGTCAGTTGCCTGCGCCACAGCATATCTGCGCAAACGCTGACCATTCCAGGTCGCCGACGACAACGACGATGCCGATTCTTCGATTGGCGACGAGGTGCGCGCGATGCCGACAAACGCTAGGCGGGTTGCTGATTGGCGCAGTCGACGAGAGACAGTCTCACATCGATCCGATCCAGCATCCTCGCGTTCCACGAAGAAAACGGCCGAACCTACCACTCGATGAGCGCGGGGAGTATGTCGCATGGCCGAGATTATTTTGCTGCTTGCTAACGCCTCGCAGAATACTTTCTCCCAAACGACGCAGTACGACCGTCCCCTCCTTTCGAAGCCTCGACTGACACCGGCAGGACGAGATAAACCGCTTGGATCTGCAACATCAGATATTCCGGCTGACCTTCAACGACCAACTGTGTCTCTGTCCCAAGAACAAGGGCGCAAAACGAGTTCTCGATCTCGGGACGGGCACGGGGATATGGGCTATCGAATATGGTACGCGACCCGTTTGACGGTGTTGAACTTCGCTGACGACCGTAGCGGACGAACATCCAGAAGCAGAGGTACGGGAGGACCGTCCGATGCCGAGATGAATACCGTCTGATGTCGTCTAGGTCATTGGAGTCGACCTCTCTCCAGTTCAACCTGAGTTGTACGTGGACACCACTTTTGCTTGGGATATCAACTGACAGTATCAGTGTTCCACCAAACTGCATCTTCGAGGTATGACACCCCGGCGAGATCTACGGCGCCGCTGACCGGATAGATCGACGACCTGGAGAAAGACTGGACGTGGTCGAAACCGTTTGACTTTATCTTTAGCCGCTTCATGACGGGCAGCTTTGCGGATAACGGCGCCATCGTCAAGAAGGCGTTCGAGTGAGTCGCCTTTGTTTTGGCCTCAGCTGAGGACACCTGAACTCACATTTCTAGCCAACTCGAGCCCGGCGGCTATTTCGAGGCCCAAGACATGGCCGTTCCATTCGGCTGCGACGACGGCACCCTCACCACCGACTCGGACCTCTGGACTTGGTGTCTATGGCTGATGCAGGCAATGGAGGCTTTCGGGCGGCCACTCACGGCTGCACAAAAGTGGAAGGAGCTGATGGAGGCAGCCGGCTTCGAGGACGTCGTTGAAGAAGTCTACAAGTGGCCCACCAACGGCTGGGCCCGAAGCCCGCATTACAAGAGGCTTGGCCAGTGGGTCCTTTACGACATGGACCAAGTCATGGAGCCGGCCATCTTGGCGCCCATGACGAGGTCTCTGGGCTGGACGAGGGAAGAGGCGATTGTGCTTGCGGCGCGTGCAAGAGCTGTGTTGCGGGATCCCAGGGTGCATGCGTACTGGCCAATGTGAGTTTTTCCAGCGTCTGGTGAGGCCTGGCATGATTGCTGACTTGCCCAGACATGTTGTTTACGGCCGAAAGCCATTGCGCGCCAGGGCGCCGAAGCCTTGACATTCTGGATATCTTGGATAGAGCAGCATGTTGGGCTGTTGTCAGTGGTTTCTCTTGATGCACATGCGGTGTCAACCCCGGGGGAAAGCACCGCCCTTTTGGGGCTAGCGTGAAACTAGCAACCCCCTTTTCTTGGAGCGTTGCATCCTGTGGCGGCCTGGTTCAAATGAGCACCTCGCGGTCAACTTCCTCAGTTTGAAGTACAAAGACTCTTGTCATCTTCTCTGTCCATAACAGACTTGATGTCCATACCTTTTTCAGAGTTATAATGTCAACCCAGGAGTCCCAATTTACTCCCGGGGAGAAAGTCCTGACAACCGTTGAGCTGCTCGAAAACATTCTGCTTCACGTCGACGTCCGCACCGTCCTCGTCTCCGCCCAGCGCGTGTGCACCGCCTGGCACAGAGTCATCGCCTCATCCAAACCCCTCCAGCGCCACCTCTTCTTCCTCCCCGTCGCGGATACGCCCTCCCCTTCTGCCTCTATCCGTCCCAACTACATCTTCAATCCCCTCCTCGTCGACGCCTTCCCCTCCTTCTTCCCCGCCCGTCATCCCATCGCACAGCCCCAAGTCCTCTCAGGCTACCTCCCCCTTCCACCACAATATGGCTTCCTCCCCGCCGCCGGCGACATCTCAACCCTCATCAACACCCTCTCCTTCGCCCCACCAAACCAAAAAAACACAACCGTTACCAAAAGACACATCGCCCTAACCTACCCCTCCGCAACATGGCTCAAAATGCTCCCCTCCCAACCTCCCCCCATACACCTCTCCTCCCTCCGCGCAAAATCCTTTTCCGAGCTGCGCTCCGAGCCACACAGTCTGATGCGTTTCCGGTGGAGTACCAAGCTCTTTCATCGTACTATCGTCGAATATACCGACGGTATTACAATGGGGGAACTATATACCGTTGTGGAAGAGGTTCAAGCGCGGTGTAGGAAGTTGGTTATGAGCGAGGGGGATCCGGAAGGGGAGGTGTTTATGAGTGGGGTGGATGATTGGAGGGGGTCGAGGCGGTGTTGGGTTGGTTGGAGGGTTGGGGAGGGACGGCGGGGGGCCCGGGTGGGAAAGGGGGGGTGTGCGGTGAGGTTCAAGGAGGGAGATGAAGATGCGTGGTTGGGGGGTGTGGATTTGTTGGTGGGGGATAGGGTTTTGGTGGCTGGTTTGTAGGGGCAGGTGGTATGCCGGAGGTGAGGGTGGTGGGATGTGGATTTGGGAGGAGGAGGATGCGGAATGAGTCTGAGTGTGATGTGAGCTCGGAGGCAGCAGAGGGAAGGGGCGGATGGGGAAGGGAAAAGAAGATTCATCAATTCAGTCAGCTTTCAAGTTCACAATGAGGGGGGAAGCGGCTTTATGGTGACTTTTTGTTGTCTGCGTTTATTCTTACACGCTGTCTTGCCCATGCCGCTAGCTACCCGCAGATACTCTACGCTTCTTCAAGGCTCAGTCAACTTCGGCTCTGGTCCTAGACTTTTAGCGTGTCGTTGACCCCGTGAATGAATGGAGCCGGTGGCCTATTCCGATCGACCAAAAAGTGCATCTGATTCCCATGCCCAGTCTCACCCCCCTGTTCCTCGTAGGCCTGCCGCTCTAGAACTTCGCCCAAGGGTTCATGAAGGATTTTCCTCCATTGCGCTAAAAAGCTCCAGCTCCTCAATCTCCTTCCGATCCGTCACCAGTACCAGCTCCGCACGCCCGCTTTCCAACCGCCGCACCCGAAACGTATCAAACCGCACCTGGAGATACTCCAGCCTATCGCAACACGCGGCCAACTTCTTTGCGAATTTTCTTAAGAACCGGCGAAGTATCCGTCCCCGGCGCTGCATACTTCCTACTCCGGCTTACCCAATCGTGAATCTGTAGCTGTCGGAGATTCTGCAGCTTCGGAAGCTCTCGGAACATGGGGCTGCTACGTCCGAAACAGATCTCATCTTTGCGCCACTCCATCATGTAGATTCCAAGGCCTTCGATTGCGCCGTAGTCGTAGCGTACGAGCTTTTGGAGAGCCTCACGCAGGTTGTCGCAGGGGCCGGCACCGTAT
Source organism: Podospora aff. communis PSN243 (assembly GCA_033296975.1). Classification (NCBI taxonomy): domain Eukaryota; kingdom Fungi; phylum Ascomycota; class Sordariomycetes; order Sordariales; family Podosporaceae; genus Podospora; species Podospora aff. communis PSN243. Next base: position 67,304 of record MU865992.1, on the reverse strand, counting down.
TCGGTGAACGTTATGGTGAGCTCCAGCATGCGAAAGGCAATGCGGGAGCAAGGGTCCGAGTCGGAGGGGCGGTTGTTGGCGGAGTCGGACGAGCTGCCGGCGGTGGAGTGCCCGTCGTCTTCCGCGTCGCTGTCGGGGTCGACAGCCCCGACGGAGGCCTTTGGATTCACGCCTACGAGACTTGAGATGGAGCTCGTCGGTCCGCCCAAAGGTGCCCACGGCGCGTATCCAAATACGCCGAGACGACGGGTGAGTGCCGGGCCAGCGGCAGTAAGGAAGTCTTTGATGTTTTGGTCGTAGTTGTCGAATATCATGCGGCGGAGGTTTGGACACCGGCTGGAGCTAAAGCCAGCGAGATGGATTAGGCTTTGGTCATGCTGATCGAAGTAGAGGTTCCAAACCGGCTGGTACCCCGAGATTTCCTTGTAGATCATTGATATGTTCGAAATCCGCACTTCTTCCAAGACCTCGACATCCATCATTTGATCTAGAATGTCGGCCGTCGGAGGTATGATGCCCAAACCAAACTGGACTGACAAGAGACGCAACGGAGATGCGCCAGTCTCGCCGTACTCCGTGCAGACACCCGCGAGAAAGTCTTTGAAGCCGGTAACCGCCATTTGTTGTGTTGAGCGTCTCTGCTCGGTCATGACCCACTCATTCAGGGACAGTGAGAGCCCTTTGAGGCCGGGTGACCTTTCGAGGATTTTCGCAATATCGGTGCGCCACTTGATGAAATCCCCGCAGATTCGGTGAAGTGACAGGTGCTGGAGATTGCCAAAGGCTGATAACTCGTCGTTGGGAGAGCCATAGCAGAGGAGGTTCGTCTCAGGGCGTCGGAGAGAGTGTGTCCTGTGACTCCTGTGACTCCTGTCAGCCCTGACCATGCCCAAATCCATTCCCATGTCGTACGGGAAGCGAATGGACAGCGATCGTAAGTTTGGGCAAGAGCCCTGCAAAGTTCTCAGTGTTTCTGTCGCAAGGAGCCCGTCCTGCCAGTGGAATTTCCGCAGGCACGGCATCCCGGCCAGCATGTCTCGTAGAGCACGCTCGTCAGGCTCTAAATCTCCGCGGGTCACCGCGAGCGTGCGAATATGTTTCAGCCACAGTGCTCCGACAAGCCGTGTAATCCTGTGTGTAATCCTGTCGTAGCCCAACTTCTTGAGGGAGGCATCATCATCATCGAGACAGGTATCGCCCCTGTCGCCGATCGAGGTGACACTGAATTCCCGGAATTGGACCACGGACACCATTTGACTAAAAGCATAATTGACCAGACGCAGATTGCCCAGATCCTTCGCGTCGACGACCTATCGGAGAAAAAGTCAGTTCCGCAACTCAGGTTTCTCTCGTGGATTTCCAGATTGTGCTTGTGGGTTTGAAGGTAACTCACATGTTCAGCGAGGGCCAGGATCATCTCGGGCAGTATCGCAAATCTTTGCGCAGCAGTCATCGAGGGAGCGGCGTGCATCGAGGGAGCGGCTTGGTGGTCCATCGAGAGGCAAGACGGCGGCAGAAAATTTGTTCAAGGGCAAAAGATCGCGCAGGCTCTCCCGCTTGACGTCTCGGCAAGGCGTATTCTCGGCGGTGGGCGTAGGCGGTATTGGCGGTGGGCTCAAAGACGAGGAAGGCTTGGTGTAGCGGAAAATGAGGGCCGAGAGGCGGGAGCTCGGAAGGTCGGTGGGAGAAAGAAAGCGCGGACGGATTGTGAAAGTTTATATCTAGAGAAATCCAGCGCCGAGGCACAGTATTCACCCAGCCTTGAGTGAATCGTCCCAAGTGAATATCGAGAGATCGGATCACCAGCCTAAGCAGTCGTTAGGGAGGACATGGAGGACCTGGGAGTTGCTTGCGCTTTCGATTTCGTCCGAATCTCATCTGTCAATTTCGCAAGCCACGTGAGGATTGTATCGTCCTTGGGTTTCCTCTGACTGGCGGAGACGAAGACGGGAAAGGGGAAAAGAGAGAGAGAGAGAGATGTCTGAGAATATCTGAGAGTTAAATATTGCGTTTGTGGGTACCAGGCGTATCCGGCTAGGGCTTCGGCTGTGAATAAAGCTTAATCTAAAGCGCAGACCCGTCACTCCCCGAGACAAACCGACGTTCACCTCCATGCTGATAAGGAGCTCGAAATTTAACGCAAGTGTGTGCGGGAGGCCCCTGCAGCGTGCGGACCGTTTCCGAGGCCAGCAGCCCATCTGTCCAGCTAAACGGTCGAACGCAATGCATTTCTTCCAGTATTTCTCGGGCCTTGCCTCGGCCATTGCTGACGCTGGCTTGACGTGAAGAGTCCAGTGTGCCTTCCATGCGTGCTGGGGGGTATATAAGAAGGCTCTTTCCGTTTGATAACCGTCCTGGGCCTCGCAACGGTTGCGCAGCGGTTCCCTGGCCACGCTTTTATTCTTCCGACAGCCTGTTAAAATCTTAGGAATTGTCAACTGTTGCGTAACTGATGTGTAACCGTTACGAGCCCCATAGAGATAGGGAGCCGGTTTTTCCTGGGAGACGTTAGGCCCAGGGCAACGGTTCCCCAACCGTGGGATCATGGGGTTGGGCCCACACATGCCAACAGGTGCGTGGTCGCCTGCTCCCGTCAGCGCGAATTGATCTATGTGTATGCTGTGACGACATTGAGCTCCACTAAATGGGGGTTCCCAATGTTTTTCGCCCATGTCTGAATGAAGTCGTCGACTGACGAGCTCTGAGGTTGTATTTTCGTTGTGGGACGTTTGCAGGATAATACGCTGCAATCAAGATGGTAAACTAAGTTAGAGGTGACCTCTAATAGCGCTGTATTTGACCGCGTCGCCCGTGTTGGGAGGCATTGGATGGTCGGGACGGGGGTGGTGAAGTTGCATCTACGGCCCATTATCTGGGTGAGTAAAAGGCGATGATGCCGAAGCTATGGTGAGTTGTGTAGGGACGAGGTGTCACTTGAAGTCCGATGATGTGATGAACAGGGTAATTATATTTGTCCTAAAGACTCGGAGCAAAAACAAAGAACTTCGCAACTCATATCCAAAACTAGTTGTTCAAGCCGCAGCTACGGAATTTCCAAGAACCTTGACGCCTACCCAGACAGAACCAAAATTTACAGCCCACCGTGACAGCGGACCATGACGCCCGCCCTTGTCAAATAGGCCATCTAGAATAGTCCTCCATGAACTTGAACAGCTCCACCTCATCGATTTCCGCCTTGTCCAACACCGGCTCAACCGAAACCGGGGCACCCAATGGACGCCGCACACGAAAGGTCTTGCCTTGGAGTTGGACATGCCGCAACGTGGTTGATGCGCTGGCCAGCCGCCTAGCAATCTTGCTCAACCTCTTTTGGCTCTCGATGTTATATTTCCGAGTCTGATCCGATTGTATGCGCAGCTGTGTCAAGCTCGTCAATTTGGGGAGGTAGCGACAGACGAGCTTCACGTTTCGCAAGCTGAAACACCAGCCCCACGTCTTGGCAGAATTTCTGAGATGATTCAGCTTGAGGACTATGTCTAGGCCCTCCAGGACTCCCGGATCCGCAAAAGCGATGCAACTCATCATGGCCCCGAGCTCGGTTCGGAAACTGGACCCGCGGTAGCTGCTAGGGTCCAGTCGTAGCATTCTGAACTGCACCTTCATTGTCTCGACAGCTGGAACGCCGACTGGAAAATGGACTACAGCCAGCTGCCGTGTGAATGTCGGATTGGCCATAAAGAAGCGTTCTACCGCCTCGTCGCAGACATTGACTGCGAAGCGTCGGAGGTTGGGAAACCGCGATGGCCCGAAATCGTGAAAAGGAACCACATTTCCGGTCCCGCCAGGATGATAGAGCTCCTGCAAATCGACGTCGTCCATCGATCGTTGCTCCGTCCTAATAGGTCCAACGTAGAAAAAGGAGATCTCTTTGAGATACGAAGCGTCGATTAGCTTGTCCATGGTCTCGGCCTCAGGCGGGATGATGGACCTTCCGAACTGAATATACGAGAGTCGAAGGGGTTGCGCACCGGTGTCTCGGTACTTTTCGCAGAGCGCCGGAAAGAAGCCCTTGTGTGCCGAAAGCTGTTCTCGTTTGGAAAGTGCTCCAAACCCATCCCAAGCCAAAGAGAGGTTCAGTCCCTACAGCTGCGGGGAGTTTGACTCCCCGTGCCAATCCCACGGGAAATAGAAGCTTTGTATTCTGATCTCCTTTTCCACACGGTCCAGAAACTCGATCTCGAGCGTGTTGAGACGGGGGCAGGAGTCTCGCAAAGTGCTGATGGAGTCCTTCGCAAGAAGACCTTCTCTCCAATGACTGGTCCGCAAGCCACCCATCTGTCCCAACACGGTGCGCAGCACCCTTTCGTCAACCTCCTCGTCGTACGGGTCCAGGCGAAGCTCTCGGACGCAGCTCAGCCAAGGAGCGTTGGTGATTTCGGTGAGCATTCTGAATCCCACAATGTGCATGCCGGAGTGGGCGGCGACCCTGGTGCCGCCGAAGAAGCCGAAAGACGTTACTGTGAGCCGGCGAAACTGCACACAAGAGACAATGTCGGAAAACCGTCTGCTGACCAGGCGGAGCTTTCCCGTCTCTGCGGCTCCCTCAACCTGTCACGGAAAGAAGTCAGTCCCGCGCTCGCCCGCCACGCTATGTCTCGTGAATGTTGGCTCACTGGTGCGGAAGCGACTTACCTGCTCCGCCAGCGCTAGCACCATCTCGGAAATGGCGGCAAATCTCTCTGCCGCAGAAGTCGGGGCAGCCATGGTCGTGTCTCGGGCTGTAATCAACGGGAGATGACGTTTGCTTGTTAATCCAAAAGAAACAACAGTCATCTATGATGGAAGAAGAGCACAAATGCCGCAATCCCGACGTTGCAGAATAAATCTGGGGTTCAATCTGAAGAAGAAAAAAACGTGCAAAGTCAAATCCAAGCCCTTACGCCACGTGGCGTGTTTACGCTTTCGGCTTTCCTACGGTATCCTTGAATGCCAACAGTCCAACCTTGAAGTTTCTCCAGCCAAATAAAAGCCCACGTTGCCGTCCTCGTCATCGTCCTGCTTTTCGTATGCAGACCGGGCTGGCCAGCTTCTTGACAAAGCCACTCCTCGGGAAGCAAGCGATGATGCTGAGGGCCCTTCTTTCGCCTAAGAGCAGCTGCAGCTGTTCTGAGGTTGACGAAGGCTGAGAAATCGGGGGACCTGCACTTGACCAAATTCTCCTCTGGCACACGGGTTGATTCGCGCTGCCCGTCGATAAGCCCGAGCTCGTGATCCAACAGGGGGTGGCGCTGCGTTAGGCATTGCTGGGCCCTGCCTGTAAGGTGTGTGTGTGTGTGTGTGTACCGCTATATCGGCTCTTGGTTCCTGGCCTGTATCGCAAGCAGCATGATTCTAAAGGAGCGACGGGGCACGCAATAATTCAAACTGTCTCATCCGAAGTGAGGAGCACCTATGCTGATATTTGATAGGGCCCCCGGTTTGGACGATGAGCGGCGTTCTCCCATCCTTGTGGAGCAAAATACCGAGACGGTCCCGTGGTCGCTCTTCCCCGGCTGGACCCGGCGCTTTATCTTATCGAGCACAGTGGGACCAAAAAACCAGTGAGTAGGTGCTCTGTGATTTTGGCCAAACGCAAGACGGACATGCAAACTCCTTCAATTATTGCTCAGGCATCTTCTCCACCGTTTCCAAGAAAAACTTGTGGTGCTTCACAAAAACACAAAGACTCCAACCATGCCCCAATCTGACCTCTGACCGCGCTGACTCAAGCTGGTGCAGGAGCCTGCTTCGTCGCAAACGAGCTCTTGGGCAACCACTCCTCCATGGTCAACAAGCCCGGATGATCCCTCCGCCGCGCCGCAATATCCGCCTTGTACCCGCTGCTCGCAAACCACCCAATCATCAACCTGACCTCCTGCACCGCCGTCGTCAACAAGCTCCCCAGCGGCCAGTACGTCACAGGCGCCGGGCTCCCTGTTGCCCGCGCAAACGACGCGCTCAGCTGCTCCATGGTCAGCTCATCCCCCGCGATACCGACAGCGCGATGGTTCCACTCCGCCGGAGAGGAAAACGCCTTGGCTGCGAACACGCCAATGTCCGCCGTGGCAACCCACTGCATCGACTTGTTGCGGTCGCCGAGGTGGTTCCACAGCGCCGCGATGAACACTTTGGTCTTCATGCCCGGCTCGAGGTTGTCCATGAACGCAACAGGACGCAGAATCGTCCAGCCCATGGTGGCGCCGGGCTCACCTGCCGCAGTCACGGAGCGAAGATGCTGCTCGATGACCTGCTTGGTCTGGAAATGCGGGATGGGAGTGGGGTTGTCCCACGATGCGGCGTCGCCGCCGCGCTCAACGGAGCTGTACACGAAGTGCTTGATGCCTGCGTCGACGCATCCGTCAATGAGGGCTTTGCCCTGGGTGATTTCGCCTTCAACGGTGACCCCGGGGCCGAGGGAGGCTTGGACCGAGTAGACACCCCAAGGGGGTTGGTCCGAGTTGAGGCGTTTGGCTTCTGCAAGGAGGGCTGGGACGTCGTTGAGATCGCCTTGGACGAGCTGGATGTTGCCACGAGAGGCGAGACGTTTGGCAGACGCGGAGGAGGTGTCCCGGGTCAGGGCGAGGATGGTGAATTGGCTGCCGTCCTTGTCAAGGTCCAGGAGGGCGTCGATTACGGCGCCGCCTTGCTTGCCAGTCGCACCGGTGATGAGCAGCGTTTTCGACATGGTGGGCGATCAAGTGAGAATGAGACGCTGCGAGGATGAACAAGGGCGAGGTGGGAGTTTGGGCTGGGACGGAGGTGAGATTGGATATGAAGTGGCAAGGAAATTGGGCCAGGCAATCCCTCTTCTATGTCGTTCCTCTCGTGCAGGACTTGTATCGAGCTTGAACTGCTCTTTTAGGGTCCTGGTGGCAGAGACTGCTAACGATTCAGTAGCGCCGTCCGTCCTGGGGCAGCTTACGGCCGTTCTCACACCGAAACAATTCGACCGAACCGGCGCACAAAACTGTGTCAACGAGCGCGTTTGCAAAAGAACGGCGGAACATGGTCGACAGGCCGCTGGCTGACATGGCGAGTATGGGGCGCTGGACTCTCAACCGTCAGGTTCCCAGTCGTCGGTACTGACCTGTGTGGTCCGTTGAACGCACGCCAGCACGAGTCAGCTCAGGCAGCTACGAGAAGGGAAAGGGTTTAACTTGGACGCCTCCTTCATATCCTGAGAGGAGAAGCAGCTGAGAATTCACGAGGCACATTGTGGCGTTTTTATACTATTTGGTGGCATAACGAAGCATCGGCTGCGCGGCCGCCACTCGCATCTTTTCAGTGCTCCCCGACAAGAGCACACGCCACAAGCCCCGGCGTTGCAAACAAAAAAGGGTATCAAGCAGAAAAACAAAAAAAGGGAAATCCAAGGGGTAAAAATTGGATTACACGGCGGATTGGAATCTCACAGTATATTGTATAGTTCAGGACCAAGCCCTTATCACCAGGTGGTTTTTTTATACTTTTGGGCGTACCGACGTCAACCTCTATAAATTACACAGTCGCGACCAACTCGACCGCGATCCTTTCCCAGAGTTCGATTTCGCTCGATTTCCTCTCAAGTCTCGCCTTTTCCAACTCACCCAAATACAACCAAACAACGCCACGATTGAAGCAATGTCGATCACTTCTGAAGCACTGTCGATCGATTCTGAAGCAATTACGATCACCTCTGCAACAGGATCAGACACCCCAGGCGAAGCCGCCCCCGCGACAACCGCAGCCGAAGAACCCTCTTCCGTCCGCCTCGCCACCGTCCGCACCCTCCTCAAGGGCTACTCCTCCCTCTCGGTCTCGCAGCTGCTGCACCCCCTCTCCAAAACATTCACGCACCAAGTCCTCCCCGTCTCCCTTGGCATGCCCGTGCGCAATCGCGACTCCTTCGCCCTCCACGCAAAAGGCATATTTGCCGTGTTTGACACCTTCCGCTTGGTGCCCGAGAGCATGTACGAAGATCGCGAGCGGAATGTTGTAGTCATTCATGCCCGCATGGAGGGGATTCTGGCGAATCTTCGCGGCTGGTGGGGGAGCGAGTGCGTCATGTTTGTGAGGCTGAGCGAGGACGGGAAGAAGGTCGAGGGTATCTGGGAGTTTGTGGATAGCTGGAAGGCGGTGGAGATGAGGAACAAGTTTGCGCCGCGCGAGTTTGGCTTGGGTCCGGATGGGATGTCGTTTGGGATGTTCATTGGGATGGGGGTGGGAGGCGTGCTGCTGTTTGTGGGACTGGCGACGGGGACCTTGTTTGGGGTGAGGAGGATGTTGAGGGGTTAAGGCGTGTGTTATAACAGAAGTGAGATGGTAATTCAGTCTTGGATGTTGATGAGTCCGCTACTGTGGGCTTGTTACACTGCGAGCGTGATCGCGAGCAAGGAGAAAAAGAACCCGGTATCATCCATGGAGACGCAGTTCTAGCAGTTCCAGGCATCTGCACATCTATCGGTTACATGCCTTTTCCTTCCGTCGCCGGGAAGCTGAGCCGCACACCCACCCCATCATCCGCAGAATCTTTCTCTCAATAATCTTTCCAGTCTATAGCCCTGTCACCCTCACACTGGCCAGCTCCGCCCCATGCACTCTATCCCATCTTCCCCCCACCTCAGTTCCCCACCAAAGTCTGATACAGCGCCAAACCCCCCGCTACCAACGGCATCACAATCCGCACCGTGTTCAGGCGAATCCACCGTCTAGCATACCACTCGGCCAAGCTCACATCCACCTTGCCCTTGACCTCACTCCCCTCCACCGTGCTCAGCGCATCCAGCTTCTCATTCAGCGGCTGCATGTTTGCAGCAGAATGCACCACCGTGACCAAGTGACAAAACGCGCTGACGGCGAAGAATCGCCAGTCCCTGCGCGCGTAGGGATTGTTGTACGCGCTGAAGGCGACGAAGCCGTACCCGAGGATGCCGAGGGTCGAGATGGGCCGGAAGAAGACGTTGCCTACGGACCAGAAGGTGGGCCACTGACGGCCGAGGTGGCGGGCTGCGGCTGCGTGCGAGGGGGACGTGGGCGGGGGGAAGTCGACTAGCAGGGCGGGGACGCCCATGAAGGATTGGGTTATTGCGTTGCCTGGGAATTATTAGTATATCGGAAGGGTGGGTGAGATGACTGGGAAAGAGAAGGAAGGTGATGACGAAGAGTGTGTCTGAAGAAGGAAAACTTACCAAGCAGGATGAATGAGCAGGCCATGGTGCCGCCGACCACGGCGGTGGTGGTAGAGGACATGGTGGACGCTGACATTCTGATAAGCAATTCCGCACAACAAGAGCAGGAATAGTAAGACAAGCTGCAACGCGTAGAACAGAAGAATGGATTTATCACTGTCAGGTTGTTGGAGATCTGAGGTCAGGGGCAAGGGGTCACAATAATAAGTCTTGGCATATCCCAATTCGGCAGCGTGTTTTTACCCCTTTCCAGCTCTACCCACTTTCCGGCGTCCCCCTTTCCGCAATCCCCTTTTTCCGCACCCGCATTGGGATCGGCTCGTCCCGAGTCAACACGACTCGATAAATCCGCGCCGTCCATGACCCCATCACGAACCAACATCCTTTTTAAGCTCCTTTCCGCGTCCCCATTCCGCATCCCTTCAATTGGCTCATCCTGACTCAGCGCGGCTCGATTTGACTCGGCAAATCCGCGCCGTCAATTGCCCAATCGAGAAGCAACATCCTTTTCGCATCCCTTTTCCAAATCCCCCGGCCCCCTTTTCGTGCCCCCGACTCGTCCCGTCGCGACTCATCCCAACGTGACGCGACTCGCCATTGCCGTCAACAAACACAACCATGCATGATTCGAGCTTAAGCTCGAACGAATGCCGACCCCGCGCACCTTCTGCAAGCATCGGGAAGCTTAAATCCTAGTCTACTCGCCCGGATGGTAAAAATGGGGCTTGGGGAGGGTAAGCTGACCGCCGCTAAGCAACGCTTTCCCAGAACTGCATGTAAGCTTGCGCAAGGCTGAAGCCACCAAAGCTTACATGTAGCGATCTTGTGAGCCATTGCTTTTGACCCCATCCGATCACCTTCAATCTTCCTGGGAATGGAATTGCGCACACTTCCAATGGCGAAGCCATCTCGGCTGTTATGCCTGCCACTAATCGATGTCAGGCCAGGTTTTCGGCTACTGCATTGCGTTCACATAGCGTGGCACCAAACTTCCAGCACAAAGGATTGTTGCAAGAATATTAGCTAAATCTGTAAAATTCCACTCATGGCTTTGGCCAGGGGCACATCTAGATAATGAACAAAGGAGAATCGGAAAGGGCAAGGTAAAAAAGAACAATAACTAGGCCCATTAATATCTGTGTCCGCACAAATACTACCCAATATGATATTCAGCCAAAACTCCGGGAATGACGATTCCATGCGAGCCCTGATATCCATGCATGCTATTCTGTAAGTTACTCGCTCAGCAAACACTGGTAACCTGGACTGCAACCTCGTCCTTGACTGGCATCATCGACACGGGGATACCTGTGCACGGCGAGATGGCGACCTTCTCGGACTGTCGCGCTTCGCGGGCTGCAGCGAGGAAGGATACCCGCTTCCGTCGGTCCTCGACCTCGGCCTCCTCCCAGATTCGTAGTGCCTCCTCGCGTCGCTCCTTACTCCTCGGCTCGAACGCCATCTTGAACGGATCCGGCTTGATGATGAGGAGGCTGTTGGACTTGTCGGTGGGGACGGGATACGTCTCCCCCGTTTCGCGGTTGACCTTGTGCTTGAGGTTGAACGCCCATGCAAGTGAGCCGCACGCGACGATGAGCTCGTCTTGGGTGAGATTCATGCCGAGACACTGGCGCTGGCCCCAGCCGAACGAGGTCATGCCCTTGATGGTGGGATATTGAGTCAAGGGGGCTTGGAAGGTGGGCCAGCCGGGTTCGAGCCAGCGCTCCGGGCGGAAGTTCTCGGGGTCGGGGTATTTTTCGGGGTTGCGGAGGAAGGCCCTAAAATGTTAGTCAAGAGCTAGCAGGGTGAGATGAGGCACTTACCAGTCGAGGGGAAGGATGCGGGTGCCTTTGGCAATAAAGTAACCGTTGTAGACGTCATCGACTTCGGTTTCGTGCGCCACGCCTGAGAAAGTTAGTCGTGCATGATACGGGGGGCGGAGGCGACATACCAGTGGGAACATTTGGCCTCCATCTCATCGTCTCCTTGATGCACGCGCGAAGGATGGGCAGGTTTGGTGCGTCATCGAGAGTGGGAAGACGACCCTCGCAGACCTCGTCGATTTCTCTTTGCACGGCAGCTTGCCACTCAGGATGGTGCACCATGGAGACGAGCCAGTAGCTGAGCGGGCCAGCAACAGTGAAGATGCCGACCAGGGCAAGCATGCCGAGAAGTGATGATGCCTCGTAGTCTCCCGAGATGGTCGTCTTGAGCGCCGTCTTCTCTTGGAATTGCCTTGTCCAGCACGGTCGCATCTCGCCCTTGGCCATCTTCTCTCGGCATCGCAGAAACTGACTCATCCACCATGCCTGCTGCTCATCGTGGCGTTTCCGCTCGGCGCGCTTCCATGGGTTCAGGATCCACGGGAGATGCCACAGCGGAGTCAGGACGTTGGTGATGGGGCCGGCAGGGGACATTTGGCGGAGAAGACCCCACGCGCTCTTGGTGCAGTAGGTGCTGAGGCTTGGATCGTCCCAGGTGAGCTGACACATGACTTTGGCGGCCATGTCCTCGAGCGAGAACTGGAAGTTGTCGGGGTCGGCGATGAGGCGCGCGATCCACCGCTTAGCCTCGAAGTACATGACACCGTGGTAGCGGGCGTTGGTGGCTTCGGTGATGTAGGCGTGCGTGAGGCGTCGTTGGCGGGACCAGTATTCTAGTCATGTCAGCAACCCACCAAGGAAATGCATAAGAGAACTCACGATTCCTTCCCATCAGCGGCAGATACTCCATGGAGCCGTGTTCACTCTTGGAGTCAAACAGCGACCTGATCTGGGGTCGATCCGAGTTGAACTTGGCACGTTTGACAAGCAGGTCCTCGGCCACTCGCTCGTTGGTGATGATGATGAACTTGTGGCCCAGCATCTCGGTGCGATAAAGGCCGCCGGTCGCATATCTGTCGCCCCACTCCTTGAACTTCAGCCACATGTACTCGATGGGCAGATCGTGGATTCTCCCGAGGTACGGGATTTGTTTTGGCCCGGGTAGCCCGCTGGGATCATTGATCTCGCTGTAGACTTTGAAGAAATGCAGGGCGGCGACGACGAGGACGACACCGCCAAGGAGAAGGGCGGTAAGTAGTTGCATGTCGGGATGTTGCGTTTTCTCAGGGCCCCATATGCGATGGGAGTCAAGCTCTGAGAGACTGAGCAGGCAATTGGTAACGAGTGACAGGAGTTGATGCAGCAGTAGTCAAAACGGCCAAGAGGGATGAGACTTTTAATGTCTTTTCCATCGGATGCCGCCGTTGGGGCCACCTCTCAGCACAGCCGGCCACCTGGTGCGGGTCATCAACAAACACCGGCGCTGGGTATCCGTGCAACGGCGACTGGTCCGGTTTGCCATGGCCACACCCGCCGACAGTAAGCCGCTGGCCCTATCTTCAGAACGGACGGATCCGGCAAACTTTCCCAATGTAGCCCGCCACTTCGTCGAGGGGTCTGTGACTCGCGACGAGTAATCAGCAACAGAGTACTGGAACAGGGCGCGGGCTCTCGTAAGACTGGCCGTGCGGATGAGAATGGCGATCCCTTGGAGAGCATCTCACGCCCCTCAGGTTGCCATCACCTCCATCCCACCCGCCCATCGATCCTTTTCCTCGATGCAGGGAATCATCACAAAGGAGCCAAAGCGCTGTCATTTGCCTGCCCCCCAGGGTCTCAGTGGTGCAGGCGAGACTCTGCAAAGCTGTCCTGTACCGCCCAACTGCACAACGGCTGCGACGGTGCAGCACCGGTGAGGTCATAGACGCAAGGCCGCGCTAGCAACGGGTCGGGGCCGTCGTGGTGCCCGAAAGTGCGACGATCTTCAGGTTGTCGAGAGTTGGGAAGAACCGGTCCAAGCAGTTTGTCTGTGCCGTTGCGAGTGGAGAATCCAAATCCCAAGACGGAGCGTGCTGATCATACTTATGCTCTGGTGGTGGTGGTCCTGCTTTCATGGAGGGTGAGGCGGGTCCGGCCTCTTACTTGGTTTGGAGGAAATCGGCTGCTCTAGTCTCCTGTACAGGTGTCTCGCAGACAGTTCGTGAGGCAAAAGATCAGACTTGCCTTGAAAGCGATCCCGTGGCGGAAAGCAGGCACTCGGCTTGGCCGCATTGGTCTCCAGGCTATCATTCCTTCAGCCAAAGTTCCTGGCCGCGAGAGTCTGCATGTCGCAGACTTGATAGAGTCCTTGGTGCATCGCCCCTTGCTGACTTGGCCATTTGCCTCAGGTTAGAAGCCGGCGTCCAGAGGTTGTTGTCGAGAACGGCTGGGACCCGAAGTCAAGCACCTGCCCAACAGTCCCGGCCTTCCGCACCGCGAGCCAAATCCCTATCACGAAGGCGCGAAAGGAGACGGTGTCGAGACCGAGGGGCTCGGGTTCGCCAGCCTCTACGGCAGCGCACTTAACTGCCGAATCGAGTCGGAGGGAGAGGGCGATTCACGGCGAAGGCTTTCGATCTCCTGTGCGAGTCAACAAACGAATCGTTCTGCGCCCTGCAGGCCCCTCCCGCGCGCTAGCAAACACCTTAAGCTTCGGTGGTCAGCAGCTGACGACAAACTAGTCGTTAGGCCCAAGCGCCTTAACATCGGACCATCAGAATTAAATGCTGCTTGCCCTGGGTGGCGGGGGCTGATCGAAGCGGTGGAGCTGCACCTCGAATGACTTTCGACTGCCAAATCCACAGCGATTCAGATGTCGTCCGTTTCTTCACGAGCGATCCTCTTCTAAATCTCATCGACCCGCAAAGCCCTAGCGACTCCGATGTTGTTAGTATCTTCACGAGCGGTACTCCCCTGGATAGCATCGAACGGCTCTCGACGGGCAAAACCACAGCGACTCAGATGTCTTGAATTGGCTCAGGGGCACGTCGTCTTCCGAATGTCGCCATGGCTATATCAAAGCGTTACCACGCAGGAAACTGCTGTCCCATTCAGTTGAGCATCTCTTCGTGACACTGAGCCCTCGCCAACATGCCTTTCATCCAAGACTCTGACTCTAAGCCGGTGGGCTCGTACCCCAACACCGGCATCGATGTCCTCATCGTCGGTACCGGTCTGGCCGGCCTGACTGCTGCCATCGAGTGCGTCCGCAAGGGCCACAACGTGCGTGTTCTCGAGCGCAACGACAGCATCAACACCGCCGGTATGTCTCTTTCCTCGCCGTCCCGGTAATGAGCGTGCTGATATCTTGCAGGCGACATGTACTTCATGGGCCTCTCGGCAACGCGTTTCTTCCGCCACTGGCCTGACATGGCTGCCGAGTTCGACGAAATCTCTCTTCACAACGCCTGGATCGAAACCTTCAAGCATGACGGCGAGCTGATGATCGCTCCTCTCAAAGTCTCTGATCGTCTGCGCGATGCTGGCCTCGACCCGGACACGCCCCCCGGTACCTTTCAGATGCGGCCGCTCGTGTATCAGATGTACGTCAACCAGGTGAAGAAGCTGGGCGTCCAGATCCAGTTTGGGAAGAAGGTCGTCGAGTACTGGGAGGAAGGCGAGAGGGCTGGCGTAGTGACCGATCAGGGAGAGCGTTTTGAGGCGGATATGGTGATTGCGGCGGACGGTGTGGGCAGCAAGAGCCAGAAGCTGGTTGGCGGGCAGGTGAGGGCGATGAAGTCTGGACGAGCCATGTGGCGGGCGGCGTTCTCCAAGGAGCATCTGGAAAAGAACCCAGAGGTGAAGGAGTTCTTCAAGATGCAGGATGGCAAGACAGGTCCAGAGCCGATCATTCGGACCTGGCTGGGGTGAGCCGCGCAGACCGAATTTCTGGTGGGATGCTGACGAGAGTAGACCAGGAACGTACGGCATGACCTTGACGCGGCCCGATACCATGATCTGGATCATGAACCACGATGTGTGCACCATCGCTCCCTCCAAAGAGACGAGACTGACATTCCCAGGTGACGGGGTCCGAGAAGGAGTCCTGGTCCAACACGGTCCCATCTTCCGAGGTCCTCGAGAACATGGACAAGGGCGTTGGTCCGAAGCCGTGGGCGCCCATGTTCAAGGAGCTGATCAAGCTCACGCCCCCCAACACCATTGTCAACTTTGAGCTCTTTTGGCGCAATCCCCAGCCGAAGTGGGCGTCGCCCGGCGCGCGCGTCGTCAACATCGGCGATGCTGCGCATTCATTCCTGCCCGCCTCCGGCAACGGCGCCACGCAGGCCATCGAGGACGCCGTGAGTCTTGCGTCCTGTCTGCAGATTGGCGGCCGAGAGAACATTGCGCAGTCGGTGCGCGCCCATGTGCGCATGCGCTTCATCCGGAATGCGTGCGCGCAGAAGCTGGGCTTCAGCAACGCCGAGCTGCTGCAGGATACCGACTGGACCAAGGTGAAGCTGGATCCGCGTCGCGCGCAGCCGAAGCTGCCCAGCTGGGTGTGGGGCCATGATCCCGAGAAGTACGCGTACGAGGTGTACGACCGGGTGGTGGAGAGCATGAAGAAGGGCGTGAAAATGGAGGATGACGACAGCATTCCGCCGAATTATCCGCCGGGGTACAAGTACGAGCCGTGGAAGATTGAGGACATTATGGAGGACATGAGGAACGGCCGGTCGGTGGATCTTGGTAAGGGCAACTGGGATTGAGCGGCGGCGATGAGCCCGGCAATGAGCCCAGGTCGGTTGAGGCGCGAGTGGGATGAGATGTGTCGTGTCGGTTTTCTGTCGTCGCCGAAGGACGACTCTTTGTTGATTGTCGCTTTGTTTGCTTGTCCAGCTAGATAAGATGACCGCAGAGCTGGAGAACATTGGTGGGCTCTAATGTAATAAAGCCTTTAAGGTGGTGTGGTGCGAAGATGCCGCTCGCAATCGTTCGGTTCAAAAAACACTGCAATTTTGACGTTCGCAGAGCAGTGGCTCAAGAGAGTCCCTGTGACGTCGAAAAAAAGCAGTGACCACGATGCTGCAAGGGCCCCATTACCAGCAGTTCTGGTAGTTGATTGGCTGAGCGCTAACGGGCCGTTTTTTTCGGAGGCTCGAGTTGCCAGCTGTCTGTCGGTGACATTGGGCCAACAGCAAGACTCGACACCAGTCTCCGATCTTCCGCGCAAACACAACAAAGAACAGCCTTTACCAACAGCCACATCCTAGCCTGGCGTGGAAGTCCAGGTTGCGCATGCCATTTTGTTCGACCAAAGCTGGTGGCCTTTGGTACTGATGTTACACTGCCCGGCAACGAAAAGGGGGAATGCCCATGGACGGAAGTGCACCGGAGAGTTGGGGCACTGCGCCGCAGAGCGACCGATGCGACGGTTAAGTAATCCCCGGGTCGGCCAATTACCGATGCATCCAGAACCTGTTGGCCATTAGCCTGGAATGCAGCGCATGTTTGCACAGTTTTCAGCGCACGGTTTGCCCTCCGTTGACCCCCCGCTCCCCCAGGATGCCGCTGGCTCGTGGTTGCGTTGGTGATGCGCCAAGATAGCGATCACCGATAACGATACAACACAAAAGGCCCCAACGCCTTGGCACCTTCCCGTGTTGTTCGTCGACCCAGGTTCAACACCACCTCCTCGACTTCCACCATGCTGCCTGGGAGGAAAGTCTCGTTGCGCCAGACGGAAACCGCAGAATAGCACGCCTTTGACATGGAGGGGGTTGCCGCCATCTTCGGCATCGCGGACGTCGCGCTCCGGGCCGGTTCTAAACTGCGGTACGCACTCTGAAACCGGCGAACCTGGCCACAACTGACGAATGCACAAGGTCTCTCGCAAGTAGCTGGAGCGATGCCCCGGCAGACGTCGCCGCGCTGCAGCGGGACCTCGCTCGGGCAGAGCACTTCTTCACCGAGACTCGAGTCGGCATCAACGCCATGTACGTCGCCCAAGCAATTCGGAACCAAAAGACGGCGCCACCGGCGGTCTGGCGCCAACTCGCCGTCCAATTGAAGGAGGGAGAAGCTGTCCTCGGCCAGATTGAGGCATGTATCGACGGGCTTTGGGAAGGAGGTCAGGGTGAAGCGGGGAAGGACTTGAGCAAGAGGAGGAGGATGGCTTGGTTGTCGAGCGCTACTAAAATCTCGAAGCTGAGGAACCAGCTTGTGAGTATATTGTCCGCTACGTCGAGGCTGCTCATCGCCCTGAATGTGTGAGTGTAGATCCTGCCTACCCCAAACGAGACTCTGCTAACTCCACTAGATCTGTCTCTGCCGACATGCAGGTCACGCTTCAGAGATCGTATGAAGACATTCAGGACCACATCGACCTTAGTCTCCGGGGCTCTGAAGCGCGGCTCGCATCCGTTCTCACCCTATCACACCAGGCCATCATCTCGCACATGGACAATAGACTGGGCAGGCTTGGCGCTATGGAATCCGCTGGACCTCACTCGAGGCCTGCGACTCCTCGTACACCTCTTGTCCACGAGCCCGGTCTCACCGGCTGTGGAGCAGGCTGCTTGTGCAAATGTCACAAAGCAGGACGATACTCGTTGTCTGTCCGGTCCCTCCGGCCCATCATAGGCTCGATTGTCTGTTCCTACACCGGCCGAGCATCCACGCCAGCATGCACAGATACCGGGTGCTGGTACTTTTCGCGGGGAGACCGGCAGCGAAATCGACCTTCGGAAGTTCGAGTCACATACCATTTTCCGACATGGCTGGTCAGGGCTTCCCTCAGCGCCTTGTACTCGAGCAATCTCAACGGAAGCCCCCAGCTGGTGCTACGAGTGACTGTACACCTGCCCAGAGAAGCCATCCATCCTCAGACGCTGTTCTATCTCACCCTGCACGGCGACGTCGATGGAGTCAAAAAGGTCTTGTCAGAGGGCGGGGAAGGGTTGAACTCTACCGTCGGCCGCTACCGTTTGACCCCCCTGATGATGGCGGTATCCTATGGACATGCAGCTATAACGCAGCTGCTGCTACAGGCAGGCGCGGACCCCCACTGCGGCTCCGAGGGAGAGGCGGTATCGCGCATGGTAAATTGGGCGATTGATTGCTATCTTCTCTCCGACAGCAAGTCGGCAATGAACGAAGCGATTTCTTACTTGCCCTTCGACGAATACATCGAGGAGTGCGAGCTTACGCCGCTGCACAAGATCGTCATGGGTCTACTGAATGTGGATCTTGCTGAGGCTCTCCGGAAACCGCAACATCTCGCCGATATCAACAAGCAGAGCCTCAACGCACTGACCTCGTTGATTATTGCGGTCAAGCGCCACGACGTGAAAGCCACGCGCCTGCTTATCCGCGCGGGGGCTGATGTCAACATGCAGAGCAGCAGCGGTGGAATGCCTGCTATTTCCTGGCTCGGCGCTGACAGCGAGATGGACTATCAGCTCGCCAAGTTGCTCCTGGACGCGGGAGCCTCCCCCAATATCCCAGATGAACATGGGCAGCCTGCTCTGCTTCATGCAGTCCAACAAATAACAGCGGAACCCGGAAGGCACGGCAAATTCATCAAGCTCCTTCTCAAACATGGGGCAGATCCGAACTCGGTTGACGAATTTGGGAATAACGCGCTCTTTCTCACGGGCCAGGCGGTGGGTATAGCAAGGGCTAAGATTCTAATTGACCATGGCCTCGACATCAACCACCGCGATAATCAAGGGGAGACGGCTCTCACGAATGCAATTATATACAACAGACCGGACATGGCTGCCTTTCTGCTGGATGAGGGCATTGACCTCACAGGGGTGAACAAGAACGGACGGGGCGTGCTGCACAGCATTGCTGCTCAGACGGGCATTGAGACAGTCAAAGTTTTTATGGAAAGGGCTGCGAAGCTCCGGGGAGTGCTGAAGACGTCAGAAAAGGATGGTTCTGGCAAGACGGCTTTCCAGTTGTTCAACGAGAGGGTGCCAGAGGCAGACCCGGAACTTCGCAAGGCGTTTGATGCGCTGCTTGATGCAATCGAGGGTGCTGACTCTCATTTGGACGATGACGAGTTTGTTGACGCCCAGGAGGTGATTGAGGAGTAGGTAGGGTGTGGCAAACATAAAGTACTTTAGATTCCACCCTACACAGCACAAGTATACTGATATCATACACAAGACGGCCCCTCTCGCGTGAGCATGTTCCTGTTGAGGTCATGTATTTCCAAAGCCAAGCTTTTCTTCCTCCCCTTGTGACAAATCCTCGCAGCAACAAGAAGCCACGAGCATGTCTCAGGTCGCGTTAGGTACCTTGAACACTAGGCGAAGTTGTGTTGACTCCCAGGCCAACACGAAATAACTGGAACCTGCGATTGAGAGCCAGGTACCACACCTCATCTCACAGATAACAAGCTGGAACCCCTCGAGCACTCATCTTTCTCTTTCCCTTCTGCAACTCAAGCGTCAACAAATCACGAAACGTTTACATAGCGAACCCATCAGCGATTGACTATTGTCACCTCTTCTCACCTCCATTAGACTTCTCCGAAGTCATTCATCATCTTGCCATCGATTTCATCCATCGCGCAAGCGCGGCATCAAAATGATGTCTCTGTGAGTCCTGCCCCGCAATCTCAACTCCCAGAGGCAACACCGAGGTTGAATCTGACAGTCGGGCGGTTCCAGTACCAACAACGCCCCCTGGAGCTTCGCTGCTTCCCCGCTTGGAATTTGCAAGCCAGGCTTGGTCACCGTAGCCATGCTCGGGATCATTTGCTTTCGCATTCTTGGTAAGATTTCTTCTCATGATCCATCGATTTCTATTGTCTTTTGTTGAAACTTGTGATATTCTCTGAATGATTGATGCTCATTTCTTGCCGCTGTCTAGATCGCTCTGTTGGCGCTTCCTGTGAGGGCACCGACCTTGCCTTTGTTGAGCGAAACAATGCGGACAAGGAGCAGAAGCCAAGAGAGAGTATCAAGAAATTCATTCCTTGTTTCAAGTCGGTCTTTGAGGCTTCCGCTGTGATGGACAACCGGGACAACCAAGAGCCCACTGAAGACGTCACTCCTGCGGCCGAGTCCGTTGTCTTCGACCAGGGTAGCACTATTGCCGATGACGATGTCGCCATCACCGCTGGCATCAAGAAGTCTTTCATCATGAATCGCCCAGGTCTTGATGATACTGGGGTTGAGTCTTTTGACTCTCACGCTCGCGGCCGAGTTGCTTGGATCGGGTAAGCACATGAATCATTTCGAACTTGAAGAATTCGGTCCAGCCAATGCTAACATCTCTCTTCATAGGGATGGCATAGCTTACGGTCACACTTCAGACTCGGATGTCCACAACCCAACTTCGCTGGCCAAGGACCCAATCACGTTGAAGTCCTCGCACATCAGCACCTTCCAGCAGCAGATCCAGGATTTTGTCGACCTCGTGGACACCACCGATGGCCCGACATTCGAGAATACCAGGTCAAAGCCTGAACACAACAAGTACAGCCTTGCTTCGCATCAGTTGACCAGTGCCGTCGAGGACTTCTCTATGCCCGAAGTACTACCCAAATCTATCATCAACAGCACGGCCTTGACTCAACAGGATATCGCTGACGGTCAAGCTTCGCAATTGCGTATCCCGAGAGACGCGAAGTCCAACAAGAAGAAGAGGGCCAATCCCAGACGTCAACGTCAAGCTGCGCGTCGAGGTCAGGCCAAGCCGTGAAGTGTCTTCATAGTTGTTGAGAGAGTGTATCCGCTGCTAGGCAGATGATATGAGCAGATTGACGAGAGAAAAGAGGATATTTCTTGCTCGTTAGTTGTCTGAGTGGACACGTGTTTTGCTCATGTTTTGTCAACCGTTGTTGTATCTTAGACTAGACAGAAACTTGTGGAGAGAATTAGGCGGATCCTGTAACTGGAGACACTGACATATTACCCTTTCCATTCTGTTGTGATTGATCATCATGTGTCAAAAGCTGCGTGAGATCATTATTGTTTCAAGTCCTGCTGTCGAATCGCCTCATGCATCACCGTTCCCTTCCTCCGCGACACTGGACAGACACATCATTCAACCTTGTTCAACCCCCCATACGTCTCCTCCACCGCTTCCCTCTCCCTCTCCAAATACGCCTCAAACGTCCCCAACTCCACCCCCCACCTCTTCAACGCCTCCCAATCCACCAACCCATCCAACCCCTCAAAGCTAACCTGATTCTCCAACGCCATCCTCACCCTCCCCTCCTTCCCCTCCCTCTCCTCCCCACTCACATAAACCCCCCTCACCTCCCTCCCGCTCACCCTCCTCAAAACCTCCATCACCCTACCCACCTCCACCCCCTCACTCGCAACCGCAATCTCCTTCCCATGAAACCTCCCCGGCTCCTCAAACGCCGCAACCGCAAACCTCGCAATATCCCTCTCATCCACCAACGGCAACACCTCCTCCCTCGCCTTCCCAAACCCGTGCAAAAACTCCCCCGTCTCTCTCACACCGGGAAACTGAAACCCCGTCTTTTCGCCCAGGAAATTAGCCATGAAATACCCCGGCCTCAAAACAGTCCAGTGCTGAATCCCCGCCTCGCGAACAGCGCCTTCGATTTCCATCTTTGCGAGCCGTATCCCCGCGGACCAGTGCGACGGGTTCCACTGGGGGAGGTTATACGTCGGTAAAGCGCCCGAGTACACGACGTGGGAGACGCCTGAGGTTTTGGCGATGCGCAGTATGGACGTGGCTTGCGTGACTTCCTGCGAGGGGTCGGTGAAGTTGGGGAAGGTGTTGAGGAAGAGGTGGGTGCAGGATTGGAGGGCGGTGGTTAGGGCGGTGGTGTCGTCCCAGCCGGAAGGGGAGGGGAAGACGCGGGCGCCGAGGGTGGTGAGGGAGAGGGCGGAGGGGGAGGAGGGGGAGCGGGTTGTGAAGTGGACGGTGTAGTCGAGGTCGAGGAGCTGGCGGGCGAGAGCGGAGCCGACGGTGCCTGTGGCTGAGGTGACGAAGACGGTGGGTTTGGACATGGTGGTGGTGGGACTGGGAAGCAAGATCAGTAGGGAGTTCAATGCTGAGGAGGGTTTGACGTCCGAGGATTCAGGGGCTGCGTTGATGGAAGGGCGGCCGAGGCCAGAAATGAAGGCAATAAATCTGAATGTGTTGCGCAGATCAGCTTACAAATACGAGGGTTGCACAAGAATGGGACCCGAAAAGTCTCCGCGTTGATCCGCCATGTCTCCGGCCGCTGCGGGGCCTGTCCGGTATGCCGCGGAAGTGGCCGAACGGCAAATTCTGAGCCGGGTGGGTAAGGAGTAAAGCAAGAACGCTTAGATGATCTGGACAGGGCTGTTAATACGCGCGACCGCGTATGCTGTACTGTGCAAAAGGGGTGAGAGTGAGCGTCACATGACGGGAGGATATCATTTTGGAAGTGACAGCATTGGTCGGGCGCGGTACAGGAGACGAAGAAAAGATTCTTGAGCTTGCCAGACTGGCGCCGTTTGCATTCCTTTAGCTGGTCCACAAAATTGGAAAACGCTTTGTCTGCTACGTTCTCGCGGGCAGCAGCTCGCCATACACGGCCCTCTCCAGCTCATCGTACAGTCGAGCCACCGCGGAGTCACCTTGAGGCAGCACGTTGACGAAAAGCGTTGACGCAATCCCAGACTCCCGATCAACCCACTGCAGGTGTTAGTATCCTCCCTTCTCGCCTGAAACGGAAGACTCACCCATTTCCCATTCGCCATGCCGTGCCACATCATACTCCCCTTTTTCCTCTTCCCCGGGACGTCCTCCAAGTTGATGATTCCGCTGATCCCATGATCCAGCGGCATACCCTGCGGAAACTCGGGAACCATTTTGTCATGAAACATATCTGTGATGGCCTTGAGCACCGCACGCTGTGAGTCGTTCAGCTGCGGCCGAAACATCTCGTCAACGCTGTCCTTTTTGAGTAATCCAGGCTCTCCGGCCGTCGAACTTAGCAGATCCTGCAGTAACTTTGCGTGGTCCTCGGCGGCCATGTACAGCCCGCTCCCCAGGCTCAACAACTCGGGCTCTGTCGGCACTGGGATAGGTGTCTCCGTCAATGTTCCGTCAGCATTCCGCACCAGGCACCCAGCCACCCTCCCCTTGAACCCGTTTTTATCGCGGTAGAAGGTCGTGTTGGTCATCTCCAGCTTTGCAAACACCTCCTTGTCCATGACCTCGTCTAGCTTCTTCCCCATGATCCGCTCGACGGCCACGCCAGCGAACTCGGTACCTCCGCCGTAGTACCACCCTTCCCCGGGGACAAACTTGAGCGGGACGCTCCAACCTTCGATGGTATAATCCAGACAGGTAGCCTTGCGCCCCACGAAATTCGACCACCTCATCAGATCCGGGTCGGCGACGTCAGCTCCAAGCCCGGCGCCATGTGTCAGGAGGTGTCTGTTCGGTCAGCAACCGCACACAACTCGATGCCATGGGAGCTTACTGAAGTGTGATTGGGCGATGGTTGTCCTCCAAAATAGGCTTCCCGTCATCGTCGAAACCCCTGAGAATCTGGAGCGCGCCCAACTCGGGGACAACAGTGCGCATGTCATCGTCGAGACTGACTATCCCGCGCTCGACAAGGGCCATGACGCCGACAATGGTGACAATCTTGGACATGGAAGCTGCCCAGACCATGGATTCTGTTGTGAAGGCAGGCGAGGAAGGAGCGAGAGCTGTCCGGCCTGCGGAGCCTTGGTAGATGATTCCTGGGATTGTTAGCGGCATGTGGATGGAACAGACGGGAGACAAACCATCTTTGTTGACGACAATGAAAGCGGCGCCAAGGAGCTTGCCGTTGGTGTTGTCATCAGTTGCGATATAACTCTCAAGGATGCCGTTGAGCTTCTCCATGGTGAAAATTGGGCCTTCTTCTGCTTGATATCCCTGTCCTGTCGATGAATTTGGTTGTTGGATGCTTGGATGTCGCGGCTGTCCTTGCTCTGGGCGTGAATGTGTTGAGAATGAGTTGATACGCGGGACTACCGCTGAAATATTTGTATCGTCAGGCTCAAGAACCAGCATGATGCGGGGCTGGCCATCTTCGTGTTGCTTCGGTCTTGGCTGAGGGGATCTGCATGCAATGATGACTCAAAATCGGCGAGTTGCAATTCCGCGTTGCCATTCGCGAGATACAGTTGGCGGCAGCAATTCTGTCGATGTCAATCGACGCCGAGTGAGTCAAAAGCTGACATTGCCCAATAGCCGTCAGTGCGCAAATGAATGGGTATGCGGCATCTCTGGGCCGCCTGTTCGGTGATCCGCGCTTGTAAAAGGTCGATAACATTGAAATGGCAGCGAGCAAAGGAGCCGCTGGAAATGCGGGGTGTCTCAGCCCTGTGCCGAACACCGAGCCCACCTTCCGAGCCTTCGCACTGCAAACGCGTCTCGCATCTGACTGGTCAACTCATCCTCAACAACTACGCCACGCTTGGCATCGACAACTTCCGATCCCAGATAGATGCCTCGGACTGCCTCGCCATCCACAGCTCGCTGAGCCACACATCTTCTTCCGAGGCTGCTTTTTAAGATCACTCTTCCACAAATATGTCCACCATCACTTTCTCTGATTTCCCCCTCTACTCCCCAAAAACCAGCACCTCCCCGACTCACCCAAAATGACCACCCTCCCCACCCACGCCAACCCCCCCTCCTACACCGAACACTCCCTCCCAGAACCAATCATCCTCTCGGTCAGCAGCACCCTCTTCACAACCACCATCCCCACCCTCACCTCCCGCAGCACCTACTTCCAATCCCTCTTCCGCACCCCCGACTGGAAGAAATCCCGCCAACCCCACAACGGCGCCCTCTTCATCGACTCGGACCCCGAAGTCTTCACTCACATCCTCCAGTTCCTCCGCCGCGGCGTCTTCCCCCTATCTTACGACCCCAAGAGTGGACACAATTACAAACTCTACGCTGATATCCTCGCCGAGGCGCAACACTTTCAAATACCCAAACTAACAGCTTGGATTGCAGAACGGCTGTACATCCACTGCGTGACGATTTACAACGAATGGAGACCTGATTTGCGACGGGGTAGCAGCGATGAGGGTTTGCCGCAGGGTAGTTCATCTTCGGCGTGGAGCGGGGATGTGATTGGTACGGAGCTGGTGAGGGATGAGGTGGTGACGGAGAGGATGGCAAGGTGTTATCATATTGCGGAAAAGAGGCACACGTGCGAGAAGAAGTCGTGCTCGGTGGGGGGGAGGGATGACGAGAATGATAAGTATCGCTGGGCTGAGGTGGGGAGGAGGGTGGTGTTTCATGTTGGGTGGTGTAGTGATACTGGGTGAGTACCTAAATTTGTTGCTTCTTGTCTTGAGCTGGTGCTAACGGGATAGTGCGAACTTTGCTGCGTGGTGGGAGGCGAGGGCCATGCCGTCGTCTGCGAAGAAGGCATAGACGGCGGATGTGAAGCAGGAAGGGGACTGGTTCTGGGGGAGGATTGGAGTTGCAAGGGACAACGCCGAGGAGAAGGCTGAAGCATTGAGACTGATATTGTGTTTGACCTGCTGCTAGATCCGAGCTAGCTATATATGCCTGTCAAACCCTGGATACCGTCCAGCCTCCAGGAACCGTTCAAACCTCGGCTTTGGCACCAAGTAGACAAACATCGTTGCCACGATTCCACTCCACCACTCGACTTCCTCCTCATTCCGGCTTCTGCCCCCATACCGACTTTTGCCTATAGTAAGAATGATGCTTGCCCGAACGCAACTCCTTCTTGAGCTTTGCCACATAGACCAGCACATCCTCTCTCGTCCAACCTGCCAAGCCCGCCATGAACATCATGAGACCCTCTGCGTCCCTGTCCATCACGAGTTTGCCGTAAACGCCAATCTCCTTGAAACGCTTGTCCTTGGGCCAGGAACCAATGGGTTGCTGATACTATCAGTCGAGTCTAAATGCCAACAGGGAGAGCAACAACACTGGGAAAAGGGGTATGGGAAGCAACACCCACACCCAAACCAGGCACTGGAAAACGGGGATGGACTCACCTTTATATTCTTCTCCTGAATATTCACAAACCCCGCAGCTTCCATCCCCTTCCTCTGCACCTCATCCTGGACAATCGTAAAACTCCTCCCGATCTTCTTGCCCGCCTCGATAAACACGCCGCCCCATCTGCCCATGGCGCTGTCGTCGGCAACCGTGTCGTCGTCGCTTTCCCACTTGGGCGAGATCTCGTAGCTCTCGAGCCAGCCGCCGGGTTTTAGCGCGGTGAATGCGCGCTGGTACAGGAGGTCCCAGTCGTCGATGCTACCGACGAGGCCGCGGATGTGGATGAAGTCGAAGTGTGCGGGAGGGAAGGTCCATTCTTGGGTGCAGTCATCGATTTCGCTGAAGGGGGTAGAGCGTGAGCTGGTTTATTCTCTTTTTCGCCTTCCAGTTCTGACACAGGGACCGTCTTGGTAGAAAGGAATAAATATTATTCTGGAGGGGAGGAGATGATGGAGAGGAGATGATGGAAGTCAATGGGGAGCAATGGGAAGACTCACAACTTGAGATTGGGTGGGACCCAGGTCGGTTGAATGGGTGAGATGTCGGTGCCGATGACCTCGACACCGGGGTACTCATCTGCAAAGTCGCTGGTGATGTGTAAGCAGGGCCTTGTTCCAATCCTCAGTCTCTGCCCCAGGATGGCTTACATGGCCCAGATACCTGTGTGACAGATGAGCAACTCCATTCAGGAAAAGGGGTCAATTCTCATACCTGTCCCGGTCCCGACGTCTAGCACGCGCTGCGCAAGCAATTAGCTATGAAACGGCTCAGCCGAGGAAGGATTTACCTGAATCTTGTCCGTCTCGAGAGGTGATAGAAACAGCTTATCGCCAATGGCAAGCGTCAAGGCGTGATGGCTTCAGAATATCAGCAGCCATATCACACCTTCAGCTAGCCAGAAACAGCTCACTTGATATCCAGCACCTCACTCTGTCGCTCATCGTTTGACCCCCTGCAATATCCCATTAGCTACAATCCCAACACGAAAAGGGGTGACCCCTGATTCATACCAATACTGCGCATTCCCCCTCTCGCTATGATACGTCCTCCCATGAATCGTCCTATACCTCAAAATCGAACTCGTGATGGAAGCAGTGGACTCGGAAAAGTCCCCGCCGAGCGCCGAGTCCGCATCGTCGGTGTCGTCGTCTGCGTTCGGAGCTACCGCGTCATCGACCTGGAGGCTTTCATCGTTCTCAAAAGTCTGCAGCTGCTGCGCGGTTGTCTCAGGAGCCGGGGTTGCCATGATGAGTGAGTGACTCTTGTCGAGATACACAAATCTTGACTTTGAAATGAGTAAAACGCGCACCGAGGTGGCGCCCTCCTGCGCAACATAAGGTACCTTTTGTATCTGCCCCGCATTCCAGACAGTGTGGGGTATGTTCTGGCCGCTGCATCGTTGGAATGCTTCCTGCAAGTGATTGTATTGGGGGTCGCATGTCCCTTTTCGGCGAAGCAATGCATGCCGTCGGGGCTGGCCAGCCAGTCAAAATGCGGGAGGATGCGCTTCGTCGCTGTGGCTGCAGTTGGAGCGGAGAAGCCGATTGGTTCACCACTTTCTTGACAAAGAGCTGACAACGGCAGCCGAAGCATGCTTTGTGGTTTGACTTCCAAACTTGAACCACCGTCCAACAAAGAGACGCAAGGCGATGGGGATTTGTAGACGCCTCCCGGGACCGACGGGTGGAAACCAGACTTCAAGGAATCAACGGGTATCTGTGTCCCCGGCTTTGCAACAACCTTTCCCGTTTGTACGCCAACATGCCGCATACCTTAGGTCATGACCCGTGTTTGATCAAGATGGGACGATTAGGCAACTCGGGCTATCTAACAGAGTCTCCAGCCCAAGGCGACCAACTCAGATATCGACGAGATCGATTACAAGAAAAAAGCGACCATCAAATCCGCCGCCGATGAGCTGGCCAGACGACAAGTCACCCTGGATGTTCTGATCACCTGCGGCGACATCAAAGTACATCTGATGGAGTGGTATCTCCACAAGCAAGAAGACTTGATGGAGACGTTCCAAGTCATGGTTATGGTATGTTTCACTGTACTAGTAACCTCCCCCTTTCTCTCCTGGTCGCATCGCTGATCAGAGGCCTTGCAACACCACAAGCCGGCCTGTGTTAGCTACGCAGAGGCCTATTTTTGTATGCAAAGACCTTGCCGAATATAACCGATAGCGCATTTATTGTATAAAAGAGCGCTTAATGGGTTTATCAGAGGCCTTCTTTTCGTACAAGGGAGTGCTTGAGGGTTCATTAGAGGCCTTCCACAACATTATAAAGTGGCCTGTATTAGCTGCGCAGACGCCTATTTAAGCACTGTAAAGGCTTTACCTGATATAGCCAATGGTATATCTATCGGCATGGGAGCGCTTCATGGGTTTATCAGAGGCCTTGCAACATTGCAAGCTGGCCTGTGTTCGCTGCACAGATACCTATTTAAGCACTGTAAAGGGCTTACCAAATATAACCAATAGTGTGTTTATCAAGCAAAAAAGCGCTTGAGGGTTTATCAGAGGCCTTCCGCAATATCACAAGTTAGCCTGTATTAGCTGCACAGAGTGTCTATTTTAATGACACGAAGGCCTATTTTGGTAACGCAAAGGCCTCTTTTAGTAACGTAAAGGCCTTACTGGATACCACCCATGTCCTATTTATCATGCAAGGAGCGCTTGATGGCTTCGCGGAAGGCCTCTGACAAGCCCCTCAAGGCGTGGAATGATACGGTATAGGGAGTCAACGTTGCAGAATCGCTGTCGATTTATCCTGATCTACTTCCTACAACGCTATCAAACTCCTATGGCTTTAGGTAAACCAACACCGCCAGCGCTAATGTATCGATGCCTGTCTCAATGGTCTTTGTTACCACTGGTAGGTAACGGGGCGAGTGGTAACCTGCCAGTGGCAGGCGATTGGGGGCACCATTTCGACCTCTCTCTTCAAACACTGACGGCTCCATGTCCCTAATGTTCCAGTACACACAAGGACACTTCGCTTCTTCTACAAAGACGGCGAAGTCGTCGAATTGAGGCTCTTCTGCAGAGAAGGAGGAGTCGTCGAGTTCAGACCTCGCTATCTCTCGCACGGCGGCCTCGCCAAAGTGTTCCTTGAACGCGGCCGCCAGCGTCTTGACAGTCTCCTCGTCGTTGTGGATGGCCGGAATATTGTCGCTCTCAACAATGGCAGTTCTCTTCGGCAATTTGAATCGCACACTCTCGGAGCGGATAACAGCTTTGACGACCTGAATAACGGGGTCTCGATCCTTAGGGTGGAGGGTTTGCACACTGATCTTCATATCGACTGTGTCCGGGTCGAAGTTGAAATTCTGGGGGTTTTCAATGGCGCCGCACTTCACTCGCACAATGGCGGGGATTTTGGCGCCATCCCCCTTGACAATGGCGTCGACTTTGGGGCGAATCTCACCCTTGACAATGTTCTGGAGTCGGCCGACGATATTAAGTGCGGGGAAAAACGGGCTCCGGTAATTGCCCGAGTCGGCGTCCCTTCCAAAGAGACAGACGTCGAAGAGATTCCAGGAGAACATGGCAGGACCCGAGCACAGCTGTACGGTCCCCGCCGCCGTGCGGGCGACGTGCTGCCCAAAAATGATGTCGGGTTTCGGGGTCATGGTGAACAGTCCCTGCTGGATCATTCTTCTTGCCCCCACGCTGTGCTCCTCGCCTGGCTGGAATAGAAGGATGAGGGTCCCGGACCACGACTCTCTGGCAGCTTGCAAGAGGTCGGCGGCGCCCAGGAGACAAGCCATATGGATGTCGTGGCCGCAGGCATGCATGGCGGGCCGCTCTTTTCCGAAGCGGTCTGTGCGGGTTCTTTCGCTCTTGTACGCGAGTTGGTTGAGTTCCTTGATGGGAATTGCGTCCATGCCAGCCCGCAGCATGACGGTGCGACCGGGTCCGTTTTTCAGTATGGCCACGACACCGTGTCCGTCGCCGGGCTGGATTAACAGGTCGTAACCGAGTGATTTTAAGCGGTCCGCCACCTCCTTCGCGGTCTCTGTTTCCATCATCGAGAGCTCAGGGTTTTGATGGAACCTTTCGTACGCTTTTTCATATACGTCGAGATCGGGCCTGCACTCTATGACGACATCGCTGAGCGTGTCGTCCATGGCGGAGGGGGGGACAGCCGTGGGCGCCGAAGAAAGTCGTCGAACCCGAAAGGGAACCGCTTGAAGCCGAGGTGTAGCAACAACGAGGCCTGCAGGTGAGAATCAGGCCTTACGTCCAACAAAACAGCGATCGAGGCCGCCGAGGAAGCACTTGTAACCGAGAAGTCGGAGAGATGCTGCTGGGACGATACGAATTGTGGCGGTGTGTCTGTTCTTGGAGTGGTCAATGATGAGAAGAGAGTAAGATGCTGGGCGCAAGATTGGCATGCGGTTGGTTCTTCCACCCGATGGGCACGACGTTGTCGGGGAGTTTGGATTGGAGCCGAGGTTTCAGTGGACCCGACCAAGCACCCATCAAGCGCTCCTTCCACAATAAATGGGCCATCGGCTGTATTTGGTAAAGCATTTTACGATACTAAAATAGGCGTCTGCGCAGCTAACACAGACCGGCTTGCGGAGTTTTGTGCTGGAAAGAGATGTGCGCGGCGGCCGTGCAACCACGGCTTCGTGTGCCATCAAACTTAAAAAAACACCACAGAAATCGATGACACGCCCCACCACCGGCAAACAAACACTCTAACCTTCAACAAGCCACAAATTCGGCAAACCCAGTCATACGGCGACGATTCACTTCCGATGATGACTCCGCTGCCCGAGTTGAAAAACCTTAATCGATCTGGCAAATGGCCAGAGATTGCGGCGTTTCGTAAGGCCTATAAACCATCAAGGCGTGCATGGTTTAAGCGTTTATGGAATAATACGGTACATCATACCGCATTGACTCGCAATGTTGGCCCTTACTCTTACCCCGTGCACACGTCAAAAGCATTATTAGCGGCCTTATGTAAAGCCACCGGGCGCCCCTTACACGACAATATAACCACGTCCGCCATAAAATATGGCCTTTATGCTGTTAATACAGGCCAGCTTGCGGCTTTGCGGATCCCCTCTGACAAAGCTTTTAAGGCGTGTACGGGGCAAGAGTGAAGGCTGATATGGCGAGTTAATACGGTACCAGAAAACGACGTCAACCATCACCTCCCCAAAAAGCACTCGGTCAACCACTCTGGGCCATTCCCCCCTTCTCCCATCATCTCCCCAACCCAATCAAACAGCTCATGCGCGCGATACCTCGGACTCTGGAAATGCCAAGCGACATAACCCCTCTGATGCGTCTCCCACAGCCTCAGCGCCAGCGCCTTCATCACCTCCCCCCTATCCACCCCCCGCCTCTTTGAATCCTTCAACATGTCCACCAGCTCCATGATCCCATACACCCTCCCATCGACATCATACCTCGCCCCCCTCACCGTCGGCCTCAACAGCCAGTTGATCCTCGCCCCGGCCACCACAATCTTGCCAAACACCTCCTCAAACGAGTCCCGCAGACACCACCCGCCGTCCGGCGCAGAACCAGGCATCCCAATCATCCTCCGCTCCTTCGTCAGGACCGAAATCGACGACGTCGTATCGTCTGCCAGCAGCTCTTTTGCAAACGACAAGAGGTCGTTGATGGACAGTATCACTGTGCGCAGTTCCGCAACGGCGGTAACCCACAGCCACGTGGGTACGTCAATCCCGCCTGGTGCGCGAAAGGACGTAATCGCAAAGGTTTCGGCTACTGCGGACCGTTCGCGCAACCAGATTGGCCAGCCGTGAGGAACGAGGTAGTCGGTTTCACTTGCGATGTCGTCGTCGCTGTCTGAGGGACCGACGCGGTCGTTATCAAGCGGAAGCGGAATGTCAAACCCCCTTTCGCGCTCCAGCATTCTTTCCTCCTCGTCCCGCGCGCGTTCGGTATCTGCGTCCTGAACGAGAAAGTACTTTTCCTGGTCCTGCTGGACGTAATACTCCAATGCACATCCCTCAATGTAAAGCGTGCAGCTGTGCAGGAGCATGTTGCTAACAAAGGGGTCGGACATGTGGCGCGCGAGTTGCATGGATACCTGTCGATACTGGTCCAGCCAGATTCCATGTACCCCGGAGGAGGGTGAGAGGAGGGGTATCCCCGTCGAGGACCTTGAAGAGGAAGGATTCGGCTTCTTTGGCCATGCCGGCGTTCTTGTCAATCATGTCGTCGAGGTAGATGGCCACAGTGACGTATTTGACCATGGAGGCTTTGGTTTCGAAATCGCCGCCTTCGTAAACGCGTTCCATGTAGGTGAGGCCGGCATCGGTGCTGAGGAGGAAGCGCTTGTTGACGGGGCCGACGAGGGGTTCGAGCTCGGTTTTGATCCAGGTGATTGTGCGTTGGCGGAGGGCGTCGTCGACGGGTTGGGGCTTCCATTTGACACCGAGGTCGACCATTAGCTTGCGGGAGATTTCGCTGGTGGCGGCAAGGATGCCATCTTTTTGTTGCTGAGAGAGATTTTCGAGGGTTGTGACGTCCAAGGCGGAGGACTTCCCGGCTGCGCCGAGGTACGAGCGGGTTGCGTGGAGCATTGCAAGAAAAGGGGTATAACTTTTCCGAGAACCTGGAGGCTCGGTTGGTGAAGCTGGTTAGTTCGAGGTGTTGAGGACGTCATGATGGACTCTTTTGTATCCGATTAATTGGAGGTGTTGGCGTCCTCCTACCAACCATCTCCAACCACGCGAACTTTGACATTGACAATATCACCATCAAGACTCGCGCGTCGGAACTTCCTCCGGTGGTTCAGCTCGGCTGGATATCTCGGTGTCATTTTTTTCTATCTCGGTTTCCGACGAATTCATCAATGCCGGGTGGGAATTGTTGAGCGGTTTTGTTGACGGCGTGCCGGAGGGGGTACGTTGCCATGTTCCAGATGAACTTGC
The DNA here is from genome assembly GCA_033296975.1 of Podospora aff. communis PSN243. Taxonomy (NCBI): domain Eukaryota; kingdom Fungi; phylum Ascomycota; class Sordariomycetes; order Sordariales; family Podosporaceae; genus Podospora; species Podospora aff. communis PSN243. Next base: position 34,393 of record MU865992.1, on the reverse strand, counting down.
CAGTTGATTCAATGTTCGTTACTGTGTCCTTTCGGGTTTGAAGAGGTCGTGGGGGAGGTTGTGGTTGTTTTGGAGGGGAATTAGAGCATTTTGTGGTGATGATGGGTTGTGATGGGTGATGTTGTGAGTTAGGAGTTTGGGCGTCGGGGAATGACTCGTTCGCGCGGGGTATATGATGACGCCTCATGCGGTTGCACACGGGATGCGTTTTACGGAAGTCCGAGCGAAAGGGGATGAATACGCCTGAGCTATGGAGGCAGACGATGTTTGGATTGAACGGATGCATCTTGACACGACTTGGCAAATACATTGAATCGTCATAGATTTTATACTTTAAAGATTCCGATGATAGTCCCTCAGATACATTAATTAGGGATATCTTTTATTCCACCAAGCAATGAGATTAGTACTTCATTTCGAGATGCTCAAGTCTTCAGGCATCGTCAATAACTCAAAGGTACTTTCATCTCTTGAGCTTTGACACAACTAACCCAGACTAATCTCAACCTTTTCGGGCCCAAACCCATCCCACGCGCTCCGCAACACCCGCCCAATTCCATCCCGGTACGCAGTCCCATCAACAAAACGGACCCAAAGCACGTTAAAAAAGTCATACGGTTTAAACCGGTCCTCAGCCTTACAAGACGACGAAAAGCAATGCCGCCCACAATCAGCATGAAAAACAGTCATTTCCGGCATCTCCCACGTATGTGGCCGTTGCGATGTGATACCGCGCGATATAGCCACCAGTGAAACCTTTGTACCAGCCATGGTATTAACAGTGCTGTTCAGCCTCAACGCACCAATGACCGATCCATCCTGATCAAGCAGAGCCACATCTTTACACTCACCTTGACGACTGTCTTCCCCAGCGGGAAACACATCCCCAACCAAGACACTGCAAAGTTGAGTACGCACGGTGAGAACCGGCGCCCACGAAGTGAAGACAGGTGGGGATATGGTTCCTGCGGAATGGGGGCTTTATCAGCGTGATAATCAGACAAGTCCTCCCCGTTTTTGCTGTTTTCCTCGCTGTAATGCGAACTCCGGATCGCCAACTGTTCTCCAGTGCGCATATCCGTCTTGTAAAACTCAGCGCAAGGCAAAAGTCTCACTTGCGAGTTAAAGTAGACATCTTTCCGATACTTGTCGTGCGCCGTGTTCAGGTACAACGCGCTCCAAGTCCGTACGCTCAATCCAGATCCCTGCCAACCCAGGAAAGACCACGACGGCGCTGTTGGCGATGTTCGTCGTCGAAGCGGCTCGCGGGGCTGCCAGAGTAGGGCACCTTCAAATAGAAGCTCCGGGACGCCGTAGAGCATACCGCCGCTCATGGACTTGCTAAAGGCGGCGATGATGGCTGAGAATGCGTTTACTGCGTCGCTGTCGTATGTCAGAAAACGACTGGTGTAGTCTTCTGCTAGATGGCCGTAGGTGGTGATGTCTGGTTTTGGCTTGAAGAGCTGGATCTCGATGGAGGATTTTCTGTTATCGCTGATTTGGTCTTTGTCGTTGAGGATTTCTCGGAATCGTGATTTGCGGCACATCCATTTGACTTCTTGGGGGTTGAATTTGAGTGTTCGGTTTGAAAGGAGTTCTTCCTGGAGGGTCCAGTCACGACGGTGGTAGCTCTTTTCTGGTAATAGGTTTGGGTGTGAGCCTGGTTTTGGGTCGTCGAGAACTAGTTGGATGCCATCTGGAAGGGAGATGACATCGAATGGGTGGCGTTCTGCCGTGTCCGATTGGCCAACACCCGGCAAGCCGTTAACATCGTCCCCGTTGTCCGCGATAATGGTGAGGGAAGAGTTGCCGTAAATGGCAGCCATGGCGGCAATGTGTTCCGGTTTGTTGACGTGGTCGTCCTGGATGATGCACAAGCGATCCACCCAGAGATATCTGTAACCCAGCTCGCGGGTCACCTTCATCGCATCCCGAATGGTTCGAGGAAGTTGTTTGCCCAGCGGCGATGTCTCGGCCAAAGAGTGTGATGTGGACAGGTCGTCGATGTTAGCTGTCGTCGAGATTAGAGGCGAGGAATCGGTGCCCCAAACGTAGCTCAAGGTGAGATATGTACTCGTCCCCGGTAGTAACGAGACACGTTCATCCTCCACATCCACAAAGTACAGACTCGCTGGCGGGTCAACCCTCTTCCATGGGTCTTCTATCCGCAAACATGCGCCGTGGTGATTGGTGTCGCAGTACGATAGCCACGTCTTGATGCGGGAAAAGTCCAACCCCGAGCGGTCCATGGCGAATGCAGATGTCTCCCTCTCCTGCAAGGCCGGCGTAGGCCCCTGAGGGTCAAGAGGGCGAATCGCCCTCAAGCACGACAGGGTCAACTTGGAACTTGGTTGGAAGGGAACAGCTGGCGGCACGACGGAGAACTCCCAGATGCCCATGAACAGGATGTAGGCCAACTCAACCACGTCATCGTCTTGCAGTGGTCGAACCGTGCTCTCTTGAGAGTGTGCGACGAGCTTGCTGAGCAGAATTCGGCAAGCCTCACATCTGCTTGCACTTGTAGTGAGCTCTTTGATGGTGCCGAACTGCGTTGCTGGCTGAAACATAGTCCTGGGAATTTTTGACGGGCAAGGATTCGCGCCCGTTTTGATGAGGGCCGATGCAGTCGGACAGATGGTGCATTCCGGAGACGAAACCAAAAGGGAAGAGCCGCGGTCGATAGACATGATGAAGAGCAGTTGCTGCGACTTTGACACGCATTGATTGACAGGCTATCCCTCAACTTGTTGTAAGAAAGAGAGATCCCACGTAGCGCGGGTTGAAAAATAAAACTTGTAGCAACGGAAGGGGCCCTGGAGAACGGCTCATTTTATCACGGCCCTCAACCCCGCAGCGGTTCTCAGCCCTGACATACAGATATCCGAAACACTGCAGCAACGGCAATTGACAATTAGCGACGGACCAATGCCGAGAATTCAACCAAACTCTACCACTCTTCGTACAAAGCACCAATCCTACATCTCGCCAAAGCACCAAAAACCCCACAAATCCCATCAAGCAGCAGCAGCAGTAACCGTCCTAACCTGATCCTGCCAAACACACAAACAACTCATAATCGCCATAACACTCCACATATTCCCCAACTCACCTGTCGCGCCCGACCCTCTAAACTCAAAAGTCCCTATTTTGGAAAAACTCATGAGCCCATAATCCGCCCAAACAGCCACAACCTCCATCCCGTCACTCGTTATTCCATACCCCTCTCCACCAGCACCATTCCCAATCCTCACCAGCTTCCACCCAAACCTTCCACCCCCCGGCGCATCCCAAACCTCCTCTCCACTACTCCGCCTCCACTCAAACTTTTCTGCATTATACCCAACCTGGAACCCAAACCAATACGTCTCCTTGAAACTAAACGAACTACCGTGTCGGAAGATCTCCGTACGCTCTGGTTCGTGGGGGGAGATGGAGGGTAGAGTAATAGCAAAGTCCTTTCGCATCGTGCCGGTTGGTTTTGCTGTTGCGAGGGGGGCGTATTCTTTCGTGGGCCCGTTGTAGAGGATTAACTTGCTCCAGTAGCCTTCTGGCCAGTCTGCCGCGAAGGAGAAGCCCGAGTGGGGATCTGTAAGGATGGCGGTGAGTTTTGTCCAGGATTTTTTGAGAGCGACTGTGTAGGTCCGTGGGAGGGTGGAGGTCAGGAAGTTGGGAGGGAGGTGCAGGGGGGTTGAGGAGGATTGGCCCATTTTGAGGTGATGATGGGATGTTGTTTGGTGTTGCGATGAGGTGAGGGTTGTGTTCAGTGTTGATGGATGTTTGAGTTTGAAAAAAAAAAAAAAAAAAAAAAAAAAAACCCGGGCTTCAAAGACCGTAGGCGATGTTTAAATAATTGGGTTTCATGGCATGGGAGGGGGTCTTGTGTACTGCGTAGACGTCGTGTGTCAGCCCTGAGGCGGTGCCTGGCCAATCGCATTGCTTGTCGTATTCAAGTGGATCGGACTGGGAATGCGGTCGACCGCATTGCCACCTTGGTAAAGCCCGGATTGGTAGCTATCAAGCGTAGGATTAGCTATTCGTCAGCAGCCTCAGGGGCGCCTTTGTTGGACAAGTCTGTCGATATGACGGGGCATTGCGTCTGGAACGCGAAAAGAGCTGAAAATGGAGTGCGAAGAAGTATAAGTGGGCATGTAGGTAACTTGAAAAGACTGAAAAAGGGCCACAGGTTTTTTTTTTGTACCTTACGTATCCTCCTATCCCAAAACAGTCTCTTCGGATTGGGGCTCGGATGAAACGCATAATGGAAGGAAAAGAACAAAAGATAGAAGTTAAACGTGGGACCACGACGGGTTTCCTCCGACAACAGCATCATCCCGATGACCACTGAGCCAACGGAGCCTCGGCCACTGATGATAAGGTCTGGCATTACAGTTCATAAGCTTCGAATGCCGAAGCAAAACGTTTACTTTCTTTCTCCTTTTTCTTTCATCCTTGTTTCCAACATTACCCCACGACCCTCCTTCCCATGGCATCACACCAAGCTTCAAACTTGCACCTCGCAATCGCTCCGTCATTGTCGCAATCAACACCAGCCCATGCATCTTTTGTCTCAAGTATCGACTTTGCAATCCAGCTCCCTTGCGACATGAACAAGCTCGCCACCAGACTTCCACCACCACAACCCTCTCCAAGACTCATAACGCGCGCCGCCAGCTCTTGCGCTTCTTCCTCTAGATAATAAAACCGTGCCGGAGCCAATGCAACGAGCAGCCGGGCCTTGAGCAGTCGGCACGTTGCATACGTCCCTCGCAAAGCCAAGCCAATGTCATCGTCGTCTTGACAACTCGACCCATTCTCCAAGGGGAAGACAGCAGCATCTCGCCATGTCGGCCCTCCAATATCTTCATCCTCAAGACCGATAACTTCCTTGGCAAGTTCGAGCCATCCCAACAACTGGTCCCTCGATGTCACAAGACAATCGACCAAATTATCGATCCGATCCTGGCATGACGACATCTCACCGCAAATAATATCCGTCGTCCGCTTGAAATGAGATGGACCTCCAACAAGGTGCTCCCAAAGCGGAAGAACAATATCAGCATGACCAGCAAGCGACTCATCGCCCAAAACAGCAACACGAAGAAGCTGTCGCCATGGTTCCTGAGCAAGAAAACACGGCTTATTCGTCAAAAATGCCTCCGTCACCGCTGGTCCAACATGAGCCGTCAACAACGCCAACTCAAACTCGGACTCATAAGAACCAGCTCCGCGGACTTGCAGCAGTCGAGTTGCCCCTTCAATGTGATGAAGCCAAGAGAATGGCTTTTCTTGCAGACTCAACAACTAAATCAGAGTTAATCCCGTCGCTACATAATGAAAAGACAACTCACCTCAAAAACACCCAAAAGCAACGTAGCGCAAAGAGTCTCGGGCGCACACCGTTCCCTCTCATCATCATCCAAAGCAACCTGTAGCGCCCTTAACGCCTTGGAATATCTCACCAACACCTCCGCTTCATCACCATCAGTCACCATTGCTCTCCGCTTGGCAACCACACAATCAGTGGCACACGTCAGGGCCGAGACATGGCCATATCGACTTGGAATAAATGAGAAGACCTTGGTGCTTCCCAGTCGTACTGCTGTTTGCCGGACACCGGGGATACACACCGCCAACCCGAGACGGAGGCCTGTTAATGAGGCGAGACTTAAGAGGAGGGAGTGATCATCGGTTGTGACGGTTGGGATGATTGGCGCAGTGAAGACTGGATACTGTCTGCGATTCCAATTTCGTGCGTAATCGCCCCGCTTTTTCCGAGCTTCGGCGACGTCTCACATTGCCCGGCGTCGGATTAGAGTGCGGGTTTTTGGATCATGGGGGCACTTTGGGGCCGGTGTAGGCGATTATGGCGAGTGGGGAGTCGTGGGGTGATAGCATTGCAATGTGTTTGATGTTTGGATGCCAGGGTACCATTGCTCCTTTTGGGAAGAGTGTTGGCTGGAAGTTGGAAGTCAGGGGATTGGTATTTATTCGTCAGCGGTCGTCAGGTTTCGGCAGTGAGATTCACGACCAGGGTACCAAGACCCAAATGCGGAATAGGGTCAAGCATGTAAGCATGTTCGGAGACGCAGTATATCTCTGTGACGTCCCGATTTGGGTATTGGTAGCCTGGTTGTTTTTATCAGTGATGACTGGCAAGTTCTTCACTTGGAAGGGAGTTTGACTCCCAAGTTTTCTATATAAACTGTCAAATCCCAGGAGATCTGAATAACCTTCTCATCAGACTTCAACCTCAACTCACTCAATTCACACAAGCACAGTATCCCACAAAATGGCAGCAACAGTCGCAGACCTCCTCGAGCGAAACAAGTCTGTCTCTTCAACCCATCCCTCACTCTCAACTCACCACGCACAGGTCCTTTGCTTCAGCCCACACTCCGATCCCAACCCTCGAGCAACTCAAAGCAATGGGTGGTCCCTTTCCAACCACCATGATCGGTACATCCACCCCAACCCCTTGCTTTCCACCTCTTTCACAACAGTGAACAGTTATACCATGATACTGACTGACATGAAGGTAACATGCATGGATCCTCGCTGCGTCCCGGAAAAGTTCCTCAATCTCCAACTTGGCGGTATTTCCAGCCCCTTCACCAAGCCCCCATCTGCGTCTCAGGTCTTTTTTTTCTAGCCATGGAGGACGGCGGCTTGCAGGTGGAATCGTTACGCCTTCGTAGGGCTGACGGAGAGGCAGCCATAACCGACAGCAACCTCAGTGAGGGCGACAAGGTCCGCAACAACGCCCGGCCACGGGGTGGATCTCTGGGCGTCCAGACGCCCCACATCAGGATATCCCCGGCTGCTCACGCCCGCGGCTTGCTGTCGAGGATTGGTTTAACCCACCCGGCCGCCACAAGAGCCGAGAAGCTCCTCAGGGAGGAGCTCATGGCCGCCTTCAAGCAGCCGCAGCAGGAGCAGGACGAGGAGATGATAACTGTATGAACTCGATATGGCGATCGGTGTCTGCGGTTCGGTTCTTTCACTGAAGAGAGTGTACACGCAGAGATCCTTGGGCAGCGATGGCGACGCCCTGCTCCACTATGGACTCTACCCAGTGATGGCCATCTCATCACTAAACGCTCCTAACATCGATTAAGCAACGGGCCATTGCAAAGGCGTACATGTATGCCACGTCCTCATCCTCTTCCCCCTAGAGCACCAACCATGGAGTTCTCTGCTCGGATGGATGCGGCATCCCGCAAACCCCGGGAAAACGTGTTTGGGCAAAGTCGGCGAGCTATGAAGACCTTGTTGAATTCAATTGAAGTAAGAGTTAATTGATTCCAGCCGAATCCGTCCTCTGTATAGGTCGCCGTCTTCTGTATAGGTCGCCGTCTTCTGATAACAACTATATTCTAGAAATTTTCCAGATCTTACCTCTCGAACTACTTTGAATACGCTTTTCTATCATGAAGCAGGTGCTCTAAAACAATTCGTAGCGACATCAAGAGGCTGTGGTCCACTCCGAAACAAACCCACCCAACTCTTGCTTCCATCCGCTTTCGGGGGTTGGAGATGACCCACTTTCCTGGTCGGTCATCTTCGGATCAGGCCTAACCCGAATCTGGCGTGCTGATTTGCAGGAGACGCTATGCCTGTACCAGACTAGTGCTCCGACAACTCAGCGCCACACTCAGCTGCTTTTGTCTCTGATTGGCTATTCCACTAGCACTTCAGCGTAGCGCTCATCGCGGGTTCCAGCATCCGCTTCGCATGGAAACCCAACACCAGAACAGTTCCTCCAGCCTTTCTTTGGCGGGCCGCTTGTCGGCACGGTCTCTCTTGTTGTCTTGTGCCTGGAGGAACTCTTAAAGCGGAGCGGAGTTCCGGAAGGTTCCTTTGCCTGGAGGAACTCTTAAAGCGGAGCGGAGTTCCGGAAGGTTCCTTTTCCGAGCCCGACCATGACCACAAAAGCACGGACCATCTGATTACCGCTTTTGGTTTTTATTTTTATTGTACATATCGGTCTCTTAATCTCCATTTGGTGAGCTCGGCCGATTTCTACCCCCCGGCGTCACGCCACAGCGAGGTATCCTCTTCATTAGCGATTTCGCTTGCCAAGACCGTTTCCGGTATGGAGTTCCAATCCTGGAACCACCGCTCATGTCTGTAATCTCGTTCAAACCGCCGCCTAGTCTCTTCCCCTAGTCTTTCCAGCTTGAGGACCGCGCCTTTCATATCTGTGTCTAGCACGTTCTTCGGCTCGATGAAATCGCTTCGTGCTGGCTTTCGAAAGAGGTGCAGCCCCTCCCACCGCTCCGCCCTCGACAGTTGCACATACAGACTCATGAAGCTAGGCTTTGTTTCCGTGCCGCCGCCCCGAACGCTCTTGAGGTTGAGGAGGACTTCGGGAAATTGCTTTCCCTGACTCTTCTGGTCCGTCATCGCGAACGCGGGTGTGCATAAAGGTCCCGTTCTATGCGTGACCCATTCAAATCCTGGCTTGCCTCTGGACTTGGTTTTCTTTCCTCGCATAGACTCTGGTATCGCCACCGTCTTGCTCTTGATCAGGATCGTCCCTTGCGGAAGGCCAGGTATGGCGAGATCGGCGATATCGTCCGATTGGAGGAGCACCGCTGTTGGGGGTGCGAGGTGGAGTGTCGTGTCACCGGCGAGGGCAATGGTGCCAGCAGAGAAATCAGGAATGATGCCGACAGCCCTGAACGGCGCGCCATTAACCAACTTCAGCCCGATGAGCTGGTTTCGGGTCACCACTACCGGCATCCCTTGGGCGTAGAAGAACAAGCCAGGGGTTGGGAGTTGAGAGTCGTCACCGTAGCGGAGAACATTGCTTTAGCTCCTCAACGCGAAGCTCCTTCCCGGCCTCCGTATCGTGTTTTGCGATGAAGATGGAGATATGCCTGCCGCGGGCACGAGCCCATTGCACCACTGCCGCCATGTTCAGGTCCCATCTGTCTTGGTTCAGTGGTGTGATCGCTCTCAGCCCATCAGCGAAAGATGGTTGGGACGCTTGGTTGTACAGGCGACAGCCTAGCCGCTGGAAATCAAGCTCCGTTTGCTGCCCGTTACGTAGCCGGTGGAGGAAACCCCGCAGTCTTGGACAGCCGGCCGTGCGGACCTGTTCCCGGAGCATGATGACGGTCGTAAATCGAAGGAATAGTTTATGCGCGGCGACGTGCTTTGCCAAGCTCTCGGGCTTCTGATTGCCGTGATCCTTAGGATTGGGTAGGAGGAGGCTAGTCTGCCTCACAGGATCGAACTGAAAGAAATCGCCAAAGAATATAACAATAGGAATCCCACCAAAAGGCCGATGAGCGTCATCTCGGTACTGTCTCAAGCGGCTGTCCACCGAAGCCAGCGTAAGGCCGCCCACCTGGCTGATCTCGTCGATGATCAACATAACCTTGTTCTTCCAACGCAGCTTTTCGTCCTCGGAAATGTTCCTTACAATCCCATTTTCGCCTTCGAATCCTATATTTGCCGCCGAATGGAGCGTCACTCCACCGATGAGCGCCGCCGCGTTTCCACTGGCTCCCGTTACGAGTAGCGTGTGCAGAACATCCTTCAACCGAAACATATCCTTAATGGCGTGTATCACGCGGGACTTGCCCGTGCCGCCTTCTCCGCCGACGTATTGGAAATGCTGCTTCCCCTCTTCCTCCTGCAGTTGCGTGCCTCGCTGGTCTAGGAATGCTGCCGGGAGCAACACTGCCATCGACTGCAGTTTGTTCAACGTCCACTGCCTTGTTAAACTTAAACCAACATCCACATATGAGGCATAGGGGCCAGTCTCAAGATGCATCCGTGCGCTTGATCCAACATCGTTTGTCGATGTTCCCACCGCCTGAGCTGGCTGCCCCGGCACATCAGGCGTCCCATCAGCCCCACCTGCATATGCAAACGACTCATTGCTCTCTGTGCCCTGGATGTTCGCCCTGACACTACCGTCTTCCTTCTTCTGAAATCTTAATATGGCGTCAATCTCTTCTTGGCTGAGGAGACCCATGCCTTGGGAAGGGGAATCTTGAATGTCTTGCAGCGTCTCGTAGAATTGGCGGCCACGTTCGACATCGATGCCGTCCTGTCGTACGTCGGCTGCACTCGCTTCTTCGCCCAGGCGTCTTAGTGCCGAATTCACTGCCAAATCTTTTATCTCGCTCTCCTGGACGATAGATAGAACGCCCAAGAAGGCTTCGTAATACTGGTGTAAACCAACGTTCCCACCATCCACCTCTAAAGCCTCCTCTGCCGCCGCCAGGTCGTCGAAGGCATGCACGTCCACGATGTCTTCAAAGTCTTGATCCAAACCTCGAATCTTACGATCAGCCTGCGCATCTTGTGCGGAAACCCGCAATAGAGCTATGTTGCGAACGTAGGAGCGAATTCGGTCGCTGAGCCTAGCCTCGAATCTTCGCCAAAGCTCGGGTATATTGTCTGCCGCCTGGTCTTGAAACCTTTCCCAAGGAACGAATAGGACGAGGTGCAAGACAGCGTTCCTGGTAATACGCTGTGAGCCATTCTCCCTATTATGAAGTCATAATACGTACTTCTTCGCAAAGCCTTCGTCCTGTTCGTCAAACTCGTCCGTAAGACGACCATCGAAGACAGGTACAGATGTTCTGCCGGCCACCCTGAGGCACTGGACCCACCCTTTACAAACGCTTGCCGCCGGTGGAAAAGGAATCGGTGGCGTGCCTCGCCAAGGCGTGTTTTCCTTTTTCAGGACTACGAAGCTGATATAATCGTAGAAGCAGAGGTTCTCGAGTATTGGCCCGCGATGTTTGTAAGCTTCCATATATGGTAACTTGAACCCGTCTGCTTGGAAGTATGCATTGTCTGGATGCGGCTCCCGACCGAGAGTCGACAGAGCTGCACGCAGAGCCGGCCACTGTCTAGCACAGGCCCAATACAATGAGTTGAGATGCACCCAGGTCCAGACAGGAACATTGGTGAAATCAGTCGAAAAACCGAGTAGGTATCCAAGTACTTCGGGTTGCGAAAGCTCTCTGCTCGTGAATATTCGGTTCGCGACTCGCAGCAGAAAAGATTTGGTTTCATCTGCAATCGTGGAGGCTGTTCCCACGTCCGCAAGTCCTTCCTGGTGCTGACGTACCAGGTCTGACAGCTCAGCGGCAAGGGCAAGCCGCCTCCACATGGGAGCGTTGAGCTTCGTGGCGTAGTTGCAGATATAGTGGATAAGCGCCAGCCCCTTTTTGCGTGTGAGAATTGGTGATATGTCGTGGTTATGCATCAGTCCTATCGCCATGCATTTGTTGTATCGATTCACCATATGATGATCTCTCTTCACCTCGAGGATGCCGTCGTCTGTAAAGTGTGTTTCTGGTCCAAGTTTCCACGGAGCCCGGAACCGACATAGCTGGGTCCTGCACTTGTCTAGACCAACCCTCAAAACCTCTTTGATGGAGTACTTCACACACGTAGCGGTATGGTGATGAACCTGGCACCGAGATGCAATAAAGTTGGCCTCCCGGTTGAACTCCCTCGATAGCCACTCCTCGTCGTGAATCAGCTCCGGCTCGATCACAGTGGTCTTCCTGCCGCTGTCTACCATGTCCTTAGCGAGAGCCTCGTCTAGGGTCTCGGAAAACACGTCGTTCACGAAGCTCTTGACTTTAGACCGGTACTCCCCTTCATCCGGATTTGCCATGTCGCGGACGAGATCTGACAACTCTAGGTTGCAATCGAGCCATAACAGCCCGTGCAAGTGGAGAGCCCCGCGATCATTGGTCTCTACCGTGGCATAATAATGGCTTACGTTCCCGAAGACTGACGGCCGCCCAACGCGAACGTAGTGCTCGAAAAAGAGAGATATCTCGCGGAAGAAAAATAGGGTCGAGCTGAGAGGGTCGTGTACCGAAAGGGTGGTGACCTGCAGTGATGTGCTCAAGGCATCAAGCAAAGCTTTGGCGGCCGCGCGATCTCCTCTTCTATGGGCCGCGAGCTTTAGCTTCACAGGATTGTTGATGTCGTTAGGGTTAATCGTAAACCAGATAGCTGCGAGACCGAATGCCACTATCATCGACCGGATCTTCTTCCGCATGGAAAGACGACTCTCGTTCGATAGAGGATGCCGACTGCCGTAGAGCGAGAGCTCCCTCATGAGCGCGACAACATCCTGGTCTGTGGTCTTTCCCGTCTCAAACATCTCCTTTTGCGCTTCTCGCAAGCGCTCTGGCGTAAGCTTCCGGTGTATCCCCTCTACGCGTCGAAATGCTGACCGCTTTAAGCGACCTTGAGAGATGCGTCGGTTTTGAGACCTGACGAGTATGTTGAAGACAAGGAAGGAAAACGCTGGGTGCTGGGCACAATGTCCGCCATGCCGCTGCAGAACGACCTTAGCCCAAGACTCTAAGGTTAGATCTCGTACCACATGATCAGCTGATCTCCCCGGATCATTCCGGCCAACCACATGCGGTCCGCCGCTGCCATAAGGAAAGCAAGCAGGGAAGGTCTTTGGGAAGTAGTCGGGGGAGAAAGCATTCGCAAACCCGTGGCCATGTGATACCCGAATAAATGGGCGCTGAGACGAGCCATGAAGCTGCATTGAAGGATTCTCGCCCACGCCGGTCTCATACCTGTCGTCAAACTGGCGCTCTGCCCGCAGGGCCATGCTGATAAATGCAAGCTTGTCTTGCTCCGCAAAGCCAGCCTGATCGTCAATCGGAAACATCGCCGAGGAATGCAACGCAAAGACACGATCTGACGTTTTCCCAGCTGTCGCCTCCTCCAAGCTGGAGAGATTGTGGCCGTATGCAGGCATGCACTGATCGGGGTTATTGGCAGACTTTTCTGTTAGTTCCGCCAGAATTCCCTCAACAGAGGACGCCTGGTGGGGAGGGTCCCGTCCTCGATCTGATGGAGGCACAATCTGAGCTGTCCGAATAAGCTCTTCCGCAGTCTCTCCTTCCCATACCATCCGTTGGTAGGCCAGAGCGGGCACCTCGCCGCCCTCTTCGAAAGACCAGCTCTCCATCTCATCCTCGTTAATAACGATGTTGGTGTAATGAGGATTATTTAGAGAAAGCCACCGTAGTGCTGCTCGCAAGGCACTAGGTCGGACGCTTAATAGCTTGCTCACATCCTGTGGCGTGGGCCGCCCTATGCCGGTCCAAATCACATGTACCTGATCGAGTGTTGAAAGGAGCGGGTGTGGCAGGATTGTAGCAGCCAAAGACTCCACGTCATTAGGAAACACCGTGATATGACCTGCAACATGCTTCCGGTATGTCGGACCGGTCTGCTGGCCACGTTGGATATTGAACTTGGTGATAAACCCGTACGCCGTATTGAGAGAGATCAGCTTCTCCTCGAGCGGGGTGAGATCTCTCAGCTCCTTTGGGTACTTGTGCTCACAACCTATGAGCATGGTGCTGCCCATGCAAGCATCCGGAACTCGGCCTCGGTCAAAGGCCGCTCGGCATGTGTAACAGATCGGCACCACGGCCTCGCCGTCTTCCTCTGGGAAGCATCTCCGACATCCCAGTACGTCCGCCATGATAGGCTGGATCTCGTGTGGGATCGCCCTACGCCAATCGACGCGAGCCAGGTCTCGTGGCTTCCTCTGAAGGTAGCAAACCGAACATGGCGCTATCTCCATGGACTCTTCGTCATGAAAAGCTTTCAGAAACGCCTGCACGGTTTCAACCTTGCGTTGTGCTGGTATGGGGTTGCACCAATCACGACGAGCCGAGGCTGTTCGCTTCTCCTGAAAAGACTGCTCAGCTGCTTGGAGCAGCCGGTCTAGCGCCTCGCTTTGCCGTGCAACCATCTCCGCGGTCATTAAATCATGGGAGACTGATGACCCTACCGGCACCATTGGCTCGTTTTGCCTTGGCCGACGACGTCTCCTGCCAGACTTACTGTTAGCACTCTGGCGCATTAGCGAAGTATTGCTATGAACGGTACACTCTTACACCGAGGTTGACGAATCAAGCTCTTTCCTGATGCTCCTGGCTCTCTGGCGACGCTGTCTCGTGTGCTGGGCCAGCTCCTCCTTTCGCCGAGCTTCTTCCTCTTGGTTATGGCGGTGTCTTTCCAACCATTGTTTTATCTCCTCGGCCTGAGGATGCTGCTCCCTCTCCCGCTCCTGCTGCTGTCTCCTCCTCTCCTCTCTTCGACGACGTCCTTCTTCCAGCTGCAGATAACGCTGCTCATGTTGGCGGCGGCGATCCTCTTCCTCTCCCAGTTCCAGTCTCAGCTGCCATCTGGCTGCATCACGCGCCCGCTCTCTTTGCTCTGCCAACTGCCGTCCCCGTGCTTCCTGTTGAAGTAGTATTTGCGGCGGAATGGATAATGAGTCAGGATGTGATTCAGCCATACTGAAGTATTCACAATAGTTGAATGTATGTGCTATAGGTTACTGACCAGCTCAGTTAGCCGACAGTACGTTAGCACGATGTCGGCTGATTGATACTACATATCGGCGATCAGGTCCAAAGAGCACGAAGAAATCCCCACACCAAAGACTCCCTTCTCAAATGCATTTCGGAAAAGATGGTGATGCCAAATCCGAGCACATGTCTAAACCACCTCACTCCCTTCCATGGTCGCTCAGCACTAAGACAAAATTAGCATAGCCATGACATATATCCCCATTCAGTCAACCCAAACCGGTCCCCTTGCCGACAATGGACTGCCCGGCTTTTCTACCCAGTTGCTTTCGATAAGGGCGTATGGAACGCCCTTGCAGAGACTGGTGATCTCCAACCCATCGCCATTGTACCTACTGCGACAGACCGTGCCTGCTCAACGTCGTTGGTGCGCCCCTTCAGGAAACTGAGCTCGATGAACGAATCCCCCTCTCCATTGACCATCACAAACGGCATCCGGCGATAAGCTGATGCGACCGCGTGATGGCAATCCGAAGGCTTACGTGGGATGGCTATTCATCCTTGGTGTTGATGTTGTAGGGCTAAGGAACGGAATTGGTTGATTCGGGTGACGGGTGCCGTGACTTACATCACCACCTCGCCGACGAGGTCAGTGCATCACAAAGCAACATTCATACACACATCAGCCAGCTCTCTTGAAAGTGTTCAATCTCCCGCACAACCGTTCCTGCTCTCCGGAATTCCATTCCCTTCCACGACGAAATCACATCCGACATGGCGTCCTCTGTCGTTTACCCGATGCCTCCGCTGCCAAACAAGCGAGTGCAAGGAACGATAGGCGCGGACCTTATTGTTACCTACCACTCCGACTTGGCTCAGTGCGAGATCCTCCCGCCCGGTTCCCGCTATACGAATGCGGGGAATTTCAAGGCCGGAACCTTCCTTCCTTTTAACCAACCTGACTTTGTGCTTGACCTCTATCCGGGCCTCCTCAGTACCGAAGACGGAGAGACCTCTGGCATTCCTCTCCTACTCTCGATGTTCAATGCCGGAGTACGAACAGCAACCTTGGAGGACGACTGGGAGGGGAAGTGGTTCACCATCGTCGCCCGAGTCTGCCCGAACAAACTCACCTTTGTCGGTGTACGCCTGGACGGATGGGAGACGGATGACACTCAGTCCGTTCAGGTTTCGCTGGCCCTGCCGAGGGACGGCGGCCTGACTCCGTACATCATCCCGTCCACACCAGACTGTTAATGATCGTCCATACTCATAGTTGTGCAGTATTGTCCCCCGCGTTCTTTCCGGCAACGACGAGGGCGTCCCCTGGCCCACCTCCTCAGCGCATGCATCCTTCGCCGGTCCTGTTGATCTTGACACATTTCATATCAAGGAGGATGTCTGGCCTGAGGCGCTCACCAAAACCTCGGTATTCATTAAGCTGGGCTCATACTTGCTGCCAGAGAGCGACCGCCCTCCTCACAAAGGCGTGCACGTACACCACGTCCTCCTCCTCTTTCCCCTGGAGCAACAACCATGGAGTTCTCTGCTCGGCTGGATGCGACAAGCCGCAAACCCCTTTCCCAGAGGTTCCTGGATTGTATGCAGCGGCCGGATCCTAGGGATCCTCAGCCGTGAGCTCATCCAAGGGCCGCAAGTTGTCGACTCAACCACCCGGATCTTGGTCGTCCTTCCTGATGACTGGGAATTCATTCGGCAGAATGCCCTGTCTGCACAAAGTTCACCCACCTCTACGCGGTCGAATCCTGCTCCCGAATCGCCTACAGCACCACGACGAACAGCCCCTGGCGGGGTCGTGAGCAGGAACCCGTTCTCGTCTCCAAGCCGCGGACACAAGGAATCTCCGCCAAAGAGCGGCAGGCCTGCAACGGTGGGTACTACCAAAGATTCACATTGCGAGGCGACTGGGCCACCAACCTCCGCCGGAGGAGAGCAAACACTGCGGGACACCACGATAAATGATGTGGACCCAGTTACAGTGCCGAGCTCGAGTACGTCTTGCCGTCCCGAGTCCATCAACCGCTGACCATCTATCTAGACAGTAATGCTACGGAACATGGCTCAGATGAGGAGCAGCTGTTGGGGGATCAACTTGCCTCTACCAGCGCCACCCCAACACGTAAGAGGAAGGCACCAGATTCTCCTGGATCGGGTAGGAGCAAGAGGATAACAGCAGGGAAAAGGAGGCCACAGCTGTATGATTAGCCGCCTTCCATATATCTTTCAAGAATAGTTCATGACGCCGGCTTATGAAGCCATCCATTCAATGCCATCTCTTGACGTCGCTGGTCCGGTGCCCTTGCCATCAACCTCAGGTGAAGCGACGCAGTCGGCTGTGTGCACTACCGAGTGGAGCCTCTGATGCACATCCCCACAGCACCCCACTGCATGACACAGCCCACATATCCTCTCAAGACCCGCCGAAGTGTGACTTGAGCGCCAAAGGTCCCGATCTTCCGAAGTGCCCCTCATCCGTCTTGGCAGCTCAACGAAGGTGCAGGGATCACTCCGCTCCTTCAACCCTGCAATGCGGCTCCTCCCCGATGTGACACCGCATTGCAGTTTTGACTGCATCTCTTCCATCTCTGTCGTTCAACTTTCAATCAAAGGCAACTTCCAACAGGCAGCAGAGGCGGTTTACGGCATCGCCGTCAAAATTACGGAGGATGCCTTCCCAGAGATCTGCCGCCTGGCAGGACCGCAAACATCGGAAATTTTCTGGAAGGGGAGCGAGCCGCATGGATCTTCAGACTTCACCTGTGCAGCAAACCACGCAAAAAAGCCGGTCGTAATTGTCAACTACAGCGCTTATTAACGACATTTGACAATGCGGCTCTGTCTAAGGCAACGCGTTAGTGGCATCGGCCACCACCCAGTATGCTGGCGCACCAAAACGACGGCTCTGCGGATAGAAGGGAGAGCGTGTCCATGCATCCCAGCAGAACACGCCAATAACGTGCTTCGAACATGTGCAGTTGGCGCCAGCTGTTTGAGCGCCAACGCCAGAATGCCCGAGGTGCGGGGTTGGCGATCTGGCCGGGCAGCACCTCGATCTTTGGAGACAGCAACAACCACCTTTGAACTGCGACAATCGAACCCACCGAGATTTGCACTACGCGTCTCAGCAACTCCTAGCAGTAGGTAATTCTTCTCTCTGCCTGACAACTTACCCTTATTCCAGTTACTGATCTACTGGACCTGCTACAGCCGTTCGTCCCCCGCATACTTGCTCGTCCTCTCCCACTATCGAACAATCATACAAGTAGCTGCAAGAAGCTGAGCTCGGCGGACTTTCAAAATGCGACTCTTAGAGCGCAACAATGCTGGCGATTTCCATCTGAGGCGCGACAGTCCCGACGACAAAGTCCCACCGTATGCGATCCTTTCACACACATGGGGTGACGAGGAGGTCCTCTTCAGGGATATCGAGGACGGTACCTACAAGTGGAAAGCTGGCTACGCCAAGATTTAGTTTTGCGCAGATCAAGCCGAGCGCGATGGGCTGAAATTCTTCTGGGTCGATACATGCTGCATCGACAAGTCCAACGACACCGAATTTCAAAAGGCTCTCGACTCCATGTTCCGATGGTACCGCAATTCGGCCAAATGCTATGTCTATCTCACAGACGTTTCAACCTGCCAGCAGGACGCCGACGGCATTCCGAGTTGGGAACTTGCTTTTCGAAAATCAAGATGGTTCACTCGTGGATGGACCCTCCAAGAGCTTATTGCTCCAACAGTTCTGGAATTCTTCTCTGAAGACCGCAAGCGCCTGGGAGACAAGACGTCTCTAGCACAGCATATCCGCAACGTCACCGGAATTCCTCTCGAAGCTCTCCAAGCCAACGCATTGTCCAACTTCAGCTTTGAAGTGCGCATGTCGTGGATTGAAAAGCGCAGCACGACACGCGAAGAAGATAAGGCTTACTGCCTATTCGGCATCTTTAACGTGCAAATGCCACTTCAGTACGGCGAAGGAGAAGAAGCAGCCTTTCGACGGCTGCGAGAGGAAATCAGCAAGCATGATCGCTGCCTGGCCCATTTCCTTTCCACCAATCCACGTCTCGACAAAAAGCGTATCGAAGAAGACAAGGGTGGGTTGCTTACCGACGCTTACCGCTGGGTCCTCGACAACCCCGACTTCTGCCGATGGCATGGCCAGCCAGAGAGCCGCCTTCTGTGGATCAAAGGAGACCCAGGCAAGGGCAAAACCATGTTGCTCTGTGGCATCATCAACGAGCTAGAGGAAGCCATGGTTGCGGGCGGACACTGTCGCAATTTGGCATATTTCTTCTGCCAGGCTACCGACTCGCGCATCAATAACGCCACTGCCGTGTTACGTGGCTTAATCTACCTTCTTGCCAACCAGCAACCCCGTCTCATTCCCCACTTGCGCAAATACACCGACGCGGGTGAATCCCTCTCTGACGCAAATGCGTGGTTCGCCCTTTCGAATATTTTAGACCGGATGCTAGGGGATCCGAGCTTAAAGCCAACCTCTTTAATCATCGATGCGCTCGACGAATGCATAGACGGACTGCCAAGACTTCTCCAACTTATCATCGGGATATCATCTGCGGTTCCTCGTGTCAAGTGGATTGTCTCCTGTCGCAACTGGCCAAATATTGAGGAGAGCCTAGAAGCCGCGGAACAGAAGATAAGGCTCAGTCTTGAGTTGAACGAAGAGTCTATCTCCTCTGCTGTCAACAAATTCATTCAGCACAAGATGGATGAACTAGCGAGACTGAAAAGGTACGATGATAAAACCAAGACAGCTGTTCAACACCACTTGACCAGTAACGCAAACGACACATTCCTCTGCGTTGCTTTGGTCTGTCAAGAACTCACGAATGTGTCACGGTCAAGAGTTCTCACCAAGTTGAACACGTTTCCACCTGGTCTTGGCTCTCTCTACCAACGAATGATCGATCAAATTCGCCGCTCGGATGAGGCAGATCTCTGCAAACAAGTGCTGGCTGTCCTCTGCAGTACTTACCGGCCTATCACGATACAAGAGCTGACGTCATTCATTGACATATCCGAGGGAATCTCTGACGATCTGGAATTCTTGACAGAGATAGTAGGACTCTGCGGTTCTTTTCTGACCCTTCGAGCATCCACCATCTACTTCATTCATCAATCGGCAAAGGACGTTCTGCTGAAAGAGGCATTCAATGTGATCTTCCCTTCTGGAATACCAGATATGCATCATGCCATTTTCTTGCGGTCGCTACGAATCATGACCAACACCTTGCGGCACGACATCTACACCCTTGGCGCTCCTGGATCTTCCATCGACGACGCCAAGTTACCCAATCCGGACCCGCTGGCCGCAGCACGGTATGCTTGCGTCTACTGGGTTGATCATCTCTATGACTGGCAGTCAAGCGACAATACCAAGCCCCCAGATGTTTTCCAAGATGGCGGTGTCATCAATGACTTTTTGAGGCAGCACTACCTCCACTTGCTCGAAGCTCTTTCACTTTGCAGGAGCATGTCACAAGGGGTATTATCAATGGTGAAGCTTGACAGCATTCTTCAGGTTTGCTCCAACCCGGTAATTGTCACGTGTTCCGTTAAGTTGTTCTAACATTAATGTAGCAAAGGACCATTGCGTCACACTTACCAAGCCTTGTCCATGACATGCGCCGATACATTCTATACTGCCGATGGCTAGTTGAGAATCATCCTCTCCAGGTTTATTCATCAGCACTTGTATTTAGCCCGGTCCGCAGTATAACAAGAGGCTTGTTCAAGCAGGAAGAACAGAGGTGGATTACATCCCGGCCAGCTGTGGAAGATGATTGGAATGCATGCACGCAGACGCTCGAGGGGCATAGCTATCCCGTTAACTCCGTCGCGTTCTCGCCCGACTCGAAGCTTGTGGCGTCCGGGTCATACGACAACACCATTAAGATCTGGGATGCGGCGACGGGCGCATGCACGCAGACGCTTGAGGGGCATAGCAGTTACGTCAGGTCGGTTGCGTTCTCGCATGACTCGAAGCTCATGGCGTCCGGGTCCGACGACAAGACCGTCAAGATCTGGGATGCGGCGACAGGCGCGTGCACGCAGACGCTTGAGGGGCATAGCAGTTACGTCAGGTCGGTTGCGTTCTCGCATGACTCGAAGCTTGTGGCGTCCGGGTCCGACAACAACACCGTCAAGATCTGGGATGCGGCGACAGGCGCGTGCACGCAGACGCTCGAAAACATGGGTTTCTCGGCTTTCGTCGCTTCTTGGTCAGGCGATACGAAAATCTCCCTTCGGAAACCTTATGGTATAGGCTCGGACCGCAAGTGGATTACAAGAGGCTCGGAAAACTGGCTGTGGCTGCCTCCAGGATGTCGACCAGGACAGTGGGCCTTATCTGCATCGACGATTGCTATTGGCTGTTCTTCAGGACGGGTCCTAATTATCACTTTCCCGGCTGACAACTACAGTAATGATTGATCTCTCTTTCTTATTTTTTTTTATCATAGCGTGCCACAGGAGGGGTCCGGGGGGCTCCTTTAATTTATAGTTGTCATAATACACCAGAAGCTTCTACTATGTGCCTCAACTTTGTAATCATTCTAAGCGCATCACGCGTGGCAAGGTGTGGCGACAGCACACACAAACTGTGGTTCACTCGGAACTAAACAATAGGAAAGCTCACGCGGGCTGTTGGCGCTGTATCGAACGATTCTATTCTGATTGACCACTCGAAATTGCATGCAAGCTTATCGGGATTGCTTATCGGGCAGGCACTGCCAAAAAAAGCTTAGCGGCAGTCGGAAACGGTATAGCGGGACTGCGGCTGCTTGGACGATTGCAGCTTGCTGCCTCCAAATCTGCAAATCTTCCTCGTTTCTCTGTCGAACAACACCAGGAAAGTTCCTCCAGGCTTCCTTTGGCGGGCCGCTTGTCGGCACGGTCTCTCTTGTAAGGGGATAGGATGGCTCCAGGAACAAAAAGCACGGGCCAACTCCTTACCGCTTTGGGCTCTTACACAGTGTGACCTCGCTACATGGCCCTTCAAACATACTGTACGGCTTTGCGGCGGGCGCCCAGCGAGTCGCGAAAATCGCGTGAAAGCACGCCCAAAAGAGGACACCTGGAGAGTTCCTCCAGGCTTCCTTTGGCGTGCCGCTTGCCGGCATGGTCCCTCTGTCCAGTTGGGAAGGCGCTCCAGGACAAAAAAGCATGGACCAAAAGCACGTCGAACTCGACTGCCGCTTTGGTGATACGACCGTTACCTATACAGAGATAGGTAGGGACGCGGAGGGTTGGGGTTAGGTCAGGAGTCCCGGGGTACGTTCGGGGTCACAGACCAAGGGATTAAGGCAAGGAGGGATAATCACGGAAGCAAGTCCTCACAGATGGGGTGGTTCACTAAGTCAACGGTCGCATGCAACTATAATACACTGTAGCACGCAGAGTGACAATGTAGTAGTGCACAACTGAAGTTGGTTCAATTGACAAAGCGAATACTTGCGTGAGGAACCAGAAGGATTCCTCATTCCACAAGTACGACGATAGCTATCTATACTGCTAAAAATGAATGTAACTTGTACTGGCCTCTGTAGTCCTTCGCTGAGTCCATCGCAGAGGTTTCCTGCGCAGAGGCCCTCAGCCTCTGCGAGCTTCTCGGCCTCTGTTCTCAGGGGGTGCCAAGTCGGCAGAGGCCACTGTGCGAGCACAGTGCCTTACTGTCCACACACGGTGGCGCATGCGGGTCCACACCGATCCGACCCGACCGACAAGGGCATCCCGCAGGCCGTCACACAAACAAAAGAAGTAAACGAAGAGATTCAGAGGTTTTAACCTCAGCTACGAAGGAAGCTTTACGTGGCGAAAGCCCGGAAAAGATAAAAAATCGTTACGCATCCGGCAATCACTTCGTAGCATATAGAAAAACCCTATATCTTTGCCCTGCTCCCACATTTCCAAATCCAAAACTCCTTCAACCTTTATCTATCCTTCCTTCGTCAACCCCCATCAACCAGCCGTCAACAAACCATCGCTGCGAGCCCCCCTCGGTTGTGGACTACTGCAACAACGTGCTACCGTAACCCATAATATCAAACGTCTCCCGCCCCTCTCAGTTTCCGCCATCTCTGCTCCCAGTGATGGTGAGGATGGACGGTAATCATCCGCGTTGGCCACGGCAGTGGCGGCAACGTTTGTTGATGCGCACGTCTAGGATCGGATGCACAGGTGCCGGACGGATACAAAAGACGGCCGCGGTTGTCGCACCCTGTGTCCCCCCACACGCGAAGTGGTAGTTGACAAAGAGATGTCCGCAGACGGCCGAGTAAAATTGGTAGCGTCCGCAGGTACACCCAGCCCAGTTTTCGATCCCGTCCCCAAAGAAGTAGTCAATAATCTCAGCGGGGCTCAGGATGACCACATGTTGAGGTTGATTGTCGCTTGACGACATTTTGAAGGTGGCCGAGGAGATGAAGAGTGGTGGAAGAGATGAATTTGGTGATTGAATACAATGGAGATGAGGGTGATGGCACTGTTGAAAGGTATATCTATTTGAAAACACAGGGAGGAGAGATGCTATGCTGAGGACAACGCGTGTGTCTTATGCCAGTGGACTCAACTTGATCGGCTTTGGTTGCGGCGCACAGTAGCAAGATGGAAGTAGTGCGACGCTTCCATATGTGAACCTTTGTCTGCCCCCGCCCACTTGTCTTCTCAAGCCCAGCTCCTCTCAGCTAGCGCTGTAAAGCTGAAACCAGAGGTACCGGATGTTCTTTCACCACCATCTTGCTCATCTCATATCATTTGGTGGCGTTTTGACGATGCAAAGATGGAATGCGGGATATTACCTATGCTGAGAGAATGAATTCAAGACCTCTGTGACACTTTTCAGGGGGGCTTCAATTTTGCCGCATGATGTGCTGCTCAGTTGCCGCGCCAGGATAAGCAGTGGCGGCGGTGGCAATTTTCTTTGTCACCATTGCTTTATCCACCACGATAGTCCAGACAGCTGGGCAGACACAGAACAAAGAGAGTGAAGAGACGCCAAGGTGGAGAGGGAGCAGTCTGGAGCGGTGGGACAAAGAAGACCGCCCTATTTGAACCCTGACCGTCTGCAGTGGCAGCTGTGGGCTCCTGCACCAACAAAATTAAACACATATCCTTGCCGCCTTACAAGGTAATTAAAAACTGGGAAACGCAGATTTCGACACATCCTATTCTCAAGCAGAATGATCCCTCCGCACATGCGCTTTGGCCCTACTTGGGGGAGGGTCCTTTACTTCGACGAGAACCCCCAGGTTTGGTTCGACTACGATACAAGGCGGGCATTCGTGGTGGAGACGGGAGCCACGGCGTCGACCAGAGTCGCGCCTGGTGGCGTCATATTGCCACCATCACCCATTGAGGAGCTGGAACAAGAAGAGGAAATACTTACGCACAAGTGGTTTCAAGAGCACCCGGACGAACTAGGCCCGGGCGTCACGGCCATCCTGTTGGAGGACGGCCAGCTTGTCTCGACATCAGACAACGACGGCGCGAGTGGGGAGGTTCTGCGCCACCAGGTATTTCCCCGTTATCCCACCCTGGCCGAAGCCGGGCTGCCCGGCCATGCCAAGACCATTTTGCGGGCCGAGTTGGTCGAGCTGGATCGCCTGGGGCGCAATGTAGACAAAGTGTCCTTTGCTGATACCAATGGCAACTCGGAGGAGGGAAAGCTTGACAAGAGCTCGGAAACCACGGCGGCTTTCAAGTACTTTACCGACATTTTTCGCTCACGCCATCACTGGGTCGAACACAAACTCCTGATGCTCCTGCCTCCACACCCTCTCCTCCTCCGTTACGTCCGGACCGTCCTTGATGGGAACCCGGGGCGTGTGGTTGGCTTCTGCGCCGAATACTTCGCCGGAAAATCCCTTGAGACCTACCCCGTCGTCCTCAACTTGTCTTGGGTGAAGC
Source organism: Podospora aff. communis PSN243 (assembly GCA_033296975.1). NCBI lineage: Eukaryota > Fungi > Ascomycota > Sordariomycetes > Sordariales > Podosporaceae > Podospora > Podospora aff. communis PSN243. The sequence continues at coordinate 10,115 of MU865992.1, read as the reverse complement.
AGCTGACGCGTCTGTTGGACGACCTGAATCTGACCTGTGGCTTTGCCCATGGCGGCATATGGGCTGGCAATCTCATGGTCAACGAAGCCACCGACGAGGTCAAGCTGATCGACTTTGAGTCCGCCCGGCCAATCGAACTCGACCCCCTCATCGATGTCCGGCGGTTTGTCGCCACCATCTACACCATCATCACCGGAAAGAGTCTCGAACCCCAAAAAGGCAACAAGTGTCGAGATGCCCACCTTGAGCCATTTTGGCCCGAGATACCTAGCTGGGACTGGCCACAACTGAAGGACACCAAGCTCGACCACGATGTCAACGAGTTCCAACGGCTGCTCGAGGACTGGGTGGCTACGCGACGAGAGCTAGCCGAGGGAGAGCCCGCCCGGAAAAGACAAAAAAAGAGCGCCGCACCCCAAAAATATGAATCCGCCAAGGTGCCGGAGACCCAGTGGCCATCGCGCGCCAAAGTGCAGGAGGCTCTCCGCTACGATCGGGCCGTTTGCTATCCTCCCTACAACCAATACGTCAGGTCTCGGGGGACCACCGAGAGCCCGTGGGTCTCCTGGGAGCGTCCGGCGACCAAGGATCTTGTCCCGGGTGTTGCGATGTTGGCAAATGGGAAACCCGCAGGGAAGCAGCCAGTCGCGATGGTTCAAACTGACGCGGAGTCAGTTTGAGGTAATCGATAAAACACATACGGTCGGAAAACAGGGAATCTCTGTACGTCGGGGGATCTCAGAGGTGCACAAACATGGAACTTAGTGATTGATTATTACATGCCTGTATTGTAAATGCGTGTTTTCCGAGCTTTACGCGGTTGGACTTGTTATAAACACGGTGGAAAGGTGCTGGGGTAAGAAGCAGCTTAACGTCATTTGGTTACTATTTTCCTCAGCTGCCCCATATGTTACCACACTTCTGAAATGGATCGTTCCTGCACTAAATCCCCATGTCATGACCTGGGTCATGACCAGTGGGAAGCACGGACCAACTGTAGATAACCAATCATTGGGCCCGGGGTGGAACGACCCACAAAGCCCTGCAAGGACCAATCAGAATGGTCCCGAGAGGACTGGTCCCGGTTCCGGGACCAGAGGACTCGGGACAGGGCAACGACCTATCAGCGAGGTCCCGGTGCCGTCAGTCCCGAGCTCGGGACCAACGGGCTCGGGACCGTAAGGAGGACTTCATGAAGTATAGATAGCTATCATCGTACCCACGATGGTGTGAGGAATCCTTCTGGTTCCTCACGCAAGTATTCGCTTTGTCAATTGATCCAACTTCAATTGTGTCCTACTGCACTGTCACCTCTGTGTGTTACAGTGTATTATAGAGACATACGACCATTGACTAGTGAACCCCGTCTGAAGAGGACTTGCTTCCGTGTTTGCCCCTCCTTATCTGCACCCCTTGGTCTGCGACCCCGAGCATACCCGGGACTCCTGACCTAACCCCAACCCTGCGTCCCAACCTATCTCTGTATAGGTACCGGTCGTAACACAAGCCTGAGCCAGAGTGAGCCGTGTCACGTGGGTAACTTACGGAAAAGGAAAATTTATTTGCCCAGATTTGTCGCATATAACACGCGTGGAGAATGGTATCAGAACGCCCTGCGATTTCATCCTGAAAAGGACAACCTCTGCACTGTCCCACCAGCAGAGCACGCCTCTCGTCGTGCCAAGATGGCCGCTGGATACACCGGGAAGGACCTTGGTTACCACAGCGTCGAAGCTGCTGTTGACCGGACGGTGCTGTCGCTTGTGCGCATGATCGAGAATCGGTACATCGCGAAGAAGAAGCCGTTCGACTTGGGGCGCAAGGCGCAGTATTATACCCTTGACGTTATTGCCGACTTGGGCTATGGCGAACCCTTTGGTTTTGTGTCTCGGGATGAGGACCGGTTCGACTACCTGGCCACCACCGAGAAGACATTCGCGATGTTCTTGTCCGTCACCATTTACCCGTGGGTGTACGATATCTTGTCCTCTCGCGTCTTCAAATTCCTTCTGCCGACAGAGAAGGACAGGACTGGCTTCGGAAAACTTATGGGGTAGGTCTCCGTCACCGCAAGGTAGCATTAGCTGACAGCCCTAGTATCGCAAAGGAGAAGGCTGCCGAGCGTTTCGGTCCCGACAGAAAGATCCAGGGTGATATGCTGGGGTCGTTTGTCGCGCATGGCCTCAGCCAAGAGGATGCAGAGTCCGAGATTCTTCTGCAGCTGTAGGTGATGTGCCGTTCATGGGAATGGGGAAGCTGACTGTCTCTTAGCATCGCCAGCTCGGATACCACCTCCACAGCCATCCGTGCTATTCTTCTGTTGATCATCACCACACCTCGGGTGTACGCTCCGCTGCTCTCCGAGATCGCGGCTGCAACGTCTTCTCTTCGTGACGACGAGGTCATCTCCAACGAGCGCGCGCAAAAGATGACGTATTTGCAAGCTGTGATCAAGGAGGGCATGCGATGGCATCCCCCAGTCGCAGGCATGATCTCCAAGAAGGTCCCCGCGGCCGGAGACGAGTGGAAGGGCGTGACGCTACCGCCGGGCATCGAGGTAGGCTACTGCGCCTGGGTGTGATACATGACGAGAAGTTTTGGGGAGAAGACGCCGGCGAGTTCCGACCGGAGCGATGGCTAGGGGTGGACGCCGCAAGGCTCAAGGCCATGGAGGCGACGCTGGACTTGACATTCGGGAGTGGCAGATTGCAGTGTCTTGGCAAGAATGTGGCAGCGCTAGAGCTGAACAAGGTGTTTGTTGAGGTGAGTGCGCCAACTTTATCGAGGGGTTTCTGCTGACAGGTTTAGCTTCTTCGTCGGTTCGAGCTCTCGGTGGTGGATCCGACGAACCCCTGGTCCTCAACTTGCGCCAACATCTTCCTGGTGAAGGACTTTTGGCTGAAGGCAGAGAAGAGAAAGGTCTTGCAAGGTGCATGAAGCTCGAGATGACTAAGTGTTGCTGTGGCTCAACCAGAGGGTGCAGCTTCTTCGTGACAGCTGCTCCTGACAAGATTCCCGCTTGGCGGCCTTGGCAGTCGAGGAGTATCGAGCAATTCGCGACGCGCCGGAGAAGACTGCGTGTTGCGGGCTTCAAAAAGCCGATTGAGGATTGGAACTGTGATGAGAAATGAGAATCGAATCAAATGTTCAGAATGTTTGCGCTGGCCCAAGAGCCCCGTACGCGCAGCATCATGACAGGGAGCCCGCGCTTGTCGTGTCCTCTTCTGCGGAAACACCCGCGATCCGACCTGGGGAACGGATCGGAAATTTGTGCACGGACCAGCGCGGGGCGATCTGCACGCAGGGTTAGGGTCCACACTAGGATCGCCCTGATGACATCATAGCCTGACGCAGGCCCAGAACGCCCAGTACCGGCGTTCCAATGCGAAGAAGGGAGACACAACAAACACGTCATGCACCACATCGATGAAGTTTCCGGGCCAGCGCCGCTTTCACGATATCATCGGGGGTCTCCGCTCTTTCACTCAGGCCCTCCATGCTTCCACTTCTCCCCAAACGATGCACCATCCCGACACAACAACCACGAGTCACGGATGAGTAACACCCATCAGTAACACCACCCGTTCGTCATTTATTTCCCCATCCAAACCCTCGACCGTCAATCGTTCGCGCCAGCCACGCAACCGCCAGCATGGCCCTCGCACCAGACGAACGCTCGTACCCCGAGTCGACCTCCACCGCACAAACCACCTCCAACCTCAACGAAAAACCCCCGCTCCCGCCCGACCCCAAAGACTCCACCTCGGCCGACATCCCCGTCACCGACACCGAAGTCCTCCCCGGTCTCCCCCGCCTCAACTACAACCTCTGGAACTACCGCAAGAAGCTCTTCATCGTCACCACCCTCCTCGCCGTCGAGTCCTCCATCGTGCCGATCGCGCTATACTATGGCCTCGTCTTCGGCACCACCCTGCGCCAGGGCATCGCCTTTGCCATCATCACCTCCTTCTTCGGCATCGTGTCTGGTCTCGAATTCGGCCTGCGCTCCCTGAAGCTCATCATGAAGAAGGACACATATCGTCCCTTGGGCGCAAAGGGAAGATGGAAGTTTGACTTTACGCATATGTCGCTGAGTTTCGGGTATACCATCATCACGGCGCTGCTCATCGCGGCGTCGATTCCGCGTCCGCCGCTGGTGAAGCCGTTGGCGCTTCCGCTGTCGCTGTTTTTCCTGCAGATGGGCGCGCAGCTGGTGTGGACCGGGTGGATGAGCGCGATGCACAAGCCGGCACCGTGCAAGATTAGCTCGTGGGAGAAGGGGGAGAGGACGCCGCCGTTGGTGTATACGTTTGTGGAGGATATCGTGGCGGTGGATGGTGGCGCGGGCAAGGAGTACAGGGAGGCGTTGAAGGCGAGGTATCAGGCGAGCAAGATGTTTAGGAGGATGATTGCGGACCAGAACTGGTTTTGGGGGTTTGGGTCGTTGGCGTGTGGGGCGGGGACGATGGTGGCTATTTGGCTGCCGCCAAAGGAGATTGCGTATGGACTTGGTAAGTTATCTTGCTTTTCGATGAAACGAAGATGCTAACAGCAGCAGGTTGGGGTATTCCCCTTATTTTCTCGCTCGTATGGACGTGGATCACTGTCGTGTGGGTCAGGGGCGCGCTGAGGAAAGAGAAGAAGATGTGGATTGGGAAGCCGAGGTCGTCGATGGTGCCGAGGGCGGCGTTGAGTCATTGAGCAAGTGGAGAGGAAATTGGCAACATACTGTGTATTACATGAGGCGTTGGGCTCCGGAAATACAGGCTAGATTAGACATGTACAACAGATCAATACACATACTTGAGTCGTTCATCAGCAGTGGCGCAGCTTGTCCATCTTCACGTCCGGTGCTTCCCCTATTCAGAGCATAAGCGAAACTCCCGTCACAACAAGTGCAGCAATTGACTTCCTCAGCACCCATGTCCCAGCACTAATCCCACCACTTCCTACCGGCTCGGGCACCGAACTTCCCGGCGTAGCTTCCTTTGCTCTCAGGAAAAATAGCTTCGCCGCGGAGTCCGGAATCGGGGGTGGCGCGGGCCTAGCCCCGGCCCTCGCCGTCTCGCCGGGGATGAACATCACCATAAATGGCCAGGCTAGGCTAGCTGTCCGGTAATAGCCCTTGGGATCTCTGGGAGGATGAGCACTTCCGCCGTAGTCTATGAGGTCGAATTTTACGCCGGGCCATCGTTTGACTTGGGTGGCGTTGAAGTCTGCTCAAGGTCAGTCAGTATTTCCTCGCTGCTCGTTGAAATTCAGAGGAATGGTGAGGACACTCACGCCGAATTGAACATCCCCATCTGGCCTCAAGAAAGCTAATCTCCTCGCTACTGCACCACTCTGGAAGCTTGTCCTTATCTGGGCAACTACAATTCCTAGACCCTGCCCTGTACTCCCGAGCTGTCTGCGTCTCGACACCGCGTCGGCAACGCCCGCTGAGCATGCTGGAACAGGTACCGTCGTCTTGTCGAGCCCGATCTGGAAAGGCAGTTTTGTTGAGCCCCCAGTTGATCACACATATCCCCCAAGACTCATCCATCAGGGCCTCCTTGGTGGTGTCGTCGACGGGTGCTTCAAGGCTAATCTTGGTCGCGGTGAAGGTCTGGTTCTTCAGGTCCCAGGTCATGCTGCTGTTGGTTTCGGTGAATAAGATGTCCGCAACGACGGAGATTCCCCATCTCCAACCGGGCGTGGGCGCTGATCCATCGTTTGGGTACGGCTTTGACGTGTCGGGAGCTGCGATGGGGTATGTGCTCGATAGATTCGGGGACGTCATGATTTCGTTGAACCTCGTAAGGGGTACCAAGTGCGGTCCATCTTCTATGCCGGACTTGAAGCTATCTCCGGCGAATACGAGGGTCGAGACCGAGAGAAGCCCGGTAACAAGGGAGAGAAGCGCCTTTGGGGATTGCGTGATGGGCGAGGATCGCGTCAGAGCTGGAGAAGCCACAGGGTCAGAGAGCCCCGGGCTTCAGGATGCGACGATTTCCCCTTCCTTTTCAACGCATCTCTGATCACTACCAGAAGACGTCATCTGTTGTTCGTGGCTGGATTGTGGAACCCGAATTGCTGGTTTGCTGCGCTCCGCTGCTCTCTGGACGACATTGTGTTGGGAGTGTAATGAACAAAGACGTCATGATAATGATGCTCAGTTGCAATCGAACTGCCGAAAGCCTCGTGAAAGAACTGTCTTGTTGGTTGGTATTAGCCGGATGTTGCAACAAACTTGACAAACAAGGCAAGAGATGCATTCAGCACAGTGCGCAAGACAGTCCAAGAGAAACAATGCGGTTGGCAGACCCGGTCCCTCAGGGGCAGCGAACCCAATCCGTGCCTTTCAATACATGTATCAAGCAAAAAAGAAGCAAACCTGACAGCGAGAACCTTTTTGATCTCAGATACCTGGCCACCAACGGATTGAACAACTCGCAATCCTCCTGCAATGCGTCGCGTGCAGTCCTCACACCGCACAGTCGCCTCGCCGCGAAACTCATACTTTTCCTCCCACTCCCAGCATCCGGCACCTCTTCCGCCGTGTCGGATTCCTCCAGCATCAACTTGCCGGTTTCCATCATTGACAGGTCAGGGTTTTGGTGGAACCCTTTGTATACTTCTCCATATTCGTTGAGCCTGGGCCTGAACCCTTTGACGAGATCGCTGACGCTGCTGGCCATGGCGGCGAAGAGAACAGCCGTCGACGCCGAGAAGAAACTCGTCGTGAAACACATTCTTGTGCGCTTGTCCCGCGTAATCGTACTGGAACCCGACCGACTGCAACACTCCAGTCCCAGAAGGAGCTTGATGCCAACGGTCCAAGGTAGCCCCAAGACGGTAGATGTATGTGCTCACGGGCTTTGCATGTACTCGAGCTGGCCGCGGTTGTTGCTGATGGCGTGGGCCGAGCTCCCATAGTACCGTATTATTCCACAGGATTGGCTCTTGCCCCGAGACCGCGCCCGCCTTAACGCTGTGCCAGAGGCCTTGCAGGGTCCTTCACAGGCCTATATCGATAAAGTCAAGGCCTATTCTGACAGCGCAAAGGCCTTTCCTGGAACCCCCATGGCCGTCTTGTCGTCCAAGGAGCGCTCGATGCCTTTGCGCAAAGTCGCTGACAACCCCGTTGAGGGGCGCACCACGTCCGAGTTTAGCCAGTTGAGAGTCCCAGCGGAGGTAGCCTTTGAAGCCAATCTGGCAAATATCGGGGCCGTTGGTGCTGCTGCTGGGGGCATCATGACGGGCGGGACAGCGAGACTCAAGGTCGGGAGGAGATTCGCGAAAAAGAAGCGCATTTCCGTGCCGAAGTCATCGTCGAATCCTCGTTGTTGGACCTGGGAAAAACGTAGTTAGCGAGCATTCCTTTCCTAGCTCCGCTCAGCTCACGTGGAATCAAGGACCTTTGGTGGAAGCCCAATGTTGTCATACGACGGCCATGTCGGATCTAGCAAATGGGTAGGAGATGACATGAATGAACGGCTTTGCTGTGCTGACTCCCGCGATCCAAGCGCCCGCTTGATCCAGGTGAAAAAGACTTGCAGCGGCCTTGCCTCACTCCAGATCTTATCGATAAGACCACGCCGGAGTGCTCAGCATCTAGTGCCTGCATTAGGAGAAGGAACGACCATCAGACGGCAAGCGCCGCTGTATGCTGATTTAGACAGGAAGTGAATGCCCTGTGAGAGTTTCTGAACCAACAACTTCACCCTTGACGCTTTTGACATTGCCTCGCTCGATCTGATCCCAAGATGCATGGGCAAAAGGCCCATCGGGGTAAGATGAACACCTTAATGTGAACCAACATCTCTTCCATCATACTGTGACGGCTAAGGATATTCCAGAGCCTGAGATAACCCAAGTATTCAGGCGGCACCGGAATACGCAAGCTCGATGTCGTCGAGGCAGCTCAGTCATGCATTTGGGAGCTACACATAAAGGTCCGCACGTCGTCCATTCCTGTCATTAGGTCAGTGTCAACCACATCAGGGACAGATTGAGACTGAAAGTTGTTCACATACCACCTCTTGCCGCCCTACATCACTGGCGGTGATGACACAACTTCTGCCCTACTACGAGTGACATTGCACTGCCAGGCATTGTGATTCATGAATCCCATACAGAAGCAGTCAGTCACTGAGAGAACAGGTACATAAACACTGCTGCTGGTCGCTACTCTTGCTGCTCTTTCCCTTGTACAAGCACAAAGCATCGGGGTCCGCGGTTCTCTGAAGCATTGCCACACCATCTGTGTTCATACAAGCTCGACGCTATCTCCCGTCCCACTCCGCCATTTCAAGGTAGCTCCCCGTGTCAACCGGCATTTCTAGGCCGTTGCTAACTTTTCCATCTAGGGGTCTACCGTCACGACTCAAACTACTTGGCCGTTCATCCTTCCCGCACTGTCGCAACCCAAAACCATGTGTCTCTCCACGCTCACATATTAGTACTGCGGGAATGCGTCGTTCCCCCATTTTCGCAGATCGTCCAAAATCTATGACCCCTGCCAGGAAGCCCACGATAACGGAATCGATCCGGCGAGTTGTCAGAATTTGCTGTACAGCAGCTTGAATCCGAGCAAGTTTGAGTTCGGCTATTGTGGGTATTGCGAGGCCGAGGCGCAGCGCTTGGGAAACGAGTATGTGGAGGACGTTCTTGAGCCAAATTACGAGCCTGACGACGGGATGGAGGCACATTGGCTTGGGTGGGTGGAGTATTCTGGGTGAGGAGAGAGAAAAGGGGGTTTAGCGTGGTATTCCAACATCTTTGCGTGGCTGGGCCATGGACATGGGGAGCTAGTCTTCAAGGAGGGGCACAAAGGCACCGAACCAAATAATCAACACCGTGACTCAAGTATCTCCTCTCGCCCTTCGAAGCCCATCCAGAACCATCTCTCTCGTCGTGTCATACGCAAACTTGACCTCCTTCCTTTCACACACTCCGCCCTCAATATCCCCCTTTGCTGCCCACACATAATCCACATGCTCCTCGTCATTCAAGATCACAGCCGGAACACCATCCCCCCCGCCATCCCCCCCACCATCCCCCACGGAAACCAGAAATGTCAACTTCCTGCACATCGCCTTACCCCACTGAAACTCAACAGAACCATCCAACAACGCAATCACTTGCGTCATCTCCAGTCCAGTCTCCTCGAACAACTCCCGTTTTAACGCATGTAAAATCGTAGTGTCCGAAGAATCGATGCTCCCGCCGGGGCATTCCCATTGCAGCGGGAAGCCATCTGATGCAGCGCGCTGTACGAGCAGGGCGCGGGCGTTTGAACCCGGTGAATGGACGACGACTGCGCTGACGATAAGCCGGGAAATGGTTGGGTTTGAGGCGAGATATGTCTGGAGGTTGACGGAAAAGGGGGCGAGGTCCGGGCTGGAGGTGAAATCTGGGAGGGAGTTGGTAGTCATTTTGTCATAGAAAGCAGGAGAAGTCTGACTGTAACTGGTGAGTTCTGGGTTGAGTCTTTGTGACAACTGAAAGACTGGATTTAAACCCGGGGGGTCCTCCTTTGTATTGTTGATGCTTGAAACACGTTGCCCCTGACGGGTGTTCAGGGGCTTGGCAGCTGCCTGACTGGCCGCGCGTTGTTGACGCCAACCCTGAGGCAACAGCATTTCCAGAAATCGCAGCTGGACTGATTCATGACGCCTGTGTGTACAGCACTAGTGGGGGGAAGAGCGATTTCCGCTCAAGGTTTGGAGCCTAATGTCCTTGGTCCCCGACACGGCAACGCTCCCGACCTTCCAATCCAGCACCATCTCTGGCATGGTGATATATTGAAGGTAGAAACATCAACACGGCCATACCTTTTTCTCTTCCCCTTCCCGGGCACAGGGCGTTGGGTGTGGGACCTATAGGCTAGATTAGACATGTACAACACATATTTAACTTAGAGTCTAAACGTACTGACGATTTCACTTATTTTGAAGCCATTTACTGTGACGACCTGCAGGCCGCCCTGGGGCCGACCCGGCCCGACGTGTTCCCGCAGGCGCCACAGTGTCTAAAATGGTACAGGGACTGTAAGCCGCACTGTGTGATCACCATGATCTTGCTCAAAGCTGGAGAGCATGGAGAGCACCCTCCTTATAGGTGATCTCCCTGCT
>MU865991.1:0-150828 GCA_033296975.1 Podospora aff. communis PSN243 | reverse complement strand
ACACTGATGATTACCAAGCGAATCGACGTGAATGGCATGCTGCAAGGAATCCCCACAACCGCGATACATCGAGAACTCGGTTTTATGGACGATATCGCCATCCTTCCTCTTGCCAACAACACCAAACTCCCATAGAAACATTCATACCCTCAACTTCACCCCATGTACAAGCTCTACATGGTTCTTGAAATGATTCAAGTGCTTGAACTCCAGCGTCTCCCTACTGCACTTGGGATGGCTGCAAGGGATCTGCTTCGCGCCGCGAAGTTCCTTCACATGCTCCCTGTCGAAATGATCATACATGACTGCCGGCCGGCAGTACCTGAATGTACGCTCTTCGTACAACTGTCCCTCATTCCCAATGCAACGTGGACACTGCGTTCTCTCCATCAGCAGCGGAATGGGTCCGGTCTGGGAGACTCCTCCTTAATTCGAACGTCAGCCGGCGCTCTTTCTCGGAGGGTCCTCCGTTTTGCCGTTTCCTGCCTGTGGCAAAGGGCAACCATAAGCTCGACGGCCTGCACGCGAAGTTGCTTAAACCCGTCCCCAGCGAGGCTGTCCGGTTGATTAACGAGAAGCTCAGCAAGCTCGGCACGTTCGGCGATGTGGAGATCGATAACTGGAGTAACGTATTCTTCCTCTTCGTCGGGTACGGCCTGTCGCTCAATATCCCATGTTGGCCTGTTGTGGAAGTAAAACTCGCGGTACTTGCTCCTGATCCTCTTGCCGCGTTCCGCTCGTTTGGCCCGGATTTGTCGGGTTAGGCTTCGGATCATCTCTTCATCATCGTGGCCCTTGATCTGGTACGAACGCCCCTTGAGCTCTTCTCGCTGCCGTTGCAGTTCTTCAATTTCCGGATATGGAGGCAAGGACGACCACACCTCATCTCGAACCATGTCCTTGGCCGCACGGGGGTCGCGCATGAGACTCATATGCGTGAACAGACGGATAAGCCCATCCTCCGATGGCTCATCCAAGACAGTATTCTGAATATCGAATTGAACCTTCTCGTTAATGTAAGCGCTGTTAAAGGTTGCCCACTTGGGGTCATGGCGCATCATCTGGTCACGGACTGCGTCCGACGCCTTGCCTGTGGCAGCACCATGTCAGCGTTATTGTTCAGCAGTAATTTTGAGTTTGTAGAACGCACCGTTCACCGCATTTGCAGCGCCCCTACGGAATGCCTTGGGACCAAATGGCTTTTCGAATCCGGCGTCTAGCGTCTGTCGCTCCATGTCGTCTCTCAACTTGTAATATGGAAGCGGGCGGTGTTAAGAGAGGACAGGGCCGTCGGGACTGCGGAAAATAGGAACTTTGAGCATGGATTCCTTCCATCGGAGTGGTGTACAGATGACCGGGCTCTTGTTCCTGGTCTGGAAGACATCCCCTGCGCTAATTAGGTTGCGTGCAGCGAATGCCTGATCGCGTAGTGCCTGACTGATAATCACAGTAATCAGGCACAAAATCACCTTTCTCGCCATGGTGAAGAAGAATATGGTCCTAGTGTATGTCAGCACACGCCAATACACAGGATAATGACTGGTGGGTTCATGACAATGCGTACTTACGGCTTTGGTTTATTATCCGCTCCCTTGTGGTGGATGAACTTGATAGACATGGCCAGCACGTCTGTCCCGGTATCTGGATGGCGGACGACCATCAGCAGGACATCTTCGTAACAGAGCGCCTTGGGACGCCCCCGGCCAGTAGTCTCTTGGAGAGCATTTCTTCGAGTAACCGTGAAGCGTCGTCTTGTGCCTTCTCATCTGGATCATCGTTGACGATACGATTGGGACCAAATATCTCTTCCCAAGATCCATCGTTTGGTCTGCTCTTCTCGTTGTCGACAATCTCCGCAGGCTGTGCCCCGGTATAAGCAAGGCCCAGGTACGCACCAGACAGCTGAACACGATGGGCTTCAAGAGGAACGACGCCGGTATCGTAAGCGAGGTTGAAGGTCAGCAGAGCTAGCAGATCATCTGTGCCGAGAAGTGGCTTTCCATCGGCATTGGGTGGCCGGAGGTCATAGCGGGGAATCAAGACAGCATCATGCCACTAAACCCGCATCTATTAGCTCCTGGCAGCGACTCTTAAAAAAGTGCACTGTCCTATTTCTGGCTCCATTGTTTGCTCTTTTAAGGCGGCATCCCGGTTCCTCGGATCCGTGACACTTTCCTGTCGTCTCAGGGTGGCAGACACGCATATCTGATTGGTCGCAGCACTTCAATGCAGGCAAGATATGATTGGCTGGCATTTGGCAGGAAAATGTCGTGCAGCCAAGTGCGGACGAGGTGATGCAAGTACCGTGTACCCGGCCGTGACCTGGTGCCCCACTGGTGCCTACTGGTGCCCCACTGCCGAGGGCGCTGCAAATGGCGACACGCGCCAGCCGGATTCGGCGGCCGCAACAGCGCTTTCTCGCTTTAACCTGTAATTAATAAATTATTCAGTAAAAAAAGTTGTTGCTTAGTAGGGTCCTACAGGCCTGTAATACAGTGCCTGCAAGCTTGTAAAAACCTGTGATACAGTGCTTCGTTCAGGGGAAGGAAGTGCGAGGACATGTGACGACTGCAGGCCGCCCTTGTCGGCCGGCGTTCGGACCAACGTGTTCCCGCAGGCGCCACAGTATGTAGGCACGTGTAAACACTGTGTAGGCACGGAGTGCTCACTCTGATCCCTCTGAATTCGAGAGAGCACGATGAGCACACCGAGGAGACTGCTCACTTGGATCACTCTGATCTCGAGAGAGCACAGAGAGCACAGTGATCAAGGTACAAGTTACATTCATTCTCCATAGTATAGATAGCTATCATCGTGCCCACGATGGCGGGAGGAACTTCTTGGTTCCTCACGCAAGTATTCGCTTGTCAATTGATCCAACTTCAATTGTGTCCTACTGCATTGTCACCTCTGTGTGCTACAGTGTATTATAGAGACATACGACCATTGACTAGTGAACCACGTCTGAAGAGGACTTGCTTCCACGTTGCCCCTCCTACCGCACCCTTAGGTCTGTGACCTCGGACATACTCGAGCCTCCTGACCAATCCCCAACCCTACGACCCTGCCGATCTCTATCGACAAGGTAACGGTCGTAACACGGAGCTGTAACGGGTCATTTCCAGCAAATAGTTTCTTAACGGTTCATTACCCCCCCCCCCCCCATAGTGTGACGACCTGCAGGCCGTCGGTGTGGCCTGATCGGACCGACGTGTTCCCGCAAGTCGTCACAGTGCTTAGGGACCGTGTGAGAACTGTGTAGACACTATGTGATCACCCTGATCACCCTGTTCACCATGAGAACAGAGTGATCATAGTGATCAAGGTACGAGTTACATTCGTTCTCAGCAGTATAGATAGCTAGCTAGTTTTCCTTGAGTGAGGAATTGTTCTGGTTCCTCACGCAAGTATTCGCTTTGTCAATTGAACTATCTTCAGTTGTGCACTACTGCACAGTCACCTTGTGTGCTACTGTGTATTATAGCTGCATGCGACCGTTGACTCAGTGAACTCCCCGTCTGTGAGGACTTGCTTCCGTGTTTACCCCTCCTTATCTACTTCCCTTGGTCTGCGACCCCGAGCGTACCCGGGACTCCTGACCTAACCCCAACCCTTGCGTCCCAACCTATCTCTGTATAGGTGACGGTCGTAACACATAGGCGGTACTGTTCCATCTTTTATCCAACCTAACACTTTGATCTAACCACACATTACACCAAAAGATTCTCCCAACACACCTCACTAAACCACCGAAACTTACGACTTTACTTACAAAATGGCACACCACAGCGGCTAGGAAAAGATATTGCCTTGAAGCTAGTGTCCCCCGCCGACGGCAGAAAGTACCCTAACAGGATGGTCTGTGGCAAGCTTACCGTTAGCGGATTGCAGATTTTGCGAAATGTCTTCCACCTCCGCCAAGGCCCTAATTTTATCTCAGATGCCGTTATTATTTAGTCTCAGGTCATGTCTAACATGGTCTTAAGTCCCGATATCTCCTGGTCTGTCATTTGCCCAGCAGTTATAATGATAACTGTGACGACGCCAAAAGCAGGACAGCATGGGTTGCTACCCCTGGACAGATGCGCCAACGCACAGACCGTTACACCGTTGGCTTTAGCTCCGACCTCCACGACAGCTGGGGATCTCTTCTCTCTCTTGCTTCCTTAGAGTAGAATCTTAATTGTACATCCGTCTACAGTGCCAATCCATGGCAGTCGTGCCCTCTGAACGCTGGCCGTGACAATAACGAAACTGTGTAATAAAACCTGGGTTAAAGCTACCCCCGCAATTAGAACTTTAAGCATTTCCAATCATGCCACAAGGCACAGGAAAGGCGAGGGCACCCACAACAAGCTCAGACTTCCTCCAAAACACAGCACATTCCAACGTGACGTTATACAAAACATGCAGTGTTCAGGGGACTCGGGTAACACATTCCTGCCAAGCCTACATTCACATCTCCCACGTGATGCTGTCCGAGAAGCCGGTTGTACGACATGAAATCCACCAGCCGCAATAATACCTCTTGGCTCTGTAGCCGCTGACTGCATGCACGGTTATTGGATGCTACCATATAAACAACCGACCGCGAAAAAATGCTCATGGTCGTTACACAAGTGATTCTTTGGAGAGTAGCGCCTACATTGTTCTTGGGACCACCAGGTTGCCATTTGCTGAATACGGTTTCGTATTTCCGCTCTACCTGCCTAATATTGAAGCAGAACCGGGGCGCTGTTGACTCTCTGGGGTTGTATCCCATGCAAAGGTTAATTCCCTTCAACGCGAGGTTCTTGCAAGGTTCTTGTAGACACGGGGGTCTATCGCTGTTGCCTAAAACTCCCCCGCTCAAGTCTTGACAACTCAGACTTGATACTAGAGAACTGTTGACTGTGTGGTGTTGTATCTCATCCAACGGTTAATTTCGCTTCAACGCGAGGTTCTCGCAAGGTTGTCGTACACACGGAGGCATATCGCTGTTGCCTAAAGACCCCCGTTCAGGTCTTGACGACTCAGACTTGGTAGAGAACTTCAAGCACGTATAAAATATCACCATCTTTCTCAACCAAAGACAGCATCTTTCCACATCCAACTCCTCAGCCATCTACTCCAGAAATATCCAAGTCATCTCCATCCAACAACCACCACCATGAAGTTCCTCTCCACCATCCTCCTCATCGGCACCCCGCTTGCCTTTGCCCTCCCCAATCCCAACCCCAACCCCGAGCCCGTGCTCGAGGCCACAACCCCCGCCAACCCCCTCGAAGCCCGTGACAACTACTGCTGGCTCAACAACGAGGCCTACCCCAGCCAGCCCCTTGGCTGCGACCACGACCGCTGGAACGGCCAGCGCAAGCGCGGCGTGTACGCCGCCGATCGCTTCGGCGTCAGCTGCACGACCCAGGGCCGGACCGTGACTTGGCCTTTCCCGAGCGGAAGCCAGACTTCGTCCAAGTGGGGCTATGTTCCCGGCTGGGACTGCTGGATTTGGTATCCGTTTACGCAGCAGGGATGTGATGGTGAGTTCAATGCATCTCATTTGCTCCCCCCTTGATGATTGGGCTGGGCCCCGGGGGACATTAAAAGTATTTTCAGAATCAGAGGCTAATGTGATTCTTCTTGTAGCGGGTTTGCCGCAGTGCTGAAACCGCCTGGATGATGAGTGTTCACCAGAGGTTCCTGCTGTGAACCGCTGGGACGAGGACGCGGTGGTATGAATATGGTGGTGTTTTTCCTCTTCTCTACCTTCTTTAGGAACCTTTTTGTTTGATGGAGTGTTGTTGCGGTGTGAATATGCTTGTGTTTTCCCTTCTTTACCTTCTTTAGGACACTTTTTCATTCAACATGAATAAGGTGTCGTTGTGTTTGTTGATAGGTATCCCGAGAAAAGGAGAGTATGAATTGAATGATTCCTCTCCAGCAATGACCCCAGCTTTGTGACGCAGATGTTGTAGCGCTTTCTACTGCGGCACTGTTTTGGTCTCTGTCACAGGTTTCTTCTTGGGACCAGTTGACAGTTGACGGTTGGCGAATGACCTTGTTGGGGAATGACACAAACTTGGCCCGGAGGGACCCCCCACGAGTGGGCAGCCGCCGCGAATTCGGGACTGAGATCATCTGGTTCGACCATCCGCCTAAGCGCCAACCATCCTTGTCCTACCCGAACCAGCGCTGTGGCCGAATGCGCGACTCCAACCAGAAGCTCCCTCTACCGTCGAGCACCCAACACACTGCAACGCTGGCGAACTCATCTCTTAGATCATCAGGTATACATGTCCGGAGTCGCCCCTACCCCGCGTTCGCTTTTGGACGAAACCGGACTAACCCGCCCTGCCCAGGTGCTAAAAATGCATGTTGATGACATGGTGGTTTGACAACTCTGCCATGATTGGATAGTCTTGCACCGGCACTGCGTGGGGCGTTCCCGAGACGTACGTGGAAACCTCGTGGTGCCGTTCTGGGAAATGCATGCATGCAGCTCTGGGCTTTTGCATCTCGCAGCACTCGTGCCTATCGTGGCCACACTTCCGGGCCTGGGTCGTGCAGCATGGTAGGTATTTAACTTGATTCTGATCGCTATCGTCCCTCTCCCCTGAGTTGTGCAACTAACTTACCCCCCCGACCTACACCAGCCGACATCGTAACACCATGATGGAGTCGGCGTTCCACATCAACGCGGTTCTTCCAGCCGCGGCACTTGGCCACCCGTGGCTGGCCCTCCCCCTTTTCGTCGCGACTTGCTTACTTTTCCGCTTCACCTACCGCATCTTCTTCCATCCGCTCGCTCGCATCCCTGGCCCAATGCTCGCAAAATGCACGTCGCTCTGGTTGCACTACCACACCTATGTTGGTACCGAATGCACTGCCATACGGCGACTTCACGAGCAATTCGGGCCCGTGGTCCGCGTGGCGCCGAATGAGGTCGACATTTCCGACGGCGACGCCATCGCCCCCGTCTACGGGGCCAAGTCGGATCTCGTCAAGTCCGCGTGCTACACCAAGTTCACGCTTGACGGCCACACGACTGTGTTTGCCACACTCACGTCGCCTCAACGAGCCATGCGCTTGAAGGCCATGATGCCGCTGTTTTCCCCCACCGGTGTCAGAGAATCCAAGCACGTCATTGACGAATGCGTTGCCGAGTTCGTGCATCGGTTGAGCGCCGAGGCAAGCACAGAGCAACCCGTCGACGTTCTCAATCTTGCAGAGGCGTTTGCAACCGACGTGACAACGGCGTGTCTGTTTGGAAGTCAGCACAAGTACGGGGCACTGTCCGAGACGGTTGCCCCCTTTTCGGCTTCGGGCTACCTTGATGACTTTCTCGCCGTCGGCCGCTTCTTCTACATGCCGAACTCGGTATGGGTGCTTCTCGAATGGGTCACGGCAGTGGTGTTCCCTGACAAGCAGAGGCTGCGTTCCGTGCAGACAGTGGACAGGTACTGTGATGGTTTGGTAAAAACGGCGTTGGAGACAAAGTCCGGGGCCATTTCAACATTCCAGGGTCGTCTGCTCAGCCATGGGCTCCCGCAGTCAGCGACAGCAATCGAATGCAAAGACTCCATCTTTGCAGGGGGATACTTCATCGGTGTAATCATCGCCCAGATTTTCTGGCTCCTGGCGCGGAATCCAGACAAGTGAGTTCCCGGCTCTTTGTGTCACACAGTGCGGATAACACGAAGACCAATGCTGACTTGTTTCCTTTGCAGGTACACTGCCCTCCGGAAAGAGGTGCTCGAGGCCAACTCCTCTGACAATCATGTCAATACGCAATCACTCCCCTACCTCCAGTCGGTCGTCAAAGAGGGACTGCGTGTTGTGATGCCTAGCCCAGCGAGACTGCCGAGGATTGTGTCGGATCAGGGGCTCACGGTCCAAGGCCATTTTCTCCCCCCAGGCACCAACGTAGGATTGGGTGCTCTGCAGCTGCATCTCAACCCTGACGTCTTTCCCGACCCGGAGAAGTTCCTCCCCGAGAGATGGGAAACAGCCACGCCCGAGATGCGAAGGGATTGGGTCCCCTTTGGCATGGGCGTCCGCTCTTGCATTGGCCGTGGCCTGTCAAATGCTGTCATCTCCGAGGTCATGAGGGCCGTTGCTGAGGCAGATGTCTTGGGTGGTGCAGTAGCGATACAGGACAGAATCGACGTCAAGCAGTGGACGATATCGAAGTTGAAGGAGGGTAGCATCATGATGGTTTGGCCTCGGCATTCCAAGGCAAAGCAAAGTGTTGCGCAATTACATTGACTTGGTCGAAAGTCGACTGGCAGAGGAGGCGGTGCATGTATTCTACAGATTGTCATTCGGGCGCTTGACACAACGTGTATCTTGTTGGCTCAGCATGGAGGAGTTCAGTTCATTATTCGCAGATCATCTAATATCTCACTTCATGTTGTAACAGACAGGGTAAGAATACTCGGAAATATGGCTGCACGGCTGCCACACACATCTTTTCAGTACTTATTGGAACTCTACCGTAGTCAATTAACTCGCAATGTTGGCCTTTACTCTTGCCCTCTGCACACGCTTGAGAGCTTTATCAGGCAAGGCCTTTACGGTAGCAAGCTAGGCCTCTTTGCATTGGCATACCGGCCAGTTTGCGGTGTTATGAGGCCGCGCTGTTAAAATGTCAGGGTGCGCAAGTCGATACGGTATATCTCTTATCAGCTCCAGGACAGCAACAGACAATGGGTTAGTACATGTTTGTCTCGAACTACAAACACAGCATGGCTCTTATTTTAGGACTCAAATATTGCAGTTGTCCCTGTTTTTCTCCTCTCGAGCTGCAGCCCCTCAATCGACACAGCGGCGATATCATAGTTCCTGCTTTTTCCCGTCCTCCTGCGACCGCCAACCGCTGGAAATGTGGCAACTTGTTGAGCCAATCACGTCTGTGGTTCGTGCTGAAGGATTTGCACAAAGTCCTTGCATGGTGGTTCGTGTGGCTGGGGTTCTCCTTGGCTCGCTGCATTGTCCCCACCATCTCCACGTTCAGGGGTCCAACCAACCACCGCGCCAGCTGCTTATCGCAGAGCTCAGTTTGCCCACCTCATCTCGTTTGTTGACTGCGACGTGAGAAAAAAAGCTGATGCCGCGGCAACTCTGACGGCAGCGAAGCCACTCGCACCGCCGCACCGCCGCACCACAGCAGGTGTAACAACACCCATTCGAATCGTCTCTCATCACCAGATGGAAGGGTCACGCATCACGGGCAGAAGACTGTCAGAGGACCTCACGGCAGCGACTGGAGCGGGGGGTCACGGGACCAAGTGGCTGGATGAGCGACTCGGAGGACATGCAGCTCGACATGGACACCACTTGCACTTTGGCCGATCGCCGTCTCCCGCCCCGCCCGGAAGGGAAAGGGAGAGAATAAACATCGATGCCACTCCGCCAATTGATGCCATCACCGAAGCCGATGTGAAGCCGCCGAGCCATTCGAAAACACCAGCGACAGGGGTGGCGAAGAAGGTGGAAGCGACATCCAAGACACAAAAAGCCAAGGACGCCACGAGCAAGTTGGTCGCATTGTCAAAACGGGGAGTTTCCAAGGCCTCGGGAGATCCAAAGACGACGGGCGCACCCGAGCCGGCAAAGCATGACAAGACGTTAAAGGCCGCTAAGAAAGTCGGCGGTGCCAAGCCGGTCGCCGAGGAACCGAGGGATATTTCCGAGCTCCGGATCGTGTTCCCCCTGGATTCCTCCTCTTCGTCCACGCCGCGAGTCGACGTCATCGCCATCCACGATGTTGACGAGTCGCTGCAAAAGGCCTGGGTGTACCGAAAGAGGGCCAAGCGACGGCCAAACGACTTTCGCGCAGTGTACGCATCGGGTGGCATCAACAGCCATGACGGGGAGATCGGCCTGGGCACCCAAGGCAGTCCGGCTCCTGGTCATCGTCGAGCACGACCACCGCCGGCACCTGCAGCTCACACAGTTCATGTCAAGAAGAAACCAGTGGACGACTCGGCCATCGAGAGATGGCTGGCTGTGTCTGGACGACCTGCTGAAGACGAAGTTACCCCCGGACTTGCTTTGGCACCCGCGACTGTTGAGGCAGTGCCACACGCAGCAATCTCCCCCCCGCCAATCGTCCCGATCGAAGAGTTTGAGTTTGAGGAGTCAGGCATGCTCCCCACCGTGTTGGAGGATGACGACGGCCACTTCCACCATATGTCGGATGATTTGTTTTCTCGAGGCCCCCCTGGCATTCGCCGCAGACCTACGTTCCCCAAGGAGAGAAAGAAGTCGAGTGGTCGCATCAGCAGTGTTCTTGACGAGCACAGGGTCCCCAGTGTTGGGGATCTTGGTGAGACGAGACGGTTCAACGTGGACCTGCTCTCGGACCGGCAGTCGTCGGACCAGGGCTTGGAGCGCCGTGTCAACTGGCTCAGCGACTTTGACATGCTGCCGAGCGAGGTCCCGGGCGCCCGTGTCATGTGTTACACGTACAAGGGCATCGAGAAGGTTCCTTCGCCGTGGCAGTATCTCACTGAGCGGGCCGAGGACTTGATTCGCCGTGTCATCGAAAAGAGAAGTTCCGACTCGGTCGACTTTGGAAGGGTGCCCATCGTGCTCATCGGTCTGGGCTTCGGGTCCCTGATCGTCCAGAGAGCCATGAACCTCATGGCCATTCCCGGCCGGACTGATGCGAGGCCACCCACAGACCTCGGCATGATCGCCGGTGTCATTCTCCTGGATGCCCCGTCTCCCACACCCGACCGGGATTTGTTCCCACGCAGCCGCAGCCAGGAGACGAAAAAGACATGGACACAGGACTGGCTTGGCAAGGCCCGTACCACTTCCGGAACCCCCTCAACCAAGATCGACACGAGCTCCATGTGGAACAAGTTCTGCCCCGTTGCCTCGGCCTACGGCATCCCGGTGGCATGGCACTACGCTCCCATGGTGGCGACCCCAGCAAAGCCAGCCATCACACCCAAAACCCTCGATGTCTCGCTCCTCCTCAAGCAGTCGTTGACAGCACACCGTCTGAGCCGCTTCGAAGGGCCCAACGACCCTGATTACCGCGCCGTAATGGACAACATCAAACGATCTCTCGTTGTCAAGTGCGCCACGACCAAGTCAGACAAGCTGGGCGTGTGTCTCCCGGACTTTCTCAGGGAGGGGCACATTGTCGATTTGCGGGACCAGCTCGGCCAAACCGCCTTACACCTCGCCGTCAAGGCAGCCAATCCCGATGCCGTGAAGCGCCTCCTGTTCCAGGGAAATGCCTCAGTCACCAGAAAGGACCGC
Source organism: Podospora aff. communis PSN243 (assembly GCA_033296975.1). Taxonomy (NCBI): domain Eukaryota; kingdom Fungi; phylum Ascomycota; class Sordariomycetes; order Sordariales; family Podosporaceae; genus Podospora; species Podospora aff. communis PSN243. The sequence goes on along the minus strand of MU865991.1, from coordinate 139,575 downwards.
GAAGGGAGGTCCCCTCTCAACATTGCCGTGCAGGAAGCCGTTCACCGCACCATGGGAGGCACAGACCCCGACATGCAAAAGGCCTTCACCCAAGTCATCAACCTGCTCATGAAGAACGGTGCACGCGTGGACGACAAGGACAACGACGGGAGGAGTCCCTGGGCCTATGCCGAGGGCGATGGGAACCAGTGGATCCGGCGGTTGAAGGACAAGTATCTCGTCATCGGCAGCTCTTCGACAGCCACAGGCGGCATGGACAGCGTGCTGCCCCCGAAGCCCGGTCCGCAGCGGGAGGCTTGCCATGCCTTTGACATGATTCTGGCCGAGGTATTCCTGCAAAAGAAGCGCGAGAGATTCTCCGAGGTCTTCAACTTCGACCTTGCTTCCGTCCACGAAGTCATCTATCGGGGGACCTCGGGTGTGTCCCACATTCTGGCCGCATCAAGACCTGAGCAGATGACGCGCGACAAGGTGCGGTGCCGCTGGATTCACCTGCCGTCCAACAACGAACAATGGGTCCACGACCTGCTGCTGAGCATGGGCATCCAAGACGGCTCCATGGGAGGACAGCGGCACGAAGGCTCCCGACTCATCGACCGCTACATGATGCCCCAGGCACGCCGCTACAAGCACTTCCATGGGGTTACGAAGAAGGCAGCCCCGGAACCACGCCCAAAGCCCGGTCGTTTGGAAAGCAGCGACAGCACCACCACCGTCGTGCTGGGGTCTCAAGACTTCCCCCCGACCCCTGAGGAGGTTCGAGCCAAACTGTTCAGCAAGGGCCGCAAGACACCGGCCGTGTCTGAGATGACCCGTGCAGAGTCCGACGCCATTGTCATTTTCATGCCCATCCTCGGCTTCGAAAAGCATCGCCATCGAAAGTACCTCACGCAGGCCTTCCAGGAGGCCGACCGCGCCATGCAACTGGCTCGCTCCGCTCGGGAGGACAGTCCGGAGCGAAAGCCCAATCTCAAGTCGGCCGGGCGAAAGAAGGGGCGGAAGCGGGTTGAGAGCTCCGACGAGGAAGACTCGGCCTCGGACAAGGAGACAAGCCGGTTGTATCCAGCCTCGATCCACATCACCAGAGCCCATGAGCAGGTCAAGGCCGGCCGCGAAGCCCAACTTTTGAGCGGGTACCTGGACTCGTCACAGTCGAAGCCGGTTCACTGTCGGCGGACCCTGGACCAGTTCTCCTACTACATGCTCAACTCGACCGAGGCCCGAGACAAGAGTCAGGTCGCCTACCGGTGGGCCAAGAATCCCACCGTCTGCACCGAGCCCAAGAACCGCCCCATCGTCATGGTCGACCAGCTCTGGCTGTGGGCATTCCACGACGGGACCATCGTGACAAGCTCTCCCAACACGTGGAACGGCCAGGAAGAGTTCAACCTCAGCAACGTCATCGTCAAGGAGCTGCGCTACAACAAGGACAGGCCCATCATCAAGTCGATGGAGGATCTCCTGCACTTGATTCTCAAGACAAGCGTCGACTTTTTCAAGCGCAAGGGTCCCGTGGGCTTTCAGTTCCACGAATGTTTCCAGTCCTCCATTAACAGCGTTTCCGAGCAGCAAGGACACCTCTTTGACAACTTTCGACGCACGACTAAGCGTCTCCACGTCGGAAAGCTGGATCCCGTCGAGCGAAAGAAGGAAATCGAGTTCCTGTTCAGTCTGGATGACGAGACCGAGCTGTTGGTGGAGATCATGGACATCCAGGACGAGTTGACCATTGTCAAGACCATCTTGACCCAGCAGCAAGTGGTACTGGAAAGACTGCTTCGTCTCTATCCCAAAAAGGCCGACGATGATGATGCAGATGGGGCCAACAGCACAAGCCCGTCGGGACTGGGGAAGAACGAACTCATGGTTCTGCAGGGCTTGGTGCAACTCCTGAAGGATCAGGGGTCTTCTTCAGCGGCCAAGGCCGTCCTGCCTAAGCCCGCGCTGCATGACGAAAGCTCCGCCATCCTCGTTGGCGGTGACCAGGCACAGCAGGGGAAGGCAGCCGGAACTCTCGACCCCCAGAACGTGAAGCCAAGGGGCAAGGGAAGAGAAAGAGAAGGAGAGGGCGGTCCATCAACAGTCACCTCCAAACCACCAGCACCAGCCCCAAGGGCCAACCTGCTGCAGAACAGGGACTTGATGTACGAGACCATCGGCATCGTCGAGAACAACATCCGCCTTGTCCAGGACATGCTGGCATACGCTGAAAAAGTCGAGAGCTCGGTAAGTTCTCCCAGTCCATCAAGCACAGACTCACGCTGACACGGCAAAGCTCGAAAATCTGCTTGATCTCAAGCAAAAGCACGCAAACGGCTGGGAGGCCCGATTCGCGCGGGAGGGCTCTGAGGAGTCACAGCGTCAGGGAAATGTGAGTCGTTTCACATCAGGTAAGCCTGAGGGCATTGTCTAACTGAATCCGCAGATTATCTTGGTGTTCACACTTGTCACCGCCATCTTCGTGAGTACCACCAGACCAGGCCTCTAACCATAAGGACATTGAAGAACTAACACCGCTGCTCAGTTACCTCTCTCGTTCATCACCAGCTTTCTCGCGCTTGGACTGGACATTTTCCCAAGGGATGAAGAAACAGGCGAACTGAACTGGGAAACTAGGACGGCAGTCGGATGGCTCTGTAAGTCCAACCACCACCTCACGACCCCTGCATGCTAATTCAGTCCACAGTCGGATTCTCCGCCCTCATCTCCATCCCGCTCATATTCCTGGCACTCTACGTCAACAAGATCATCGTCCGAGCGAAGCAAATCTACAAGCAGATGCTTAAGGCTCTCCGGGACCCCGACACCCTGCTAGACCCCGTCGTAGGAGACGACACAGACGACCACGACTCAGACGAGGAGCGCACCTTTGTCGACCGCCGCACCATCGCAGCCAAATCGGACCGCTACGGCCTGGACGGGACGAACAAATCCTTTGATGACGACGGACCGGCCGGAGACTCGGACGACGAGAACTCGCCGTACGCCCCTCTCTTTGGCCGCTACCACTTCCACCGTCACATCCCCTTGGTTCGCAACCTCTGGCGGTACCGCAAGTACCGTCGCGCCAACTCCAAACGCAAAGACAACCGATGGAAGGACACGTACGTCACCGACTACCCGCTGCACTACTGGCATGCCAAGTTCAACATGCGCATCTTGATCATGTTTGTGGCGGTTTTGGCCTACTTTGGGTCGGCCAAGCACCAGCGCGCGAGGGCGAGGAACAAGCGCCTGCGCAAGGCCAGGGATGGGAATGAAGATGAGACGTCTTCGGATTCATCTGCCTCCAGCAGTTCTGACGAGGATGTGAGGCACGATGAGAAGGGTCGGAAGGGTGTCAAGCCAGACAAGAGAAGGGGTTTGAAGAGGAGGAAGTCGGTCAGTTCCGGGTACTGGAAGCAGGGCGCTGGAAATCGATCGACGGGGTGGGAGGCAGATGACCTGGAGCACTGGTCCAATCAGACTCGATCCAGGGGCTCTGTTAGATTCGATGACGGAGGCAGGGGAGGCGAGGACGGCAACCGGGCTGCTGGTGCTGTGGAGAAAGGCAAGCAAAGGAAGCTGGCGTGGTTGAGGATGAGGAGGAAGAAGGCCAGGGAAACAATAGACGAAGAGGCCGGTGATGTGTTGGAGGGGACAAGCGTATAACGAGAAGACAGCCTGAGGAAGCACAAGATACCATATTATTCCAGAAATGGCTTTTACTCGGAGACCGTACACGCCTTGATGGGTTTATCAGAGGCATTACGCAACGCCGTAAGGTGGCCTGTGTTAGCTAAACAAAGGCCTATTCTGGTAACGAAAGGGCCTTGCCGGATATAACCCATGGCTTATGTGTCGTACAAAGAGCGCGTAAAGGTTTTGCGTAAGGCCTTTGGTAAACCTAGTGATCCGTGCACAGTCTCTGAGTAGCCAGTTCTTTGGATTCATACGGCACCTCATTGGAAAGCCCTCCAGGGCTATTGTGGGTCTGGTATGGTGTCGGGCGCTTCGCACTTGGGCAGAGCTTCTGGGATGCAGAGCACAATAGCTCTTGGCGAATAATTCTGGCTGCCGATAATTGACAAGCATTTATCCGCCAAGACAAAACACTTTGATGATATTGCGCACCCTTTCCGCCACCCCAAGAGCCGGATAATTGCACCACTAGCGTCCTCTATGTCAAGGTTTACCCGGTGACCTCGATGTGTTCGCCGTCCAACGCGGAGATGCTGATGTGTTTTTCACCACTTGTCCGCATGTAGAGCCTCTACGCGAAGAACGGCTGGTTGTGAAACTCCCGCCGGGAGCATGTCCTCCTCCTGGCTCACTCTTCTCCTTTTTGGCCTCGGTGTCACAAGATGCAGGGGTCACTGTCAGTCTTCATGTTACTCGCGCGGACAAAGTCAGCCGACTGACGACATCGCAGATGTGTTCTCTCGTTTCCTGTTCAATGGTAGCATCACAGAACAATGGGAATATGTTCGGTAAATCCTTCCCACGCAGTCGATCTAGTGAGTCGTGCAACTCATCAACATCGTTGTTCCGCAGGAACATCTCAGTAGGCCAAGCAATCGACTCCGGATTGTGGGACCAATACATGCCATTCTACGACATTGAATCCGACGATGTGAGATGCGGCCGCGGTGCTGCCGAGTCCGGAGCGTGGACCAAGACTGCGGAGGTTTTCGCCGGAGACGAAGTCGGTTTCGTCGTGGGGAGGAGTGCTATGGAGGTATGATATCTGAGCCCGCTCCTGAAAAGTGGCCTACCACACGGTCGGTGGGAGGGTACTAGACCGTGAGCAACCGCTGACGTCAAGTCCAAGCCTCTTGAGCCTCACATCATATACCATCCTGGCCCTGGACAAGTATATCTCTCTCGATCGACAACCCTTGATGTTCGAGACTACCAAGGGGATGGGGATTGGTTCAAGATATTCTACGCCGGGCCAAAAAACGACACATGGTGGCTCACCCGCGATGAGACGGGCATGAACTTCACCATCCCGGCAAGCACACCCCCGGGACAATACTTGTTGCGGGTTGAGCACTTGTACGTCAGATACCCGATAGGAACTACTCAGTTCTACATCGCGTGCGCGCAGATCGACGTCCCTCCATCTCGACGGGTGAAGGCTTCCCCGAAACAGCCAGATTCAGCGTACTTGGTTCGTTTTCCAGGCGCATACCAGCTTTCAGATAGGGGTAAGATCATCCCGCGCTCCAAAGGTCAAGGTGAGATTGATGGCGCTGACTGCCGCAGGTATCGCAGTTCCAGAATACATGTACGAATGGCCAAATCAGGGGCTCATGGATTATCTACCACCTGGACCTCCCTTGTGGGCCGGATAGACCATGTACACTCTCTCAAAGAGCGAGCCCACGGGGAGTAGCAAGGGCCTCTTCGCTGGTAACACAGGACTTTGCAACGTCAAAAACAGGCCTCTATGTCATCAACACGGGCCGGCTTGCGGCTTTGCAAAGCAAACGCCTTGCACATAAGCGAAAAGAGAAGTTAAAAGGCACTTGAAAAACATGCAGAGCAAGCACGGTCTCTGAGTGAAGGCAAGTCGGCGGAATGAAATGGTATCCAAGGCAATCACACTCCCCAACCCATCAGATTCTCTCACCGGTCGTGTAATTCATCGAGAATGAAACGTGACAACGCCTTGCATCCTTGTACCCGTCAGTGGTTGAGGGGTCTAGGTGCGGTGATTGTCCCATCGGAGGCCAGGAGACGTCTCTCGACGCGAACGGCAGATTTTGCGGATCGCAGCAGCTTCCAAGTCGAATCCACAACGCTATTCCCATTTGCCAGATGGCCAAGTTGAGGATTGTCGCACGCAATCGTGGATTCCATGGTAACATGCGCCAACGGGTTAGCGCTGTCGCCATTTTACCCCCACTGATGACATCGGCTTGCCGGCATCCACACAGCATCCTTCCTGCGGCGGTCCGAACACCAGTTACCGAGGATTGTGGACTCGGGCAACCGCGCTGAGTATGGTGGGAAGCACGTCAGGCAGGGACTGCATAGCGAAAAGGTAAAGCCGTGCATTATCTTCGGACTTAAAGCGCAGGGCATGGAGTTTGAGTCCATTCGCAAGGAGTATAAGGCAATGCATGTCGCACTGCACGACGGTGAGGTAGACAATGCCATTCAGCAGTCCATTTACACTCTGTTTGTAGTTTCATCATGGGTGCTACTGCCAAGACTGTGTCTGATGCAGCTGTTGTCGTCAACAAGCTCGACGGCACCGAACAGTCCGACACGTCCAGGAGCATACGGGCGGAAAGTGACGACGAGGAACGAAAAGCCTTCCTTGCCAGCTTCTCGGCGGAAGAAGACAAGGCCATTCGAAGGAAAGTAGACAGGCGGTTTCTGTGGTTGATCGGCCTCATCTACATCCTGAAGAATGTGAGTTCCCCTTCCCCCTTTTGTCTTTCAGCGCGTCAAAAGTCAGCCAGCCGCTGACAATGTGCGCAGATCGACTACCAAAATGCAGCGGCTGTCAAGGTGTTGCAAGTCGGGCAACCCACCAATGTTCTGGTGCAGCTCAACATGACGCCAGATGAATACAACTGGGTGCAGTCCATCTACTTTATCAGCTACATTGTCTTCGAGGTCCCATCCAACCTCCTTCTCAAGCGCATGACGCCTCGCCATTGGCAAACTCGCATCATCTTCACCTGGGGCGCCGTGCTCGCCTGTCATGCCGCTGTCAAGAACAAGGAGGGCCTCTATGCGGCCCGCTTCTTCCTGGGAATGGCCGAGGCTGGCATGTTTCCAGGCATCACGGCGCAGCTGTGCAGCTGGTACCGCAGCGACGAGATGGGCAAACCCATCATGTGGATGTTTGGCTTCCAAAATTGCAGCGGCATCGTCGGGTCTCTCTTGGCATACGGCATCAGCTACATGGATGGCGTCGGAGGTTGGTCGGCATGGCAGTGGGTATACCTTCTCGAGGGCCTCTTCACCGTTCTCTTTGCCGCTGTCGTCTACTTTGTGCTCCCTGACTATCCCAAGTCGGCTCGCAGCGCAAGTTGGCTCACGCCGCGCGAGCAAGAGTACCTCGAACGCCGACTTTCCGAAAATGCACCACGCACCGACGACGCCCACTTTGATAAGTCGGAGATCATCGCCTCTCTCAAGGATCCCCGCACATACTCCTTCATGATCAGCCAGGTCCTGATCAACCTCGGCGGATATGCTCTCACATGGCAACTGCCAACCGTGACAACCAACTTGGGTACATCTCCTTTTTCCCGATTTGCGCCGTATGTTTCACAGGATTGCTGACATTCTCCCACAGGCTTCGCCGGACTCCCGCGGAACCAGCTGCTTAACATCCCTCCCGCCGCTGCGTCTGTTCTTGCCATCATCTTTGCCGGGTGGTTCATGAAGCGCGCGTACCTAACTCGTCCTGCTTTTATCATGTGGATCTGCAGCGGTGCCTTGGTCTTTTACATCGTCCTCGCCACGTCGTCGAACCGATATGCCATCTACATTGCCTGCACCTTTGGAATGATGTTCTACTCGGTGTATTTCATCCCATTTTGGGCCTGTAAGTTCCATGTCAACGCCTGACTGCTTCTTCATTGTTGCATCCTGCTGACGAGCAACAGGGCGCTCCGCAACGCTTGCCGGAACAACGGGTACCGCCTTTACGCTGGCCTTCCAGTCTTGCGTGGGCCAGGTCGGTGGCGTCGTTGGACCTCAGCTCTTCCAGTCCAAGTATGCGTACAACGGATACAAGGTCCCCTTTGCCATATCCGCCGTTGCCATTGGGCTGGGATGGCTGGGCAGTGGCGTCACTTGGTATCTGACACGCAATGTCGAGTACGATGTCAAGCGCATTCGCCGGTTGCGCATCAAGGCCGAGAAGGAGGGCAGGATCTTTGCCGAGGAGGACATCAAGGTGTTTGAGGAGCGCACCTTTTACGAAGGCGTAGCTGGGAAGAAGGCGAATCCGGGGAACATTGTGTAGATATGTAGGTAGCTTGCCTCGGTGTCGTGGCTGCGTTTTTTCATTCAAGAAGCGCTCTGGTACCAGGTACTCAAACCTTGAAACACAACGGTCACGTTGCGTTTCGGTTAGTTGGAAACCTTATCGCCCCCAATCAGGCAATCTTTAGCCATCCGCTTGTTTTCCCACTTTCAACGCTCTTCTCCCGTCACAACTCCTCCGCCACACCGAATTTCGCTCAGCAACAAAATGTCTACGACTTCTTACATTGTAGGACCCACAAAGGGATTCCCCCACACGCATACCGTCATTCTTTTACACGGCCGTGATAGCGACGCATGCGAATTTGCCTCGGAGTTCTTCGAGTGCGAGGCCTCGGGGACTGCTGCAGACCGCACCTTGACCGCACTCTTTCCAACGATAAGATGGGTGTTTCCACAGGCGAGGTCACTACGTTCGGAGCGTTTCGATGTCGATATGTCCCAATGGTTCGATATGTGGTCGCTGGAGGATGTACAAGAGCGCAGCGAGCTGCAAGCCCCGGGTCTGCGTTCAAGCGTTGACGTTGTCATCGAAACAATCGAGGACGAGGAGCTCATTGTCCCAAGGCAGAGGATAGTTCTCGGCGGCATCAGCCAGGGATTCGCAACGTGCGTTTCCAGCCCCTCCACCCTCCGACAAGTTCAACATGAGGCTGACATCTAACTCGGTTTAGGTCACTGGCTGCACTCTTTGGCGATGGCAAGGGAGGGTTTGCAGGGCTCTGTGGCTTCTGCAGCTGGATGCCACTTGCCACCGAAATTGCTTCTTTTCTCCGCCACAACTTAGATCCCTCGGATCGGCTGGTCAGCATGCAACGGCTCTATGCTGGTAAACTCGAAAACGGACGGCAATCGGCAGTGCTGGACCAACAACTCCAAACGACACCCATTCTTCTTGAGCACAACCAAAATGACCCCGTCATAGCTATTGAGAATGGGAAGGGCATGTGGGATGCACTAGGGGAACTTGGCTTTCGGCATGTTGAGTGGCACGAATATGAGGATGGGGAGCACTGGATCAATGAGCCTCAGGGGGTTGATGACTTTGTGAACTTCCTTCGAAGAGCTGTGGGGATTTAATGTCTGGGCAGAGTGAGTTGTTCTGCTGGCTGGGTTCTGGGGTTCCGGAGATTAAGATGTGACGCGGTCAGAATCCTTCTGTTCCTTGCCACCAATGAGAGGACATAACGGCGTTGAAGACTGGGTCCGGACGGTTCCATGTCCCGATGCAACATGAATGTCTCCGAGATGGAAAAATAGTTTGAACGTCGACATACATTGCGTGGTGCCTCAGTGACATGAATGAGATCAAAGCCCACCTTAATTACCTCCATCTCAACTCGGTCAAGATAAACATACCCCTGAGCACCATCAGATCATGGCCCCTGTGCAGCGTGGGTATCTTGGGGCTCTCCTCGACCGCATTGTCGGATGGAAGTCAAGTTTGGCCCCCGAGACGACAGGCTACACGGTCGAGTCGCTGCGCATTCCAGTCGGCGACAAGATTGACCTCGCCGCGGACCTCTACCGGCCGCTGCAGCCCAGCCCAGCCAAGGGAACGATTCTCATTCGCACCCCGTATGGCATTGGTGTGCTCATGGCCATTGCCCATGCCCGCCCACTTGCTGCACGTGGCTATCAGGTTCTTCTGAGCAGCTGTCGAGGGACAAATGAGTCCGGCGGTGACTTGGATCCCGGGCGAAACGAGGCTGCCGATGGCCAGGTCGTCCTCAAGTGGATGCGGGAGCAAGCGTGGTACACCGGTTCATTCGCCACTCTTGGAGCGTCCTACATTGGATATGTGCAATGGGCACTGCTCTCGGAGACACCACCGCCTGATCTGCGAGCGGCCGCCATCTACACCGGGCCTCACGACATGAGCCGGTTCATCTGGGGCACGGGTGCCCTCGATTCCAGCGTCTTCGCCTGGGCCGACTTCACCACGCGTCAGAAGCGTGGCGACAGTCAGCTATCCCTCATCCTCGCTCTGGCATCACAGCAAGCCGCGCTCCGTCCCATTTTCGATTCTCTCGACATCGTCAACGCCGCCAACAAGTATTTCCAGGACCGGTACACCAATAACATGCCCTCGTGGTTGGAGGAAATCATTATTCACCCCGACCTGACCGACAAATACTGGAGGCCTCTGCAGCACAGCGACGCCCTCGCCAAGGCCAGCCTTCCCATCTTCCTCACGACAGGATGGTATGACCTGATCCTCCCCCAGGTCATCGAGCAGTATACCGCTCTATCCCGCCGAGGATGCAACGTCGCACTCACCATCGGACCCTGGTCACACGTCGAAGCCGGCACGGGGTTCAACGTCCTCGCCGAGACGTACGACTTCTTCGAGGAACACTTTTCCAACACCCCCAAACCCTCCCCGCGCAAATCCCCCGTCCGCGTCTACATCACAGGGGCGAACCAATGGATCAATCTTCCCAAGTGGCCTCTAACCCCCACACCCCACGAACTCTTCCTGGTCTCCAACAACACCCTTTCCGCCCAAAAACCCACGAATAGCAACATCCCGGACTCAACATTCACCTTTGACCCTGCCGACCCGACGCCCTTCGTGGGCACACCGCCCCTCTTCGACCGAGGAGGCGGCCAGCGGAAACCCGACACGCCCCTGTCTGAGCGCCACGATGTCCTCATCTTCACCACCGACCCACTCGACGCCGATCTGGAGGTGTGCGGGAAGCCAGTCGTGACGCTCTATCACAAGAGCGACAACCCCCACGTGGACTTGCTCGTCGTCCTCAGCGAGGTGGACTCCGCTGGGGTGTCGAGGCCTGTGAGCGAGCGATACATGCGGCTGAAATTCGACGGTGACGGTGGCCATGGTGAGTCAAGCTTGGTTGAGAGACAGATTGAGCTTTTGGATTGTGCGCATGTGTTTCGGAACGGGAATAAGGTGCGAGTCATGGTCGCGGGGGGTTCGCATCCGCGATATCTGAGAAATCTGGGGACTGGTGAGGTTCATGGGACTGGTGAGAAGATGGAGAAGGCGGTGCATAGCGTGGGGCATCGTGCTGGGGCTGAGTCGAGGGTTGTTTTGCCTGTGACAAATTTGAGGTTAGAGGCTGTTGAGTGATGGAAGGGGGGAAGCAGGAACGTGGACGGGAGAGCATCGAAGTTTGCAGTATCTTGGGTATAGAGAGTTATTTTTATTACTTGTACGTTTCTTTTCTAAACCCGCCCCGTTTCTATTCCCATTGACTCAAGTCTAACAATGTAACCGTATTGTCCTCAACGCCCGGCAATGAAATCCATGCGCACCATCATTCCAGCCCCTTAAAGGGGGCAATAGCCAAGCGAGCACGCATCCTTCTTGCAGCAGCCCTTGAAGCCGTTGCCGCAGACCTGATAGTAGCCAGTGTTGGGGGCACAAACGGTGGGATCACCGCCAGCAGCGGGGGCCGGAGTCTGGGGCTGATGAGCCGGAGCCGGGACGGAAGCAGCGCCGATCAGCTCGTAGGTGTAGGGCTTGTAGTCGGCGCACCAGGTCGATCCGCAAGCATCGCTCTTGCAGCAGCCGCGGAATCCGTTGGAGCACGACTGGAAGTAACCGGTGCCGGCCGCGCAGACGGTGGGGTCGGATGCGGGGGCGGGCTCAGGGGCACGCTCCTTCACGGCGCTGACCGGCTTGTCGGGGCACCAGCCTGTGGGGGATCCGCAGGCGTCACCCTTGCAGCAGCCACGAAATCCGTTGGAGCAGGATTGGAAGTAGCCGGTGCCGGGGGCGCAGACAGTCGGATCAGACTGGGGAGCGGCCTCACGCTTGGTCGTCTTGGGCGTGTAAGTGTACGAGATGTAGTCGGGGCACCAGGTTGAGCCGCAAGCGTCACTCTTGCAGCACCCGCGGAAGCCATTCGAGCAAGACTGAAAATACCCCGTTCCCGGCGCGCACACGGTCGGGTCGGATTGGGTGTTGGCAACCGGGGGCTCGGGGTTGGATGTGACAGGCGTGGATGCGGTCGCGGGCTCGTATGTGTAGGGCTTGTAGTCGGGGCACCACGAAATGGCGCAGGGGTCGACCGAGCAGTCGCCGCGGAATCCGTTGTTGTAGCAGACGTAGTAGGCTGCGCGGCGGTTGACTGATGGGGCAGCCGAGGTCAGGGTGGCGGCAGCGGCCAGAACGGTGGCGATGGCGATGGAATGCATCTTGATGTGGATTTTTGTCGGAGAGTGTGAAGAAAACTTGTCGTTACAAGGAAATTGTTGGACTTTGAAGAGATTCAAGGAAACCCAAGTGACCCAACAAAGGAAATAAGGAAAAGTAAGAGAAAAGGAAAGAGAGAACAATGGAAATGTTGATACTGTGATGGTGTGAGTTGATGATGAGAAAAAAAAAACTCAACTGAGGGAAGAGAGATGTTTCTTCTTATATGCCATCTTGCTCAACGCCGAAGCTGAAGGCGATGCTTATCGTTGCTTGACCGCTTTGCGCCACAGGTGGGCGGAGTTGATGGCTGCGGGCATTGAAGTTTGGATGGCGCACAGGCTGTGTGGTGCGCAGCAGCGTCATCTCACTCTTCAGCTCGCACTCGGCAAGCCGAGCCCGCCCAAAACGGTATAGCGCAACGGCTAGCGGCGCCGGCTGCGGCCGGAGCGGGGCTCCGGAGGCTGCGCTGCGGGGTAGCTCGACCGATCAGCGTGTAGGGCTGACACCGCCACGGTGCCGCCGTAAACGCGACCAATGGTTCGGATCCCAAATTTGGCCCCACGTCCAAGCACCTCAATGCTTATCCGGACCGATGAAAGGAAGCGGATCCGGATGTGAATGCGATAGGTGGAAACTGGGCAGCGGACGGGAAGAGGCTGAATCTGGCACGGGAGCCCCGAGCCTCCGACGCCGCATCTCGGAAGTCAAGCGAGACCAAAGACAACCAATCCGGCCCTCGGCCGTCCAGCGGTGAACAATTTTGGGTTTCACTGTGGTCACAGTTCCAAAACCGTGGAATCCCCACATCTCATCTCATCGCATGCGGCGCCCTTGATCGATGGGCATACCAACCCCGGAAACGCTTTACAAAAGTCCCGTCACTTGATTATAATAGAGAAATGGTGCCTGGGTTACACACCTTTTACACGGATCCCAGAGCCACAATCACTCCGCTTCCAACGAAAGCCTCTCCGAGACGCTATGGGCATTTCCCGAGCTAACGAGCCATGTTGGACGATGGATCGAGGCGGTTTGAGCAGCTGCCTCTAGGATTTGTTGTGCTCACAGGGCCTGCAGCGGTGGAAACATCTAACAAAGAGCTATCTCATGCCAACTCGTTCCCTACCTTACGAGTTGAACGCCATTTCTGCAATTAGAGTCAACCACCACCTACGAGCTCTTGCGTGTTTCGGTGCCACATAGCACCGCACGGGTTTCCTCCTTCATCACGCTCCCAGTCCAACAGGTGCATTCCCAAGTGGCATCGGCAAAGCGTTCGGGATGGAAGCGAGGTGATCCTCACCTACCTTGGTTAGTCTAATTTCTCACCCACGAAGATGGAGGTCCATGTCGATTACGATTTCCGTCCCAATGGGAACGGCGAGGTACCTCTGCGGCCGAGGTAATCTCGTCTGTGTCTCTGAAGAATCCCTCATGGTGGGAGCGGTGGGGCCGATCACCAATACACCCGTGCTTGGCGCTTCTATTGCCGGCTTGGGCCTGCGAGCTTGTTTCGATGAGACGACGTGGGTGGCTGAATGCGATGCCAAGGTCGCTTGGCAAAGCCCAAGGAAAAAGTCAATCTGCCCCGTTGCAAGCCGCTTTGCAAAAAGCTGGGGTAAACGGCCGAGGGTCGTCTTGGTGGTCTTATCGGAACTGTCACTCGGGGGATTACTACTCTTGTGCGTTGGTACACGTTACATCCAGCAGCCAAGACGCGTGGCTCGATGCGGGGGCCGGTAGTTTTACAGAAAATGAGCCATGTGCAGAGTGCAGCATGATAACATGGATGCAGTAGGTAACGAGATATGTTGAACTTCATTGCCATGTGAGGAAGACGAAAAGAAGGCCTCTTGGAAAAGAGGAAAAGTATATACAGGTTCGATCCGCATTCCCTGCCCAACATCCAATGCTTGATAGGCGATCAAGTCACGATGACCTCTGGCTCGGCACCAGAAACCCTCTAGCCTTGTCGGACCTCGATGGTGGCGGAGCCGGAGCTCTGGTAGCCTTCGCTGGCCATAATCATGTAGTCCCACTGGCCGAGCTGGAGGTTGCCCTGGCGCTTCCACTCGTCAAAGTGCTTGCCGGTGTCGATGGTGCCACCAACGCGCTTGACGCGGCGGACGGACCAGTACTGGTCGAACGAGGCGGTTCCGACGATCGAGGGCTGGTTCACACGGCGGGTCTTGTAGATGTCGTAGACACCACCATCATCCTCAATGGTGCCGAGACGCTGGGTGCCGGAAGAGGGGTTGTAGACGCCATAGGCCTCGACGATGTAGTACTCGACCAGGGGGTTGGTGGTCCAGCCGTAGAGAGCGAGGTCTGTTATTGTCAGCCGCTACTCTTTTTTTTCTTCTCTTCTTCTTTATTCACAAGCGGGAGGAGAGAAAAGGGGCAAATCAGATAGTAGCACCTACAGCTGTTGACGTTGTAGTTGTTCCAGGTTCCGTTGTAGGCGACCTTGCGGGGCGGGCCGGGCTTCCATCCCTTGCCACCAACCCAGTTGTTCACGTTGGTCCAGCGGACGTTGTAGGAGCCACGCTCGCCGTTGTTGTAGTCGACGGTGCCTCCATTGTCCTTCCAGTACGAGTAGAAGAAGCCGTTGTGGGTGCCCTGGCCGGGCTGGATGCCACGAGCCGTGAGTTGCTCGATGGGGCTGGCCGTGACGCTGGTGGCAGCGGCCGCGACGGCGGTGAGGAGAGTGGTGAAGGAGACCATGATGCCGGTGGATGGGATGCTGAGCTGGCTTGAGGATGCTGGGACCTGATCTTCAACCCGGATCTTCAACTCATCTTTATACCTTCCTCCAAGAGCCCGGCAGCCCGGTCTTGTCTTGTTCGGATCGCGTCATATAGCACGTACACGTAACGCACGCTCGATGCTCTAAGTCGAAATTGCCTTGGCCTTCCGGTTCCCGAACGCGGTCCGACTTTGGAAAGTTGGATTGGCCATTGCTGAATTCCCCGCATTCTCGCGAGGTGCTCAGATCATGGCACCCAGTCAACAAGCGCCGGAGGGACCGTGAAAAGACCGTGGTGGGTGGGACTCCTATCCAGACTGTGGCCCGGTGGGGTGTCAGCTCCCGCTGCCGCAAAACGAACCTGGCTCTGCGTGGCATTGGCGAACAGCGTCTTAATGCAAAACATGTTCCGGTCGTAATGACACGTCCATTCTTTCAGTAGTACCCCTTTTCTCTCCCTGTTGAGCTGATGAAATGAAATTTTGCACATGCTCGACCTCCCTTCCCCTTCCGCAAGAGGAGGACGAGGGCCAGTTTGCAGCGGGGAGTTACATGTACACCAGATTAGCATGACAACATGCCTCGGGCATGCAGAAGTGGCGGCTGCTGATGCATCTATCCATATGCTCAGATACGGGCCTCACTTTGCGATTTTTGACATACGAAAAGGACTAAAGACTGTCTAGAACATCACGGCAGAGGAACGCATGTCACCATGACTGTGCCCCGGGCCATTGATCTCGCTGGGTCAAGTCTGGTCGTACCGTTTCAGATGAAGATCTGCCAGATTTCGCCAACCCGTTCCCGGCGGTAATAGACAGAGATGACCATCTGCAAGACTGTTCCGGGAATGACAAAGTCCCAAGCTAACAGGCTGTTCAGAACCACTGTGCGGATACGCGCTCCCTCCTCCAACAAAACAACAAGGTTCTCCACAACCAACCTAATATCCCAGCCGTGGTTTACCCCAGAGCGCCCAATACACTGGCGGAGAGTATGGCATTTTCCCAAACATGCCAAGCCGCTGCCAAGCCCTGCCGGTATTTATTCCCCGTTCACTCCGGAGCCAGGATGCAGACTCAAGCCGGCAAAATGTCGCCCCCAAACTACCATGGGTGCGGGAGAAGGAATCACGTTCCGGGTCCAACGGTGCTGTGGATAGATGAAGAGCCTTTGAAGAGGCCTTTTTTTCAGGGCGGGAAACCGATGCCGGCTAAAGTGCCATGTGCCATGCGGGGGAGAGGGAGGGATCTTGATTCTTGGGGAAATTTCAGCTGCATATTTGCAACGAGGAAAGGGGGTGCTCCTTCCCAGCGTTGGCTCATGATCGACAAATCTTGGAGACCAAATCCCCAACTGCCAAATAAAATGTGGGGAAAAGAACCCCCGCACCGAAAGCGATGGTAACACTGTTGCTGAGCCTCCCACGACAGATGTGGATTTAGCCTGAAGATGCTGGGGTGGATCGCATGACCTCGGCAGGACGCCCTACTGGACCAGACTTGGACACCGACTTGAGGTTACGATTGGAGCGCTAGGGCAGATATTCTACATTTCCAGGTCGAAAAGAAATGCGCCGTCTTGGCATCGCTGGGGAACATGATGAAAAGTCATGTGTTGATGGTGTTCTCAGATTGATTTGTCGCCACACAAGTTTTTTGCTAAGCGCAACCGGTTCATTGGGGCGCTCCTTCGATGCGTCTTCTCTGTGCTTCTGAAAGCAGCTACGCCCTCATCTCGACGCCTTGGCTTTTCCATTCCAGTTCAGTTGACAATATTGTTCAACATGTCGTTGTGCCTGATCAAAAAGAACGTTTTCCAGGGGCGAGGTGCCGCCTACCCGGACTCATTTGGAAGACTCGGAAGAGAACCCCTATTTAGGAAGGAGATGAGGGTTGTGCTGGCGGAGAGGCTTTGGACTCGGTCCAGCGCCGCATGCATCTCTCAGGGGCGATTGCCCCTTTCATCCGTTTCTAGTTTTTTGGCCGCAGTGTTACCGTTTGCGGCTACAAATCATAACAAAAGCCGGGGGCGGGAGTGGGCCCGATCACGTTTGGATCCTTGGTCGTCCGGTGCCCGGGAGGAGGAGTGTCGGACAGGAAACAAGCTGAGCTGCAGGATGCTGAAAATGCCGAATCGCTGACGTCCCGCCTAGAGGCCCGGTAGTGGTACCCACACGGCGCCACCCGGGGCGGTTGCGGGGGCGGTTGCGGGGACGCCACCGGCATTTGGCCCGCAATTATGCCGTCTTGTAATCGGTGAGAGGCGGCCGCTTTGTGAAACCACTCGAGAACACGGCACCGGCCAAGGCTATGGTTTACAACACATGTGTACGAGTTTACAGCAATCGCTGTATTTGAACTTTACATCTTTCCTTTGCACCCTTCATGAAGCTGTGTGGCTGCTTGCCAAGCCTCTGACATCTTCAGCATGTGTGTCTGTTCCGGGGAGAATTTTACTTATCAGAGTCCTCCCCTTAAAAACACACATTTACTGTTCCGAGATTCCCAAGAAGGGGGCGAGGGGGGGCAATAACAACTGCGACTGCAAGGCTGCACTGGCAGCATTATGAATTAGAGAATTCACAGCATGCTATCTCCTCGGCGTAGCTGAAAGTTACTGGTTACACGGGTCGGCGGAACGAACAGGGTATCTAGGTAACTCCTACAATTCTGGCACCCATAGGTTCAAATGAGAATAGCACATTGTAGAACCTCACAGCGTTCGCAAGACGGACTGACCGACCCAACGGCAACATAGGTTCAAATTACCTGGTTATTTAAGTATCAGCTCTGAACACGTGTGTTTGTTCTGGGGCAGGTTAATTGTATCAGATCCATGCCCTCCTGTCATTTTGAACACATTGAAAACCAACAAATCATGATGGTGCGGGTGAAGTCCCCACCTATTGTGATGAGGAAAAGGGGCTTGCCAGTGACTAGGTAGGTAGGCGGCAATACCTCCGCACGGGCACTTCAAGTTGACTTTCTCCAAGCTACACCAGACCTGGATGAGTGAACATGTAATGATTCAATCATGGCAACCTATGTAAGGTAAAGAACCCAGGTAGGGAACCCAGTTGTGTATGCAGCGCGTTAGCCCCCCATCGTTCCCCGTGACCAGGGAACAGAGAAACTCTTCCAGCAAGGGGCTTTCCCCGTAGCAGTCTGCACCGCCAATCTGATACGCTATATTCGGGTTACTATTGCTGCAGCTGAGACTTCATCAGAAATGAGACCCCTAGACATAAGCAAATTTCCCGACTCCAGCCCAAGACAAATGCTATGACATTTCACCAGACGAAGATTTCCGGTCACACCGGCCCTGATCATACTGGCATCAAGAAAGAACTTCTCACACCGCACAAGTGGACGACGCCTTTGATGCGCTGGTCATAGGTGCAGGCTCTACCTGAAGGTGATAGTGTCTTTAGTAAGCCGGTTGAGGTCGAGAAGGCCACTCCTCTATGACCGAGATATCTCATGGGCACACAGGGTAAGGGTCAGAAAATATAGAGCCAGCGATGGGTAATAGGGACCTTCTGCCATGACAGCCCCCGTTTGCGTCAGTCGGCGCGTTTCCATTGTCCCCTCACCACTCAAGGTGCGTTCTAAGGATCGGACCGGGAATGAATGATCTCAAGACCTGGAGCAGAACAGGATGCCTCAACAGTGTTTTCTGTTGTGCGTTGTGGCTGAGGGCAAATCCTCCGGTTGAATGAGTTTCCCGCTATCCTGTTGTCGATAACGAAAGTCGGATCGTTTGGTTCACGTTGGCTTTCCTCAACCCGTACAGTGTGAGTCAGCTTGGGATTTGTTTCGCGCTTAGCGGGTTGTGGCACTCACAAGCGCGGCCCTGAATGAGAGGCGGACTTTTGCTTGCACGGTGAGCCATGCAAGGCAAACCGGGCCAGGCCGCGTGTGCAACGTGCACAGTCTGCTGCTGCGACCAATGAGGTAACAATGTGAGTCTCGCCTAATCTCCTGGATGCAGTTTGTCATTTATTGGGCTCTTTGCCCCTGATAAGCCAGAAAGTGCAGAGGGAACACCAGTCGTTGACTGCCCTGGCTAAATGCATTTAAATTGCCTCCTACCCAATGGGAGGAAGCATAGTGTGGCGCAAGATAGACTGCGCCGTTCTGAAGCTTACGGATGCCGGAATACTCAGGGCTACTCGCTTCGGTGAAGGTCAGAGTCTTGGTTCCGCGGATGGGAGTGCAAGCATCGCCACTGGTACCAAACGCACAAGCACGGCACCCTCACTGCAATGACCACATTTTCGGCCCGAGTGGCCTATCTCGAGGCCGGCACACAAAACCCAATGCTCCCCGATGCCCATTCCCCTTCTTGTCAGTACCAAGTGTGGACCGCCTTGGTCAACTTCTCAGCAGAATGAATGTTATTCTTTCCCTTTCACAGGGTGAAACTCCATCATCATGCATTTTACATTCATAAAAGGACGAGGACCCGCCCAGGACTGTCCAAACTTCAGAGCAGCTCCCCTTCGATCCGGATTTCTTTGCGGCTTGTTCCTGTTTGTGGGAGCACTCATGATCGTTCTCGAACATCTGCTAAGGACTCTTCCACACGAGCATGATCGAAACGAGATACCACACGACTCCCCTTATGTTCCTTTGGCTGTAAACCCGGCGCGACGAAGGGACGATGTTGGGTCAAGGAGTTTTACGATAAAGCCCGAGCATGATCGACGACGACATGTGGACGACTCAATACCCCAAGTGACTGGCTTCCATCGCCTGGTACGGGATGCAGATAATACTTTGAACAATAGCCCCACGGCGACAAAGGTGGAAGACGCTGAGCCGCGTCAAGTTACCGCAGCACCATCCGCTTTCTCCCCAGTGATCAGGGTTTTACCACCTCCCAGTTTTGCCAACTTGGATCCAATCACTACATATGCAACGTGGGCAGATAGATGGTACGGCGACCCCATCAATCCGTTCTCTCGAACCCCTTTGTTCCCGGGCGAGGACGCTGGCGACAAATGCGTCTACCGCTACCAAGGCGTCGTCCTGACGACTGACAGCCGTCACTGCGAGGTGGTGTGGGATCCAAGCAAGCAAGCATCACCTCTGCCTGGGTCGGGCTGGAAAAAGGGGTCCTGGATCATGGACAACCTCTGGTTTAGAGAAGGAGGCAGGTGCGATGGAAACTACGACGATTGGTATGCTGGGTTCCCGTCCACGAACAACTCTCTTGTTGATTACGGATCCCTCGACAAAACAAACATGACGGAATCCGACGTCTTCCTCTACCAGACTCAGTACTCGCGCGTGATCGGCGAGACGGCTGATTACTTCATCCGCGATGTTCTTCGATGCGGAAGGAGTGATGGTAGCTTCCACGATGAAGGACACAGATACGGCAGCGACTTTACCGATCACAGTGTTCCAAGCCCGTCGTGGCATGTTGATGGTGTGCCCGGGGACAGCCCCAGGTCAATCCCGCTCATCTACTGCGGACTCCTGGACAGGGGCGAGGACAAGACGTCAGTCAGCTGGGTAACTGCAACGAGCGCCGCCCCAGGTCTTGTCAACCAGATCTTTATTGAAGGAATAACTCAGCTGGTCGCGAGCTTTACGGGTGTTTACCTTCATCCACCGGCCACAAGCTCAGCTAGTCCCTCGGCCACACCAACAGTCAACAACCAAAACACCCAGGAATCAGATCTAGTCGTATCAGCACCACGTCCCCCGCAGCCGGAAAACCCTGCATTTACACCGAACTTGGTGGCCGTCCCTATAACCAAAACACTCACGGCTGCCAGCACCTTCACCACCTCTGGCCACCTCACAACCTCCCGTTACACAACCGAAGTTCACACCACCATCCTGGCAAACCTTCCCCCGCTGATGGTCCCGCCGTCCCGCATCGTCCAAACCAACTCCCTCGGCCAACTCACCACCTCAACCAACTTCTTCGGGGACCCCATCCTCAAGACCGTCCCCACCACCTTCACCGACATCGCAGGCTCCCCCATCGCCACCGGGCTCGTCACCGTTCCAATAACATCCATCGTCCGAGTCTACACGGCGCCCAACGGAGTCCCCACAACCGTGACAGAATTTCCCGTCTACCCGCACATCCCCGGCTCCCAACCCGCCAAGATCGTCGTCGCCAAAACCGCCAGCTACTTCGTCGTCTACTTCTTCCCCATCGCTCTCACCCTCCTCGTACTCATCCCCATCCAAGCCATCGACACCGAAGTCAAACTCCTTCTCCCGTTCCGCCTCCTCGCCCGCGACAGCGTCACGACCGACGCCATGTGCATGCGCACCGGCGGTTTGACGGGTCGGCTGAACGGGTGGCGTCTGCTCTGGACACACGGAGACCCCATCTCAGCCGTGAGTGACTTGCTTGTCGTCTGTGCAGCGACGCTGGTGGTTCTCTCCGGCGAGACGGCGGGGCTGAAACTGCGAGGGACGTGTGTGAAGCAAAACATGCGGACCTGTCTGGTCACGGTGGCTGCCTTTCCCACGCCCGCGAGGGCAGCCGAGGCGCTGTTGGGGCTGTTGATGGTGCTGATACTGCTGTTGTGGGTATGTTTGCGACTGGGACGCACCGGGACGGCGGTGCATCCGACGAGCGTGGCGGCGGTGTGTGGGTTGTTGCAGATACCCGAGACCAAGGAGGTGTTTCGGAGGTTACGGGTAGATCCCCAGGGGCAGGGAAAGGAGAGTTTGGATGTCCAGCTCACAGAGAGGTTTGGGAATGTTGGGTTCAAACTAGGGTGGGCGGCAAGTGGTAGTAGGGCGAACGACTACGGCCTTCTTGCCCCCTGTCAGGGTCATTCCGGTTTCCGAGTCGCCAAGGAGACCCATGTTCACCGTGCCGATACGGGCGCCGATACGGGCGCCGGGCCAGGGGAGAAGATGACTTTCCGCGTGGAAGCAGGGGAGCGGGTCTTTCAGGGGGTATTTCTTTTTGTGTTGTGCGGGTTGCTTACCCTGGTGGTGTACTACGAGAGCGTCGAGTTCAAGGATCCCAGTCTCTCGCCGTTCGAGTCTTTCATGGACAGCCAGAGTTTCGGAGTCATCATGCTATTCACCGCCATCGGAGAGCTCATCGTTTTCGCGTGGGACCATCTCTTCTCGAGTACACTCTCTCCATCTTCCTACAGGCTGTCAAATGCTAACAACATGCAGATTTCACCAAGAAGATTGTCTTGCTGCAGATGGCGCAGAAGCCTCAGCCGGCGACCCTGTCCGTTCTCAAGAGCCGCCCAACGAACGTATTTGCCGGATTGGGATACAGCATCCGGGACCGCGATGTCCTCGGCGTTACCATGTGTTTCGCGGGACTCCTGTCCAAGTTTCTTCCCGCTCTCTTGTCTGGCATCCCCTTCCAGGCAGCCCAGACGTACCAGACACACGAGATATGCACCTGGTCCAGCATTGCTATCCTCATCGTCATGATCCTCGTCCTCATTCACCACATGTGGCGGGTCAAATGGCCGAACATACCTGCGAGCCCGGATCTGTTGGCTGGATGGGCTTACTATGTCTGTGACTCCCGGATGCTGAGAGACTTTGAGCGGCTTTCGATGCTGAGTCGCCGCGAACGGGATCTTCGAGTTGAGCGCATGGGCCGGCGATATCACTTCGGGTGGATCAGAGGCGTTTCTGGGGAATGGAGAATGGGAATTGACTATGCCGAAGGGGAGCAGGGATACAAAATGAAGTCACTTGGCGCCTTGGGTTTCGGTGTCGGTGGGAGGATAAAGGGGCGTTGAAATGTTGGACTAAAAAATATACCCGGTAGTATCTAGAATGTAGATTTGGGGAAGTCTTGTTTCTAAAAGGGAATAACTTTTTATTTAGTCCTCAGACTCTATGGACCACGAGAGGTTACAAAGCAGCTACTTGCGCTGCCTCAGGTGTCACTCTACCATTCTCCCCAAGCCTGGGTCCCAATAGCCACCAGACGATTGAACAACTCGTCGCGCGACGGCATGGCGGTGAGGTGAACTTCGTCCCCGGTCGCTCCCCTGATGAGGAGACCGTCTTGCACTTCATCTTCTGTCGCCCACGAAACAGCAATCTTTGTCTTCCACCCTAGTCCGCCAATCTTCTGAATCTCCTGCAAAGGTTGTTAGCAGACGAATACAAGACAATGAACGAGTAAAACAGTACCGAGATTTCCGAGATGCCCAGCGCCCACTTCGGATCACCACTTTCGGAAACCCAGGAGATGGTTGGTGTCTTTGCCAGAGTGTTGACGATTACATGGCCTTTTTTCCCTTCAAACCTCGCCGGGAACTTCTCGGGCCCTGACTGAGGCCTTGGACCAGTCCTGACGACACCAGCTCTGAACTTCGCCTTCTCGAGTCCCATGTGGGCTGTTGCTCGGTCTGCTGCAAGGCCAGAGTTGACGCCTCCTTTGACCAAACCTTTGACGAATCCCATAATCCGGCTGTGTTTCTTGGACATGTGGGCTTGGGGCTTGTCTTCGGCTTCGGCTTTCTTTTCGTCGTCTGGCTGCATTGCGAGGTTGACTTCCTGTTGGTCGATGCCTGGGATGGTGAGATGATGTTCTGGGGGCATGGTGAGAATGGGACCTACCAAGAGTATCACCGAGACCCGTCTCTGCACCAGGGGGTACCTCCATTTGCGGCGGTTCCGAACCTCCGGGGGCAGGCGGTAATGGTGCGTGATTTGCTTCGGCAATACGGAGAAGCGTCAATGCGAGCTGGATGTTGGTTGGTACATTGTGGAAAATGGTGTTGCGGGGGCTGATCCGAGACCTCCAGTCGGGCAAGTTGCTGGGGGGGTTAGTGTTAGCAAACATATAGGCCCCTAAGCTGTACGTCGTGTACCTACCGGTCAAGATAGTCAGCGGTTCTCCTCCAGACCGGATCTCCGAAGATCAAGACCCCGAATAAGAACCCCAGCCCTTTCATTAGAGCATAAGCCGACAATAGCTGCAAGACCAAGATTAACGGAAACAAGCACGATGCAAGAACCACCCGAGGCCGCTGTTGTGGAAATGGTGCAATTGGATTCAGAGCGTTTCCGAATCTCTCGTATGTGTCGGCAAGCTAGTCCTGTTAGCAAAATAAAGCAGTAGGTGGAGGCTAAAGCCAGAGTTCCCGCCTTTACTTACTCTGGAGATCAGGTGAGACACAGTTGCTGCCTCTCGAAACACGGCATCCGCCACGGGTTTCTTCGTCTTGTCTTGCTGGACGGAGCGCACATTGCCAGTTTTGTACTTGACGTCCCCTATGTCTGTGAACGCAGAGATGTTAGTTCTGCCGGCTTGGCTAAAAAGGAGGATAGGGGAATGGATCAAGAAGAGACGCGGACGAACCTTCAGGATTCATGTCGCCCGCTAGGCCAACCGCGAGCTGAGAGGGGGGTTGTCAGTCTGTCAATGGTTTCAAGTCACTTGGACAAGTTCGCAATGAGTGCCCACCGTTATGACACTATTCACAGCGCTATGCGCCTCCTGCTCCACCGCTTCCCCAGGATACTTCTCAGGCGCCCCTGTTAGGGAGTCCCCGGAGCCGAGCACGCCTGCGTCGGGCTTCTTGACGCCGCCAGTCGTACCGTCAATCAAGGACGGGGGCGCAGGAGGAAAGCAAATCGATCGAGAAGAAGGAAACATGATAAGAACAGCCATGAATAAAAGCACCGACGCAAGGAGGCAGTCGAGGGACCAAGCTATCGTGTACGCTGTGAGAAATGTTAACGTTCGCCTCCATTCCCGCCAGGACCGAAGGCGAGTGATGTGCTTCCAGAGATGAAAAGCCCCGACGATAACGGTCATATACAGTCTTTCCAGGTGCGTCTTGAACTTGACTGGTGTGAAGACTTCGTCGCTGACAATCTCGAGGTCCAAGTCGTCGGCCTGCGCATTCGGAAGTCAACAAGTAGTCACCCCCTGCTGCTCGAAATGATGTGGACGTACCTGATTTTTGGGAACAGACTTGACGTGGTAGGTCTGCTTGTTGAATCGACGAAGCAGTATCCAAAGCTCTTCATTGGGCAGGCCCGGCACAAGGTAGTCAGACGCATCGTCTGGGTCATCCCACCCCAGGTCGCGGACATGAGGGCTGCTTCCATCTTTGGCAGTTCCTCGATCCTCGAGAGTTGCACCCATAGTTTCCGCGGTGTCCATTGTGAGAACAAAGCTGCTACTGCCGCCGTTCGCTTCCACTGCTGGCAACGTGCGTGCCCTTCGATTGCACAGGAATTTAGCTGCTTGGCTTTCGCGTACAGTGAAATGATTCAATACTCAGGTGGTAGTCCTTATTTTATTATCTTTCGCTCGGAGTTTTGCGACGCTGTCCAACCGTTTTGGCTGAATCCCGAAGTAGTGGACCTCCACGTCATTGCGGAGGACAAACAAAGTCATGATGTCACCAAATTCCACAAGCGTCTGATAGGTCTCAATTCATCCCACAATTGTGGCTTGCGCTAGTCCAGTTTTCTGAGTCCTGATTGGATATTCTTCTCCCGCCGGATTTCACAACAAAGTTGCCTCAGGACGTCACCAATTTGAAATGCACAACAGACGGGAATTCTCACGAGCACGATACAATACAGTCTAAAATAGGTTGGTTTCATAGTTTATTTCTGTGGCTAAGGACCCTCCCTTCCAGTCCTTCAACTCACCTTCATTCAGCCATTACTCCCATCACTCTACCCAGGAACTCGACTCCTAGACTGCATGAGTGGCACCCCTCAAGGCAGAAAAACGCCCACTGGAGGTAGTAGTTACGACAGAAGTCTTCTCTGCCGAAACAGGTAAAGCCTTCTTCGCCTCCCTATCCTGCCAGGTCTTGCCGCCATCAGTAGAGATGGTCGGGCGCTTGATCTCGAACCCATCCTGGCTGATCACGGTTCGGAAGCTGTACCTCGGCTTGTGCTTCATCTTTCGAGCGGACTGGCCGTCGAGGTTAGATGTAAGCGTGTCAGTGGCGCCGACGGGTGTCTTCCGAGTCTTGGGCTTCTGGGTGGGAGTGGGAGTGGGCAGGGGCAGGGGCTTGGGATCGGCAGCTACGGCTGAGTAGCTGGAGAACTTGGGCTTGTCTGGGGCATTGTCAGCCCCAGTTGTAGGAGTGGTGGTAGTGATCGGGGCAGCCAAGTCAAAGCGGATGAATTTGCGGCCACGGCCTATTTTGAATCTAGGAATAGGGCTTGTGATCTCTCAGAGATTTACCTCAATTTTCAAGCTGCTGTCAACTGTTGGGGCTATGTTGGCTATGCTTCTTGATGGTGAGATCGATGGGAGTGAGTGATGATCTTGGGACGCAGTGGATGGATAGCAGTGAATGGGGTTTATATTTGATTTTGCCGCGTTCGCTCACACCCAGCGACACAGTATTAAATATGCTGTTCCTTGCCGTACAAAGCTAACTGTTCGGCAACTCCGCAGCGGTCACGTCCGCACAGAAAGGAAAGCCTTTGTTCTGTATGAGACATCCAAGTCTTTGTGGACCTACCAACACCATTGGCCAACTTCGGAATATTTGCCTGCCGAGACACTAAAACAATGCTTTGTGTCATCTCAAGGGGTGGTTAAAACAAAGAGCAACTTATATTGTATGTCGACTCGATCGAGGTCGCTAGAACTGGTACCTGCTGCTATTGTTACATCCCATACAGACATTGCTACAGTTCCATTCCTTACAAAAGCGTTCTAACAATGTAGATATCGACCCTAGACAACTCTATTACCTCCGTCTCCCCAGTCTCCACCTACTTCCTCAACTTGACCACAAACGCACCCCTCTCAATCGTATTCACCAGGATATACCCGCTTTTAAAGAACGGATAGTGACTCCAAGTCCCCACAAAGTCCACCACACCACCATTCGGCTCCCCATCGTCCTCAGGGTAAATGTCAAAATACCCCAGCTCCTTGACCCCAGCGCCCGTCGGATCGTCCTTGATACTCCTCACATCCAAGATCCGCAGCCCGGCACCATAGTTGCTCTGATAGGCAAGGCCATTAATGACAAACTGGTTGTGGTCGATGCCGTAGGCGCTGCTCCGGTAGAAGCCGGTTTGCTTCGGGGCTTCGAGGGAGCGGATGTCCCAGATGTAAGTGACGGGGAAGCCGGAGGCAGCGGGGCCGACGGAGAAGGACTCGTCGAGTTCGTCGTCAAGGAGGAGGAACTCTTGCCACTCGGTGTTTGTTACCCAGCCTTGGTGTGTGTCTTGGGAGGGATTAGCATGGGTTGGGGTGAGAAACAAGAAGGACGGGGGTAGAGGGAATCGTACAGCTTGCTCCCGTGTAAGTTGTGCGAGAGATGAGCTTTGTTGTGTTCTTATCCGTGACGTCGTAGCTGGAAGTTCTGTTAGAGAGACGTCTCGTTCAAATCGCGGCAGTATTTCGGGATGGGGACTCACATGGTCAAAGTATCCTCATTGTAGCCGTAGCAGATATCTCTTCCCGCATACTTTGTATCAGGGCCACGGTACACCAGGCATTGCGCATCGTGAACATAGCCGTCATCAGCGGCACACCCCAAGGAGGTCGGCTTGCTCGGGTCCTTGAGATCGAAGAAGATGAGGCCAGCACGACAAGCGTCAGACCGTGGCGCAGCACCGACGGCAACGCCGTATTCCTTTTCTTCGTTGACCACCACATTGTGAGTGCGGCCAACGGGGAGGCCGTTCCAAAAGCCAGTCAGGTCGGTCTTGGGGTTGAAGGTCACAGGCTTCTTGGGATTGACGGTGAGAAGCTGGAAAAGTCAGTGTATTCCGCGGTGTTGGGTTCAGGGGCAGAGAGGGCTCACCTTGCTCATGTCAAAGATCTGGACGCCGTGGTTGGTGGCTTCGCTGCCAATGACAATGTAGCTCTTGTAACCGCGAATCTCGCGCCAGATGCTGGGCTCTGCCTCTGGCGACTGGGGTAGCCGTCCGAGATACACAAGCCTTCCTTGATGGTTGATCTCGGCAAAGGCAGCACCATCAGCTTGTGCAATGGCGACAAACTCCCTGCCATTGGGGCTGGTCCATCCCCACGAGGAGGAACCCTCGCCAGTCTGACTGCCCAGATCTGCGTGGCTGACAAAGTCGTAAAAGTCTACATTGTTGCAGCGGAATGTGTTGAGCGGATCTCCAGGGATGACTTTTGCTGTGCCGTTGTTGCAATAGACAATGTTGTTGGCCCCTGGACGACTCTTCCACTTCCGCGAGTTGAACGCCCCGCCCTTTCGTTGACGGCTCCAGGTTGACTGTTCGATATGTCAATGTGGGTTTATGAGACAGGGGAGCTAAGCAGGGCTTGCTGACCATCTTCTTAGCCATGAGCTGTTCGTGTACAGCACCCGTGTCGTACAACGCAGAGACTCCCTCGTCGGGCTGGAGCTCCTTCGCGCAGACGACGGGAAGCAGGCCCGTGAGGACGACTGCGGCAACTGTAAGGCCCTTCATGGTGGTTAATATGTGAGGACAGAACGTCAGGGTCTTAGTGACAAGCCGGCGATGAAGCAAAAGTGCACCCGCAGTGGTAGCGAGACAGGAGATGCAACACAAAAAGGGACTAAGATGGCGTACTTAAATAATCCGGAGGATATCTCATCTTTCCCTTCTCACGGAAAACTTCCGCTTCTCTCTCCTCAGCCATGTATGATTCACAATCACAAAGATTCGTAATGGGTTACACGTCTATGGTCATACGCCATGACCTCAAGGTTGCAATCGCCGACGGTTGCAGTACGAAAAAGGAGAGTCTTGTCCAAGGTAGCTATTTGCAATTAAAGGCAGCAGCGGCGCAAGAGCAGCACGACAACGAATTTCGTGGTTGGGCGACTCTGACTGCAGAGCCAACCGTGTCTCCTGCCTAAACAAGCAGGCGACTTCCCAACGGGCGCGGGATGCGCGAACCATTACCCCTCGGCATTTGGCTGCAGCCCAATCTATTTTGCTCCCACATGATGGGACACGCGCTTAGGACCGCCCACGCGACTGTTACAATCCTACTATCCGAGGGTTACCTGTGCGGTGCGAGCATCCGGCGCGGGAAGCACAAGGCACAAAATTGTCTACATCAGCCCGCTGTCGTCATACCAAGCCAGGATGTGCTCGATAACCCCTGCCGAGATTTGAGTGTCTGCACTGTCAGGCTTGGCAGGTGGTATTATTGACCGGCGTTCCTTCGAGGTTCTCGACCGGCGGCACCAACGTCTTCGCCGTGCACAGTGGAGAGACCTGCCCTTGATGGCTGTGGGATTGAGCGGCACAGCTTCAAGTATCGATTACCATAGGGCGGAATCAGCCCTCTCCGGTTCTCGTTGTCCTGCCCTGACTATGAGCGCATTCGCAATCGTCCATACTGTTGCATGATCTAATGAGTGACAATTCCTCTCCCTGGTCGTCCTCGAAATAAAGGATCTCGGCAGAGTGAGCATCGTTCCCGTTCTACTGTTAGTTGTGCAACCCCTGAGCTGTGCATACCTCCCTGCGTAACCTCAAGCTACAGTTTGTTCTTCTTGTCTGCCTTGAGTGGATCCGAACAACGAGCACTACCAGCATCCGCAACTCAAACCGTAGCCCTCGTATTGATGTACAAGGTCTTGCCAGCCGTACTAGTACGACCTTCTTTACCTAGAGGTCCTCGCCCTTTCTCTTCGCTGTGCCGAAGGTCCCTTTTACCCCGTGCGCATCACTTGCACCAGCCTAAATCGCACGCATTTCACTATCCGGTAGCACTGGGTTCTTCACGCTTTGCTCTCGTCGACGATGCAGGACGGCATATATCATGCTGGAATCCCGCTGGCATGAAAGTTTGTCCGCAGGAAGTTACACTCAAAAAGGGGTACGCGGGTCCGAGGAGGACTGCCCGGCAAAAATAAGTCTTTGACCCTGACCCGATTTGAACGGATAACCTTTCGATCTGGAGTCGAACGCGCTACCGTTGCGCCACAAGGCCTGATTTACCACTTTGATTGATATGAAGCTTGGCAATTGCAACCCGTGATCGATGCGATTTGAACAAGCAGTGGACTTGGGTTGGGTCTGGACCAATCAGTTTTGATCATCTTCGTAACACCAATTCATTCAGAGATCTCGACTTTTGGATGCGCTCCATGTTCCAATTGATAGTGTGTATTTGTAAGAAATGAGAAAACGTTTGTGACATCTGGGAAGTCCTGGGAAGAAGTCGACTTGGAGTTGGAGGCCGCCAGCCATGTTACACGCCAGGGGTCGAAAAGCACCGCCCCGGAAAAAGTTTGTCGATGCCCAATTCAGCCCATACCTTCTCCTCAACTTACCTATTAGTGTTGCGCAGCTGTGCGCAAGATTCGATTGACACAAACATCCTCAACCTGGTGTGCATGAGACTGCCGCAGCAAACTGCCAAGACAATGCACCGTCCTCGCCGTCGTCAACCATTCCTATTCGAACAGACGGCGACGCCACAAGTGCCGACTCTGCCACAAAGTCACCAACAACCAGCTGGATCCGTCTCGAATGGATCCTTCTTTTAGATAAATGGCTCCATTCAGTCCCGCCCCCTCGTTCAAACTTCCCAACTTTCATCCAGCAGTTCACACCCAAGGACCCCAATCACCAACCCTCCTCCAGTCCATCTCACTACCAGCACCCCCACCACAAGCACAACCACAACCACAACCACAATGCCCCTCTCCACACCAGAACCACCACCACCCCAAGGCGACCTCCTCCTCCACCGCTACCTCCCCGGCCGCCTGCCCACAGCCAACCCCAACCCCCGCGGCAAACACCACCGCAACCCCCTCCCCTGGCGTCGCGCCAAGCTCGCCAGCGCCCAATGCTGGGACGCCGACGCAAACCTCTGGTACCGACACTTCTGGGACCTGCAGAGGGAATCCCCCGGGACACCGCCACCAAGACCGACGAAACCGCACTTTCTCGCGTACGTTGAGGCTGGGGCGAGACGGCACAAGGCGTTTTACAGCCGGTGTGACTGTTGTTGGGGGTACATGATGAGTCGGACGTGGGTGGATAGGAAGAGGGAGTGGGATGCGAGGGGGAAGGAGGGGATGGAGATGGTGAGGGAGGGGGAGGAGGAGGTTGGAGGATTAGATGAAGAACTCGGCGTGAAAAGCTCTAGAGTGAGGGTACTGATGTGGGCTGAAGTCCTGAGCTTGTTGTATCCCAGGGATTGGGTAGTGTTGTGGCGTACAAAGTTCAAAGGGAGCAGAGTTCGAATCCCAGGATTGGGTCCCGCTTCGGGTGTCGCCAAGAAGTACTACTATTTGTTGTGAGGAGAGGAGTGACGTGGTAGTTGAGTTGAGGCTCCATCTCGTGAGTAACTCCCATGGTGCTTTAGCTTGGTGCCGCCAACGCGATTCATGAGGATCCCTTCTTCTGCTACGCTGGTGATACCGGCCCAGTGCAGCGACTCGGGAGACTTGGCGCCTGGCTTGACGTCAAAGCGAACTTCAAAGTACCTGCTGTCGAGAATCGGAGTTCTGCCCCGGTGGGCCGATTCGGAGCAAGTCAAGGCCCATTCGAAAGTATCGCCACGAAGATAACGCAGTTCATAGGTCTGAGTTTCTCTCCCCTAGAACCTGAGTAGCAGGGACGTTTCATTAGAGCTGCCGTCATGCTCGCTGATGTCAATGAAGAAGTTGCCGGCATCATTCTGATACACGCCCACGTATGAACTCAGCGGGAGCTTTGGTCTGTCGGCAGGATGTTTCTGTCTGATTGCGTCAAAGTTGGATCTGATGCCTTCCATCGCTTCGATCTTTCTTCGTCGGCTCTCCTTTGCCAGTGAAACATAATCCGCTGGCTCCGGGAAGTGAAAAAGGGCAGAGGCATGATACGCTTGGGAAATCCAGTCCGCAGCGTCGTTCAATGGAATGCTATTTGTCAAAACGACAATTGCTGATTCTGTTTCCGGGAACAGCAGAAGAGCTGAATAGTACCCTGGTGCAGACCCTTGATGATAGTACACCATCATCGGCGAGCCACCTGCCCCGAGCAAGGGGAGATCTTGGATGGGAAACAGCTCTGGATTGTCTCCTTGTAGCCCCACAACGCCAGGCAACTGCGTTTGAATCCACCCCATCCCGTAAAACCGGAAGTCATGGGAGAGATGGTCGAGAGGGATCTGGTTACTGATAACAGTCGGGATATTTCGCAACGGACCGCTTCGGGAGCCCGACTCGGCTTGGAGTACTGCCTTCGCCCATGTAAGCATGTCATCAACATTGGAGTACAGACCACCAGCAGGCTCGAAGAAGGTATCCTTGAAAAAGTACGTGCTGTTGACGGGCAACGGCGTGCCATCGCAAAGTGCAATATGAGGGCTGGCAAAGTTGTCCTGTGGCCCAAAGTTTGGCTGGCTTGTGATGTGTTTGAGTCCAAGGGGGTCTAGAATTGACTCCTTCAAATACGCCGCAAAGCTTTTCCCTGACAGTTTCTCGATCACGGCGCCGGCAATGCCGTATCCCCAATTATTGTATGACCATTGTCGGCGAATCGGTGCGATGGTTTTCCAGCGAGAAACCGTTGGTAGAAGCTGGTCTTTCGGTAAGAGGCACTCGAACTGGCCCTGGACAGCAAACGACATGTCACCGAGTAGTCCCGACCGGTGGGACAAAAAGTCGCCGAGAGAGACTTGATTCCGCAAGCGGTCATCGAGAGGGACGTAGTCCGGAAGAATGCCATCCACTGTGTCGAGTGTGATGTTGGGGTGATCTTCGAGCAGGTTGGTGATGACCACAGCGGTGAAAGCCTTGGTCAACGATCCAATGCCGAGTCTGGAGCCAAGTGTCCACCAGCGGCGCGGACGACACCAAAGTTGTCGGTAAATATGACTTCTCCGTGATGAAGCACACCCACGGACATTCCGGCAACGCCGGAGATTTCGCAAATCGGACGAGCGGACAAGATGGAACTTCGATGCAGTCTGTCGAGGACTGTTTCGCTTCGCTGCCACGGCCATGGCCACAGCCACCCTTTGCACGTTAGACCAAAGACCGATAACATGATGAGGACGAGTTGCGGTGTGAGGTTGGTGAGATAGACCACCGCAACAGCGCCGGTTCTCGGATGCTGGTGGATCGACCGACGCGCGGCGTTGAGGATGAGGTTTTGCCGGTGCTGAGGTTACCTGAATGTTCATGAACGGGCAATAAATTGGAAGGAGTTGGGGATTTCGTTTCGGAACGGTGAAATTGTGTGTGTTGGCATTGTTGCGTGTCAGTCCTGTGTGAAAGGCGAAATGGCAACGACATTGAATCTGGCATGGTTGGCTGTGAGGTGCCAGGTTATCGATAGCCGCCTCAGACACCTGCCATCGGCTGCGTCACCCTGCAGCGCCCTGCCTGAGATCACGGCTTGAGGCAGGCAAGCTCGAAGATTTGCCGGGTCCATTTCCACAAAATGCATGGCGCGTACGGCGCGAGGGCGGAGACAAGTGTCATGGATCACGATGGTAGTATGAAGGGCGGACTATACCCATTGGCCTCCGGCCCTAAAGCCAGACCGTCAAGCATCTCAACAAAAAGCACTTTTTGATTTAAGGACCTCGTCATATCAACTTTTCACATCCCCGTCTCACTCCTTCACCACCTCAACATCATACTCCACCTCGGTCCTAATCACATACTTCGCCCCCCTCCTCACCCCCGTCCCCTCATGCAACAACGCCCCCTTCGTATCCCCATGCGGAAAAATCGCCACCCCGCCCATCACCGGCCTCACCGGATACGCATTCAACACCCCCTCCCTCGCCGCCGGCAAGAAAAACGTCGTCTCCCCGCCCTCAAACTCATCATTCAGATAAATCAAGAACGTAAACAACGAGCTCTGCTTCCTTCCCGGCGGCGACGCATCGTACACGTACGTATCGTCCGGCAAAATCCCGCTCGGCGGCCACGCCCCGTCAATGTGCGCGCGGTACTCGGCGCCGGGGACGTACCGGTACACGCGAAAGCGGCGGTTGAGACCGCGCGCAAGGCGCCCGTCGACGGAGGCTGGTACGTAGGGCGAGACGCGCGACCAGAGGGTGTCGTGGAAGGGCTGGTCGACGACCCAGTAGAAGTTGTGGGCGAGGACGGAGACGTCGCCGTCCTCGCGGAGGGGCGCGTCGGGGAGGAAGTTTACGGTTTCGCCGGCCGCGATGATGGCGTGGCACTCGGCGGGGGAGAGGACGCGCGTGGCGAGGGAGAGGTTGGGGACGGTGGGGTGGTGATGGTAGGCGATTGGCGGAGGGGTGGGCGAGAGGGGGACGGCGCCCGGCTTGGTGGTGTAGAGGATGGCGTCGTGGTGGTTGGGGGGTTTGCGGAG
Organism: Podospora aff. communis PSN243; assembly: GCA_033296975.1. Classification (NCBI taxonomy): domain Eukaryota; kingdom Fungi; phylum Ascomycota; class Sordariomycetes; order Sordariales; family Podosporaceae; genus Podospora; species Podospora aff. communis PSN243. The sequence continues at coordinate 105,413 of MU865991.1, read as the reverse complement.
GGGGCCGGGGGTGGTTTCGATGACGCGGAGGCCTTCGCGGAGCTTGGACGGGGCGGAGAGGAAGAGGGACCTGTCGAGGACGGAGGCGTAGGTGGGGAGGGTGGGCGCCGAGGACATGGAGCGGAGGTCCCAGGTTTCTTGGACGCAGATGGGGGTGTCGGGGTCGAAGTCGGGGTCCGGGTTGGCGTCGATGGAGCCGCAGACGCGGAGGACGCCGTCGAGGACGGAGATGAGTTCTCGGTCTCGGGCGGTGCGCTCGGTGAGTTCACCCTCGAGGGTGGAGACGCCGCTGATGACGTCGAGGTCGCGTACCCAGCGGCAGAGGGCGCCGAGTTTGGGTTCCTCGCCCCGGATTCTCATCTCGGCGAGGAGAACCTTTGCGTCGGTCAATTTTCCGTCGGCCAGGGCGGCTGTGATGCGGCCCGTGAGGTTGGAACCGGCTCCGGTGCTGTTGAGTCCGGTTGGACACGCTTGGCGGAAGTCCCATACTGCGACGCGCAGGTCTTTGCAGGCCCTCGATTTGAGCAGGGCGGGGTGTTTGGAAAGCTCCTTAAGCGTGTCGACTGTGATCTCTAGCTCCTCCTGTGAGATAACGGCGTGCAAGCTCGACGGCTCAATCCCGTTTGTGTTGCCACCGTCATCGTTGCGGTCGTCACCCTCGAGGGGCGGTGTGATGGGCTTGTTGGCTGTCTTTAGTTGTTTGTTTGGGTGGCCATTGGCGAGTTCGTTTTGCTGCTTTCTTTTCTTGGACTTATTTTTCGACATGGCTGCGACGGGGAGATGGCGGTTATCGGTGCGGCGAGGTTGATTGTGGATTCTCGAAATTCTGACAAGCGCGATCTGCCAGGGCCCCCAATCGATGACAATTTTCCGAACTAGCCAATTCCAGCATAGCGTGCTGCGCCCCCGCATTATGTAAGCAGCGAGCTGCAATATCAACATCTGATCTCAGCTCATCCTTGCATGCGACATTCTTTCCACAACGAGCTTCTGCGGGCATTTCATCTCTTGTGCTACAAGCGACCGAGAGAAAGGGCTCCAAGGCTCTGCGCGCGTTTCAACTTCCCCTCCGATGTCCGGATTTCTAGGCAGCTCGGCCCTCGCGGCCCGAGTGCTACCCCACCAACGGCTGGTGGGTTAGGTTTGAGGGCTGCCGGCCAAACCTCCACAACCCATCCCCCCTCACCACCACCGAAACCAGCCGACGAGCGATCAATTCAAATAGCCTGCTGCCAATTAACTGGGCGCGTGGCTCAGTTGGTAGAGCGTTCGCTTCGAAGAAAGGTCTTGGGTTCGATTCCCAGCGAGTCTATACGTCGTCCCCGATAGACTCAACTGTCCTGCCTCGGCGTGTAGCTCAGCTGTGGTAGAGCGTTCGGTTCTAAGAAAGGTCTTGGGTTCGAGTCCCAACTCATCCCCTGCAGGGGGGTTTGCCGAGTGACTTCGGTTCTTTTTGTGTCTATTTTGTTCTGTGCCGGTACCTTGATGCCGAGCCCATCCAGGGGCATCCTCAGTGGGGATGCAGGTGCGGGGTTGGGGCTGCCTCTTCTTCCCCTCAGTGGGGGGATTGGGATTCCTTCCGATTCCACGTTGCCATGACGCTGTGGCTGTTGCTTGTTCTTTTCTGGCTTCCCTAGGACGGCGGTTCTTTTGTTCCCACAGGCGGGAAGATCTTGTCTCGAATTGACCACGCTGAAACGTGGCCGCCAAGATGGATGGCTGACCTGCCGCACGGGTTCGGCGACTGGGCTGTTCGGACTGCTTCGGACAGCGATTCTGAGTAACATCGACGTAACGAATCGAGACAGGTACACTTTGTGGGGACTGTAGGAGCGGCAGAAAGCGGTGCGACCCGCAGCGGAGCATGGGCAATGGCGTGCTAGGTATAAAACAGTTGTCCCCGGTTCTCGCTCTGCGTTGACGATTTGTTTCTACCTTACGTGTAAGTCGACCAATCCGATCTCGTATTTGTCCACACGCATTACCCTTTTCACACGCATCATCTCCCACCGCAACCATGGCTCCCTTTGCGACCATCTACTCGTACCCCAACAACTTCCGCGTGCAGCGAGTATGTGTCTTCCCTCTCTCCTTTTTTGTCGTCTAAGCGCTGACAACGCAGGCGCACGCTCTTGCTGCCCTCGGCGGCCTTGAGCTCGTCGACTCGTCCGACTTTATCATGGGCACCACCAACCGCTCGGAGGAGTTTCTCGCAAAGTTTCCCATGGGCAAGGTTCCCGTCCTCGAGACTTCGGATGGCTTCTGCCTGTCCGAGGGTCAGGCTATCGCCCGCTTCATTGCCGAGAGCGGCTCCAAGGCCGAGCAGCTTCTCGGCGCCGATGTCAAGACCCGCGCCAAGATCGAGGAGTGGTCTTCTTTTGCTGAGCAGGAGATTTGCGCCAACATCGTCCCCCCACTGGTCATGACGATTCTGAAGATCATTCCCTTTGACGAGGCAAAGTACAACCAGTGCCTCGGCAACCTTGAGAGGGCCATCAAGAGGGTGGAGGTCGCGTTGAAGAACGGCAGCGGCAAGTTCTTGGTTGGGGATCAGCTTACATTGGCGGATATCATGGTGACCGGGCCTCTGCATCTGGCGGCACAGCTTCTGATGGACCCGGAGCTGTTGAAGGCCGCGCCGAGTTTGAAGGGGTATCTGGAGGGTATCTTTGAGTTCCCCGAGGTCAAGGGCGCCTTTGGAGAGCTCAAGTTTTGCGAGGCGAGAGTTAAGGGGCAGTGAGACGCTGTTGTTTTGCCCTAAAGTTACCCTCACCACCCCCACCCACCTTGCTCAGGTGTGATTCAGGCACTGATTAGGATGATCAGGAAAATGATAACAGACTTTTATTTATTTATTGATCTTGGCCATCATGTGGCCAAAATGAACATGATGTGAAAAGGACAAATAATTAGAGTAACTGGTAAATATGGTTTCGAGGATAATCTTGAGCGACGCAACCTCGACGTGCGTAAGGCGCAAGTCCGTTGGGCACTGAAAGGATTGGAAGGAGCACCCTGTATTTTGCCCCACCTTCGGCTGGTATTTCAGGAGGAGAATTCACCCACCGAACTACACAAAAACCAAAGCATTCCATCTTTACACCACTCTTTCAATATCTAGTCGCTGGCGGCTGAAATGCAGAATTTCAAGCGACAGCAACGCCTTCAGCGATTTGGATCAAGGCGGTTACATGAGCTGCATGCATGTGTATCAACGCCAGCGTTTCCGCCATGGCTTCGCGCGATTGAGAGGAGGAGATAAGGTCGTTTCGGCTCCTCTGGTGCGGGGCTGTGGCTAATCTCAACAGGTACCCCGACCCTGCTGAGATAACAAATCCGAGGCTTTTCTCCTGACGGTGGCTTCACCGGAAGATGTCCAGCCGCACGCCAAGCCCAAGCCCCGATCACGTGGTGTGAGGCTTGGGGGGGAACCAACCTCATCACCAGGTTCCCGGTCGGTAGAAACTGAGGTTCCCATTATCACGACGCTTGAACTGAGCGGGATGGAGGCCTTGGCTGCCGTCAGCTTGGCTGGCAACGTGCTGCAGTTTGCACACACGACCAGGAAGCTCATCGGCAACTCGCGCGACCTCGCCCGCTCAGGTGCCAACGAAGAACATGTCGAGCTCACGGCCATTGTCACGCAGCTGCAAGGCCTCGTTGCACGCATTGTTACGCCCAACGCACAACGCAATATGTCCAAGGAGGAGCGGTCGTTGCGAGACCTCTGCAGCCAGTGTCACAATGTCGCCGACACGCTGCTTAGCATCCTCAGGGCATTGGCTGCCAAGGGCCATCAGAAGCCGTTTGGTAGCGTCTACCAAGCTCTGCTGACGGAGTGGAAAACACCCGAAATTGAGGAGCTCTGGAAACGCCTTGACCGCATCATCGCCGCCATCAAATGGCACTTGGACCTGCATCAGGGACCAGTCATGCGTCGCTTGCAGGAACTGGAAAGGGAGGGCGACCGCCTTGGCGCAAATCGGGACGCCGAGTTCAAAACACTGATGAAGCGCGTCTTCGACTACAGTAAAAATAAACAGGCCGAGCTGCTGGTAGCCGCCGCGGCCGAAGGCTCCCACTTCGCTGTGGAACAACTCATCCTCGAACACCTTCGGTTCCCTTCCATCAACCACCGCCACGATACCATTGCCCAGGCGCACGCCGAGTCTTTTTCATGGCTCTACGGAACTGGCGGCCAAGAGAGCCCGTCCACTTTCAGCGACTGGCTCAACCCCGGCGACGGCTCCGATCTCTACTGGATATCCGGGAAGCCGGGCTCTGGCAAGTCGACGCTCATGAAGTTTCTCTCTACCAACACCGTCACCACCCGGAAGCTCAACGAATGGGCCCTTAGCCGACAACCTGGCGTGAAAACCTGCCTCGTTAGAGCCGAGTTCTTTTTCTGGGTCGCCGGCGGCGACAAGATGCAAAAGTCCCACGAGGGGCTGCTGCGTTCGCTTCTTTACCAGATTCTCCGCCAATGCCCCGATATGATATCCGAGGTGTACTCAACGGCGTGGAGGGCCTTCTTCCCGTTGGAGGCTGACGCAAAGATGTCAGCCGCCGACATTGAAACTACACTGTCTGCGCGCACCTCCACGACGGTACCAGAACTGCTCGACGCGGTTCGGCGAGTCGGAGTAGCAGCGGCCCGCACTGGCATGAATTTCTGCTTCTTCATCGACGGCCTGGATGAATTCGAGGGGCATCCGCGGGAAATGATTCAACTAATCCGAGAGCTGCGCAAGCTCCCCAACCTGAAGCTCTGCGTATCGAGCCGCGAGTGGAACGAATTTGAGGACGAGTTTGGCCGAGAGAAGACGCACAAGCTGTATATGCAAGACTACAACAGCACCGACATCAGGTCCTACGTGTACAGCACGCTTATCCAGGACAGGCACTTCCAGGAGCTCGAGGACAAGAGCATGGGCGAGGATCTCGCGCGCGAAATTGTCAAGTGCGCAAACGGCGTGTTTCTCTGGGTGTTCCTGGTGGTGCGCTCATTCCAGGAGGGCCTCTCCAACGGAGACAGCATAGACGACCTACGTAGACGGCTGCGCGAGCTACCGACCGACCTCAACCAGTACTTTGAGCGTATCGTCCTCTCCGATGTCAGCGAATTCTACCGCGGCTTCTCGGCCGAGATGTTTAGCATTGCCCTGACCTCGCCCGAGCCCCTGCCGCTCATGACCTACTGGTTCATGGCCGAAGGCCGAGACGATCCCCAACACGCCATCAAGATGCAAATCAACCCTCTCTCCATGCCGCAAATTAACAAGCGTCTCGAGGACGCAAAGCGGCGGCTCAAGGCCTGCTGCAAGGGTCTCCTCGAGCCACAGCTTTTACAAGCAAACCAATACGGCCTGCTGCCGTCTTCGGCCTTTTTTCTGTGGAGGGTCAGCTTCTTGCATCGGACCGTCAAGGATTTCTTCCGCCTGGACCACATCAACGAACTGTTGCGACACGCTGTCCGCCCGGCTGGGATCCGTATCCCACCATCTGCCGGACACTACTCGCCCAGATGAAAACGGCGCCGTCCGATCCCGACTACTGGACACAGACGCCGACCAAACGCCAGGAGGTGGCCAACCTCATCTCTGTGCTCAAGGCCTGGGTCGACATTTGGAAGAAGCAGCGCAAATGCTATGGCAGCGCGCTGGAAGCAGACATCAACGTCGTTATAGCTGAGCGAAAAACCAGGTTTCTTGACATTCATCGGGCATGTGCCTCCGGAAACGGCCTGGTAGTCTACAAATCGCAGGCGACCACGAACCCTACCAGGATCCCTAGAAAACCGGTGGCACCAGCCGCACGCGTACGGCCAACCACTCGGCCTAGGCCAGCGCCGCCGACGCGTCCGAAACAGCCGTTTATATTACGATGTATAAGGAAGCTGTCTTGTATACAGTAGACGAAGAGGCGTGTTTGCCCACCTAGGCTAAAACCGCAGCTTCTTTCAAGTTGTTGTCAACAAGCTTTGGGGTCAAGATCGCATCATACGTCAATTCTGTTCCCATCAAAAAGTCAAAACACACCTGGAGATTAGGCCTTATATTTAAACTTTCAACTGATTGTTTCTCACTTCGATACCCATTCGTGCCCGTTTTGTAACGAGGGAGCTTGTGCCGTGGGTGTTTGCATTGTGTTCATCTTGGTCGCATTACGGCGAAAATCAATAAACAAAAGCACACTACCAAGGTAGAGACGAATCATCAGCCTTCCTTTCCATATCCACTAAATCCGGTTCCTCGACTCCCAGCTTACCTAGGTACCGCAATACAAATACCCGGACGGCAGTTGAAACCCGGCTAACCCCATCGGCCCCTATTACCCGGGAGCATAAACCCCGACCCAACGCACAGCCATGGTCTCGCAACACCACCATTCTCACCCCCAAAACTCAGCACCAAGTTCACTAACTTCTCACCATGAACTCCACCTCCATCCAAACAGAAGCCTACATCGCCCTCTCCCCCTCCGACCCCATCACCCTCTCCCCCGTAACCTACCCCACCCCCATCCGCCCGGACGAAATCCTCCTCGCCACATCCGCCGTCTCCATCTGCGCCACCGACCTCAAAGCCACCGCCGGCAAGTTCCTCACCGTCCCGCCTCTCATCCTCGGGCACGAAGCCGCCGGGACGATACTGCAAGTCGGCTCTGCCGTATCCTCCCTACGCCCCGGCGACAAAGTCATACTTTCCTACGCTAGTTGTCATGAGTGTCGGGAGTGTCAGTCGGGAGGGAACGCGTACTGCGAGCGGATTTGGGAACTTAATTTCAGCGGCGGGAGGGAGGGGGATGGGGGAGTTGGTGCTGCTACCATACTTCGTGACGGGGAGGAGGTGCGTGTAAAGACGCACTTCTTCGGACAGAGTTCCATGGGCAGGCTTGTGATTGCGAGAGCGGTGTGTGCGGTCAAGGTGGATGGAAATACGACGGAGGAGGAGATGAGGATGTTTGCGAGTTTGGGGTGCGGGATACAGACCGGGGCGGGGGTTATTATGAATGTGGCGAGGCCGGAAAGTGGGAGGAGGATACTGGTGTTTGGGGCGGGAGCGGTGGGGTTGGCGGCGTGCTTGGCTGCCGCGTTGACGGAGCCGGAGGTGTTGGTGTTGGTGGATAATTCGGGGACGAAGCTGGGGGTGTTGCCGGGGTGTGTGAGGGGGGTGGTTGCGGAGATGGTGAATTCGGAAGGGGTGGAGGAGGGGGTGTTGGTGGAGAGGTTGAAGGGGTTGACGGCGGATGGGTTGGGGTTTGATGTTGCGGTGGATTGTGTGGGGAGGGGGGATGTGGTGAGGGTGGCGCATTTGGCGTTGAGGGCGAGGGGGATGGTGGTGACCGTGGGGGGGTCAAAGGATGTCGCCTTGCAGGTGACGCTGTCGGAGCATTTGGGGAGGGGGATCACGTATCGGGGAACACACCAGGGGGACTCGGTGCCCTCTCAGATGATCCCGCACTTGATCGGGTTGTGGCGGCAGGGTGAGTACCTGGCTTTCTTGGACCTGCTCAAGTTCTCGTGACTGATGTGGATCTACTAGGCAAATTCCCATTTGACAAACTTCTGACGTTCTTCGAGTTCGACGAGCTACATCAAGCAGTTCAAGGGGTCAAAGAAGGGAAGGTGATCAAGCCCGTTCTGATCAATCGCAACATACCGAGTTCCTGATTTCCGTGAGCGCCACCCGAAGGGGTTGCGGCCCAATGGTCCAAACCCCGACAGATCAGTTCAACAAAACCTGACGAGACTGGCTCGGAGCCTCACCGCCTCCAGACCTGCCACGCGATATGCACGATGGACAGCCAATCACGTTCCGTTTCGTTGAGGGAGATGGGAAACAGCCAATGAGATCCGAGATTGTGGTTTTCTGAACTTGTGAAATGCATTTTGCTGAACTTCCGTTCCTGCGCTTCGCGGCATGTCAAAGTATTTAAGGACTGTGCGAGACCCTCTTGCTCAGAAGTCGGAGTCCATCGCACCTTCCATTCACATTTTGAACACGCACCGCGGCAGACGTCAACTCAAACATGCTGCCATTTCGGCCTGGCAATTCCCCTCTCGGGCCCGAGAAACAAGAGGAAGCGCCCTCGAAACCCAATCTCGCAGTGGGTTTTGGCTTCCTTCAATGCAGACCACTGGCAACCTTGCTGATGATTGCAGGCTTCACCTGAGGGGCCAAGGGTCATCGATGACGACAGCGACGACCATATCGACAATGATGCTACAGGCGGGTGCGAGGAAGCCGCCGGTCCGGCCATTCCCAGAGCAGAGCTTATCATCGCAACCTATGAAGCGCCTTCTGTTGCCCCATCAGACCCGTTGCCGTCATCGAGCGGCATGTCATTCACGACCGTGTCTTTACCACAGATTGCGCCCCAACAGCCTACAACAAGCCGAACGCCATCATTCCGCCATGGAGGGTTGCTCAACCGCTGGCAATCCCGTTCGTATGATGACGAGATCCGGCGACGACCGTTCGAGATTGAGGGGTGGGCTGAATCGTCATCAACGACACCATACGAAGGGCCGCTTGCCTGGCGTGTTGTGTTTGCTTGGGGCGAACGTGACGCCCATCCCGATGCGGAACCAGTTCATCGCGCAAAGCGAGGTAGCGTTGGGGCCAGTGCCGGCACCCCCACCGTTGGCGACAGCTCGCGCGACGATACCGTGACGGTCCGGCCGAGTAGCGTCGTGTCTGTTCCAGATGATGTCGGACATGTGGCTATCCAAAGACGTTGGCGTCTAATTTTCGAGCTCGAGGAACTATACCTGCGAACGCACCCGCCGATCAGGTCTTCCAAGCGACAAGGCAGCCGCGCAGCGGCTGCTGGATCCACCCCTATCACCCGTCCATCTGAGGATACCACTAAACCGTCTCGGTACGTACCGATACAGCCACGTCGGGGTCGCCGCCTGCTGGGCGGCTCCGGAGATCAGGGGGACGATGACAGCGAAAGCGGCGATGATGGCGTCCGACCCACCGCCAACTCCTCCGCCGAATCTCAACAGTTCTTCTCCTGCCCGTATCTGAAGTGGCGGCCGGCGGAGTACGAGTGCATATGTAGCCACGCCTTCCGCACCATCTCGGACGTCAAGAAGCACTTTCGGGCGACACATTACAAGCCACGATGCCCTAACTGCGGGAAACCCTTCAATGAAAAAGTACTAAAGGACCACATAGGCCCATGTGGCCAGAACATGCGGCGTGCTTCACGGGAGCAGCTGCGCGATGCCGTCACGGAAGAGCAGTGGGCCGTTATCTTTGCGCGGCCGAAAGGGCGACCGTCCTCTGAGACACGGTGGCGGCGCATCTTCAAAACCCTCTTTCCCGGTGCCCAGCAGCCAGAGAGTGTGTACTACACCGGTGAAGGAATGGAGATCTTGGCCAGTGTGGAGGCTTTCATTATGGGAGGGGCTATGAAAGACCTGCGCCGACTGCAGCATCGCAAAGAATTCGAAGACCCGACTGCCTACCAGCAAGAACTGACCATGGACCAAGAAGCGATTCAAGTATTTCAGCAATTCACACCCCACATGTTCATCAAATACCGATCCCGCGAGACTCTTCCTTCCACCTCTCCAAATCCGTCTTCTACCGCACAGGCTCTCGATACCGTCGCTGCCCCGAGCTTTGGTCCGTTTCTGCCGACGTCTTGCGACTTCTCCCAGCTCCCGACGACCGAGATGTATATTCGGCACCTGCCCACATGGGAGCCCGCGGAAAGTCGCCTGGCTGGTGTTTTGACGGATGTATCATTGCCATCTTGGCCATTGCCGCATGGTCGCGCTTTTACGCCACCGCGTGTCGAAAGACCGGTACCACCTGTTGTCAGTCATCTGGTATCGACGACCGAACTGGACGGAGGAGACGACTTGAGTGCTACCCCCGCCAGGAGTCCCGCCATTCATGGCCTATCCAACCTTGACAGTCTCGACCAGCCAGCTTGGGGTATCGAAGCTGACAAGCCATCGGGTATTGTCGGCGACGCTTTCCTTCCCATTGAGAGTTGTAACGGGGACTTGGGCGCTCTTGTTTGGCCGGTGATGGGATTTCCGAGCTTTGAGGAACACTTGGCACTGCCTGCCGCGACGTGGCCAGATTCTCAGGGGCTTGTTGTTGAGGAAAGCGGTGACGGTATGTGGTGATTTTGGCTAGTAGTGATTTCAGGGGTTTGCGATTTGGACGGCTGGGCAAGTTTCAGGAGTTGCACACTTTGGTGTTCAAAATACGTCATTGTCTTTTTCTTTCTGTATTTAGACGTTGGCTTTGTTATCAGGGAAATGTCACTGATGCTGTTCTTTGTTAATGTTATTTAATTGTTGCCATTAATATCGTATCTCCTGTTTGGATCCCGTTCTACAAGAACGTAAGGCTGGCGGGCTGGAGCTCAGGTATGGTTGTCCCGGGGTGGAGGGCGTTCGGAATGTTAAAGACAGATCTCAGCTGGGCTCAATGTCACAATTCAGCAAGCCGGAGGGAATAGCTGGTCACAATGCATAGGTCATGGGAATGTTCATGGGAAATGTTCAAGATGTCAACGTTCATGATATTTATTCAGGCATCACTTACCACTGTGGGCCGGATGACTGGATGGATGCGGATCAGTCACTTACTAATGAGAGATAGAAGGTAGTGTAGAAGGTAGTGACTGGATTGATGTGGATCAGCCACTCAACAACGAGAGGTAGAAGCTCACCCGCCGTGCACGTCGTTGCTCACGTCGCAGCTCACGCTCACGCTGTCGCTCTTGCTCCGCCTCCCGGCGCGCAGCATCTTCACGCCTTCGTCGAAAGAAGTCGGCCACCCGGCGCGCGGGTTCACTTGTCGCGCTACGATCAGCTCGCTCAGTCGGCAGAAGGTCACGCAATCGCCGCCTCTCAACGTCAAAGTCCTCCAGTGTACTGACGGGCGGAACCACCTCCACCGGCGGTTCCTCAACAACCATGCCCATCCACGGCACGCCGTGCCGAACGCGATCAAGCCGCTCCGTCAGCTCCAAGATCCGAGCATCAGATAAACCACTTACCGCATCCGTTCCAAGAACATCTACAAGCTCCCCCCTCAACTTTTCAGCAACACCCTCCCCTTCGCAAGCCCGCTCGCGAAAGCAAGTCCCGCAGATCCCGGAAATGGAATCCCTCCCTTCGCTGTGCGTAAGCGGAACCATACCAACTGCTGCCAGCAGCAATTCCCGCGCTTCTTCCACGTCCCAGTCATCGTTGACGTCGATACCTAGATCCAACTTGTGCGCTTCAGCAGAATGCGCGCACTCGCGACTAAACTTCAAGCCCGACATGCAGTTCGGACACTTGAGGTATCGACCTGGGATGGAAGCCCTGGATGCCCTTTCCACGAGGGAGTCCCAGCACGTGGAGCCGAACATGTGGCCGCAGGGCAGGATGACGACGCCGTGGGCGGGCTCCTTGGTGGTGGTGGAAGTGCGGTTGGTGGGGGCGTGTAAGCCGGGGATGAGGGATTCGTGGGTGGATTGGCAGAGGGTGCAGGGGATGGTGGGGGGTGGCCCGGAAGAAGGGGACGGGGAGAGGATGTGGGATTTGAGGTCCCTCCAGAGGGTGGGGGTTGCCATTTCTGTTGTTGGGTCAAGGATAGAAAGGGCTTGATGATGGAGATGTTGTGGATGGTTTGTGGTAAGGAGGACATTTTTATATATAAATTTGGGGAGTTGTCAAGAATCGGGCTCTTCGTCGATTCCGTTCATGGTGTTTTGTGTAAGTCGGGACTGGGTTTTGGACAGACCGAGGTGAACGGGTTCAACGCCTTTATCGGGAGTAGAACAATAGCCTTGTTTGCAAAACAGCCATCATGGATCTGCGGAGTCGAGGTATTGTCGTCGCTGGCCCTTTGTCTCGGATCATGTTGGCTGAAAACCCAATGTAAAATGTCGCCAGACACGTCTTTATTGGGTATCATGTGACTACGTAACTTTACAGAGCGTTTACATCGCATCGCATTTTTTACTTTTACTTTATCGATTTCGCAGTACTGATGGGGGATACGACCTGGGCGGCCGTCAAAATCTCCACCCGGGCCAACGTCGAGACCAACCTGTCCAGTTTGTCTTGAAATGACCGGGCCTACCTTACCTACGGTTATCTGATTCGGAGGATCTCAAAAGATACAAAACACGGCCAACAGCAAACACCACCATAAACCCCCACCGAGGCCACCGGCCGACCTAGAAGCTCGGCTGGACGGGCCGACCCTGTCGCACGGGTATGTCTCGCAGCCACCGGTTTTCCCTCGATTTCTATCCACCTCATCACGGCCGCAAACAGCGAGACGCACATATCCCGGTGTCAGCACCCCCTCGGTGTACAGGTTATTCAGCACCGCTGCATCCGTAGGCTTGATTTTTGGCGCTCCGTTCTTCTTCCCGTTGTTTTCATACGTCCGGATCGCGGCCAAGATGATATCGTGCCTCGAGAGTCTACCGTACTCGGCCCTCTCGAGCAGTTCCAACCCCTTTGGCACCGAAAAAGCGGCCGGGCCGTCCCCGCTGGCAGACACAAGGAAGTACAGCTTTGCATTTTGGCAACTAGCCGTCGACCTCGCTGTTTTCTGACTCATGGCCGTGCTTGGAATGTCGACCAAGTCGGACTCAGGGGGGGCCCCGTTCGAGGACTCGCTGCAAGCGAGACCCGAATCGAACACGAAGACGCCAGCGCTGTTGGCGGACCATGCTGCGGGGAGGGCAAACGCGTAGACTGCTCGCGTGATGGCAGCGCGGCGTGTTGCGGCGGCTGTTTCGGGAATCAGGTGCTCGCCGGGCAGAGTGGTGCGGTTGGCCGCGAGCATCTTGCCGTCCGAGATGAGCCTCGTCAGGCGTGCGATGCTCTCTTCGGACCCCGAGAAGAGGCGGTATCCCGCCGTGGCCGTGAGGTTCATCCAGGCGTGGTGGATGTAAGCCGTGTTGAGGTACCCCTTGGCAAGAGCACTGGTGACTTGGTATCCCCATGCGTCTTCCGACGCATTCGTCACTTTTAAGCGCTCCTCCACAATGGGCGCGAGGATGCTGACGAACTCGTCGACGATGGCTTTGCGGGCGGCGGGACCGGCGGTGAAATCCTTGTTCTCGTCAATCGAAATGTTGAAGGACGGGGCGAGGGCTATCAGCGGGGCGAGGTTGATGGTATCGAGCAGAACCGGGGCGATGCGCGCCGTATCTTCTTCGTTTCGACTTCCATCTTTTGACAAGATGTCGAAGTCGAGGCCGAATCTCGGGAGGTCGCGCATGGCAAGGTCTCGCAGAGCGCGGTACAAGTTGGAAAGCACCAGGTGAACGGCGACGAACGAGTTCATGATGATGGCTGTGGCAGCGCCGGTTTGGCCTTTGAAGCGATCCTCGCATGACATTGGGGTATGGCAACCCCCTATTCCGCTGACTTCGCCGCAGGTAGTGCCTTCGTGTGTGCTCAAGTCGTAAAAAACGGCCTGCTGGAAGGACCTAAATCTGGCCTCGGGCTTGTATTCATTACGCCACGCATCCACCACATCGGCCCAGGCGTGGTCGGCGTCTAGGACACTCCAGCGCTGCTCTGACGTGAAGGTCGTCGCATCCACTATCGCTGCATGTTCGCAGTTCAACGTTGTCCAGTTCCCCGTTCTTGGCCTCTGTCCAATGGCCGCAGCAAGCGAGGCGCCTGTGAGCAGGACCCACCAATTGCATCGGCTCAACGCCATCTTGCCCATGTTGAATCGATCGCGCCGAGTCCGAAAAAAAGAAAAAAGGTAGAAGAAAGAATGAACGGGGATGGTCCAACACAAGTTGAAACTTGAGGGTCCACCGCTTCCTAGATAAGTGTCCCACGGAGGATCGCTTGTTTGCCTGCTTGGCGTTCAAGAAGGAGGAGGAGGTTCATTCCAGCCAATAGCAAGCGTTTCAGCCCCTTCGAACCCGGTACGCCACTCCACCACTGATGGCCGGTTTAACCGTGATTGCTTCGCCAACACCTGCACCGCCGCATGCGGTTAGCGAATCAGGTAACCGACGCCCAAGCCCCCTTTGGTGCAGCATTTTTGGAGGCCGGGACTTGGCTTGATCACGGGTTAGAGTAGGATCCAACTTCCAAAAACTGTCTGTCGACAACGTCTTCCGGGAACCTGTGTCAAGTCATAAGTTCCGCTGCTACTCGCCAACAGCCGTGTGGGCAATGCCACCGCAAAACACCAAAAACGCCAGCAGAAATCCTCCAATAGAGAATCCTCCCTGCACGTCGCCCTGCACAAGAGACCACACCACGGCCACCAGCAAGCAGGCCAGGAAGCCGGCGCACCCGAGGACAAAGAACATGAACCATTCCATTCCCTCTTCGAGCTGCAGCCCCCAACCAACCGAGCTTCCCCGCGTCGGACACGCCGCCAGCTCGGCATGGAGCTTGCGGGGGATGCGATTCCATATCCTTGGGAGAACGTCGGCGTGCTCGGGGTGTTCGAACAGATGCGTCAGCAGATTGGGCCCGATGGGTGGCGCGGGATCGGGTTCAGTCCCGGGTTCAAAGCGGTATTCCGTTCCGATCTTGTCGGGGGGAGGAACAGAGGGGCAAGCACGGATGTCGGTGAGTTGACTCCGGTACATTTCAAACTGTGACTTTGCGTCAGCAAGACGGCTCGGCATGCGGGAATAATGATTCAAGGTTAGGGATAACACTACCTTCACAAAGTTTATTGCCTTCACCTTACGGAGCAACCTCCAGGAGCTTCTGCCTCTCTTGGTGTTGTAGTATCGCCGCAGGAGGTGGAGGAACTCCTGATCCGAGTTGATTCGGCAAATCTCAGGCTGGTACAGCTTCGTTCCGTAGCGCATAAAGGGGATGCAGAGGAGCAGGAAATCGTGGGTGGCGGCGCCGCCTATGCCTGAGCTTGTGCAAGCCCCGGTGGTGATGACTGCTTGCTCGTCCTGGCGGTGCCTTGGAAGGCTTGGGGTTTTTGCAAAGGAGGTAACAAATGTCGTGAAGATCGAGGCAGCGGCTGTGATGGCGCCCTTCCATCCCCTTGGTCCTGCTGAACTGCTTTCGTCGTCAAAGGTCTCTGTAGAGGTGTCCACTGCCAGATCCTTGGCGTAGTCCTGTAGGAGGTTCCGCAATTCGGCGAGGGCTTTGGGCTGGTAGCCGGCGTAGTCCTCATAGAGTCTCCTTCCACACGCCTGAAGTGCAGGTTAGCTGTGCTCAACTCAGCTATGGGGTTCCAAACTCACACAGGTCCAATGAAGCCTCGTGATGTTGGCTGACTGGGGCGAGTGATGCTTGCCCGTAAAGAACGTGTTTTCGAATCTCAGTTTCCCCTGATTCCAGATGCGCCCCCATGTGGACGTTGTATCCGTAGCCCGGAACCTTACCAATGCTTTCACGTTGGATTGGAGGAAAACGATTGGCTCAGTCCGGAAGAGAAACGCATGCACAAACTCATAGACAAAATAGGAGTCATCGTTGGCATCGCTGTCGCTGTCTCGGTCGTGAGGTGGTCGCCCGTCATCTTTTCCCCCCTCGGGCTCACCGCCACGAGACTGGGGGTCGGTAGCGTCATAGTGAGCTTCACATAGTCGCCGTGCAATGTTGACGCGTGATCGGCGAACAAATCTGGCGGCCTGGATTCGCAGCGCCCTTTCGTGTTCGGTGACCGACTCGTCGGATTCGTTGACGGCAAGCTTCTGCAAGTCGTCGGCGAAGCGTCGCAGCAGTCTCTCAATGGTGCGCTGGGAGCGTTTCCAAGTCACTGATCGCGCAATGAGCTGCGGCCAGAGGTATCGCAAATCTCCGAAGCGGAGGAGATTCGAAAAAAGCAGGCCGACCGTGTCAGCATCGACTGTTGTTGCGGAAGAAGCGACCGAAATGACGCTCTCTTCATCCGAGCCGAGCCCGCCATCATCAGAGTCATCGGAATCGTAGTCCACGGGGCCGATTTCGTCCTTGGAGGTCAACTGCGGAGGAGATGCCGCTTCCGGATTCTCCCGAGTCGACGAAGCAATTGCAATCTCTCTGCTCAACAGGGACACTTTTGCATTGCGCTTGGGCTTGCCACTCGAGGCACTAGCTAATCGGTGGCCATCGCTGCGCGTCGGTTCCGGTGGTTTAGCTTCGCTCGTGGTTTCCCTGCGTGTGTGCTCGCTGCAAGCGTATCCCACAAGGACCGTTCTGCGTTCGATTCCGTGACCTGGCCGCCCGTACGTCGCACACCTGTCGACTGCGTGCTGATAGTAAAGGCATCGACATGCGAAATAGAGCTCAACGAGTTGATAGCACATGTCAGCTACCGACTGACGAACGTCATTGTGGCGATATGTTTAGTGGAAAACGCGGGCAGCGCGGATTTGTTGCCGATAAATTTCTGTGGCCGACTGCCGTGTCGCATGCAACACAGCAGGCAGCAAGGCACACCGTAAACACTCGGCAGGGGCCAGAACTGCTGGATTCGACAGCGATTTGCGGGGTAAGCAAGGCGGCCCCTACCAAGGTGAGGAACACGCCGCCCAACGAGAAAATATTGTGGCCAATGAAAATCCAATACGGTTTCACCGTACAACCGCTATCCAGACAATCCCCTCACGGGGACTCCCATTGTGTCGTATAACTGTACAACAGAGCAAACCCAGAAATCGCAACCCACTCCGCTTCCTAGTTGTCAGTTATAAAGCCATGATCGCAAAAGGAAACAGGCCTGTAATTTGATCTTTCTTTGTAGCCTTGAACTTGAGCGAGCGGCGGCCGACTTACCCCTGAGCCCCACCGACGCCTCCGAGTCCACCACAACCACATATCCTGCCCGCACCAACCAAACACCATCACAAACAGAAATCCCCTTTGGCGCAATCGGATAGCGCGTCGGACTGTTAAGCTCTCCCATAGAAAGAGATAGACATCCGGAGGTTGTAAGTTCAAGCCTTACCGGGGGAGACATTCCTTTTTGTGCCTTCTAATCCATGGCTTTGTGTCCTCCTCTTCACCCTGGGGCAACGATCCCAAATGTTCCAAATACTCCCCCATGTTAATAATCCGGGTGCATAGTAACCCATCTCTCCTCAGCAGAAGTGTAAATAGAAAACCTGCAAACCACGCCTCTCGCCTCCAACGCCTCCTTAGCCTCGACGAGCTGCTCGTCGGTAAACCGCCGTTCGTTTTTCCATTGAGCCATCTCAAGCGCAAACTCCCTCAATCGAGGCGCGTATTGCACTACAGCCCCGACGGCGTCGGCAAAACTGAACTGCTTGTCGGCATCGTATCTTTCTTCGCCATAGTATCTTGCCTCGCCACCACACTCATACTGCAGCTTCCCCAGCGCCGGACACGCTCGCAGCCAGGAGGCGAACTCGTGAGCATCCAAGGCAGCGCACTTGAACTCGACCTCATTGACCTGGCGCAGCATGTTGGATTCATTGCTGGGGCCAGGGATCTCCCCCGTGGGCTGCACCAGTCGAAGATACACGAGCTCCGGCGCCGCCGCCAGGAGCAGCAACATTTGTGCGGCTTCAACCTGTCCTGACCAGTCGTACCGATATCGAAGCTCAAGCCGCCGCAGGGATGGAAGACTTCCCGGGGTACACAGGGCAAAGTTGAAGTCGTGATACTCGATAACACACCGGAGAGTCCTAATGTCATTACAGAGGCTGGTGAAGAGGGATTGAATGGCCAAGAGGCGGAAGTTGCCGAAGGGGTCGGAGAGGGACTCAGCAAGCTCGACGTCGTTGGGGATGGCGGTGGCAACGCGCTGGGCGAAGTAAGACGCGACCTCGGTCGGCACAGAAACGGGCTCATCCCATGGGGGGGAAGGGAGGTCATCAATAACGAACACCATGTGGCGGACTAGGGCGGCGAGCCGTGGGTTTGTGACGAGGGTGCGAGCAAGGAGCCACCACCTGGGCGCGAGGTTGGACCCGGGCGCGAGGGTATGATAGAGGCGAGATGTGCCCAGGTTCTGGAACAACTTGCTTGTCCGGCAGAGGTTGGCAAGCGCCGCGAGACTCGGTGCCGAGGTCGTCATTCCGTCCAGTAGATATCCAGCGTGGCGGGAATCGAAGTGATAGTCATGCCCCCGGAATATTAAACCATACTGCGCGTGGTCGATACATAGCTTGTCGAGGATTAGGTCCAGTAGCTCTGGCGCGAGGCTGCAAAGCGTCGCCATATTGGCCACAACGAGGGTTAAAGGAAGTATGGTTCAAGTCATTCTTGGGAGTTGAAGATCGAGAGGGGGTTTGAGGTGGTTGCAAACAACCCCGCAGGCAGCAGCAGCCCCTGATTGGTGAACAAATCCGCCACTACCATACGTCTGCTGATTTACGACTCGGCATGGAGCTGCCACAGCTTCAACCGCAGCGCCTTGGCCTGCTCCAGCGTGACCCCCGGACTCTTGCAACACCGGTACTCAAACTCCAACGCCGACATCCGCAGCATCTCCGCCCCGTTCTCCATCGGCGCCAGTATCTCCGGCGAGATCGGAACGTCCTTTGTCTGCAAACCATTAGCCCTACCCTTTCACCATCAACCTTCAGTTCCATGTCAAGCGAACTCACCTCCTTCACAATCCACTCCCTCACCTCCCCATTGCTCCACCCCATCACTCCCTTCCCCTTCCCCTTCCCACTAGAACCCCCGGACGCACCACCCAACCCCTCGACCCTCAACATCTCCGCATACCTCAACGTATTCTTCGTCGCCGCAACATCCCCCAAACTCGGATTCACACAAGCAATCACCACCGTCCTGCACTCCCTTCCACTCGTACTCGTATCAAAAACATGCTTCAACACCTTTGTCAACGCGCTCTGCCGGAATGGAATCCTCGGCGGTGGTTTCTTGCCCTTCCCCTTCCTCTGCGGCCCCGACCGTGGCCCCGACCCCGATCCCGATCCTGTCCCTGGTTTCGCAAACACATCGAACTCCGCTCTCCCCCTAATGCAATCCTTCAACACCGATAAACTCATATTAATCTCCTTCGTCTCGCGCATGCGGTCCGCGCCGTGGGTGGCCACGTCGCGGGCGGCTTCGGAGCCGGCGAGGTCGACGAGGTAGAGGAAGCCTTCTTTCATGGGGGTGCTATCTTCGGTGGTTTCGCTTGTCGTCGGTGAAGGGTAGGTAACCCGGATGCGACATATGGCATGGGAGCGAGAAGAAGCGTCGTTCTTGAACGTGGATTCGGTGCGTCGAAAAGAGGAGGCGAGTTCGATAAGGGAGAGTGCCTCCTCGGTGTTGGAGATGGCTGGTGAGGCAGCGCCGGAGAGTTGGATTGTCCCGAGGGAGTCTTCGAGGATGGAAATGGGTTTGCGGGAGGTCAGGAGGTCGAAGGCGGCGTTGCCGGCGAGTTCGATTATGGAGAGGTGAATGTGGCGCGGGGGTTTGTCTTTGGTTTCCGAGAAAGCGGCGGTGAGCGCTTCGATAGCGAGCTGCTGGAGCCTGCTGATTGTAAATGTTTTCCCTGAGCCCGTCTGGCCGTAGGCGAAGACGGTGCCGACGCCGCCGTTTTGGACGAACGGGATGAGACTAGAGACTAGGTCCTGGTAAATCTGCTCGGTTGTGGTGCCTGGAGTGAAGAGCTTGTCCACTCTGTAGCTGAAAGACTTTTGTTTTTGTTAGAAGTTGAACGAAGCTGAGATGATAATCATGTCAACGTGAAGCGGTTACCTTGAGAACGGGTCTTCCGCGTGGGTGGTTGTAGAGATCATGGATGTCAACAACACCACTTGAAACCGCACGTGGATATACCGCACAGGGAAACCCAGATTCAATGTCTTCTTCGAGAAATGGCCGAATTCTGGCGCTTACCACCATCTCAGGGGTTGTTTCCTCCAACGAAGCCGCTGACGTCATTGACGGTGGGGGGTTGAACCCGGCCACCAGTTTTCCATACAAGGCGACATTCTTGAGATAGAATTGATCCATTGTGTGCAACAAGTGAAGAGCCAAGAGGAAGATGTGTTGTTTGAGGACTGTGGAATCTGAATTCTCAATTTGAATACCGAAAAAACTGCTGCCTTGTGCCTGACAAGATGCGTCAACTCGTTGCCTAAGGAACGCGATGAACCAATCAGGACAAGATCACGTCGCGGCCCGATGGGGTGTCTGCCTGACGGGCCGTTCACCCGACAGCATTTCTAGAGCGAATCTCCGTAATACTCGCAACATCTAATGCTCGCAAAAACTAAACTCCTCCTAAACTCCGTGTCAGGCCGCGTGACAGATGTGGGAACATGATTTCTTACCTGAAACATTTCCCTCGTTTGGTCCTTCGCAATGGCGCTTCTCTCCTCCATGAGGATCTCGCGGTGCTTGACAGCCTGCTCCCACGAAAGGGGAAAGTCATCGATCATGCCGACCGTCAGATCGAATATCTCATTCGGGAGCGTGTCCAGGACGCCATCCCTGCGCAACTCTTCGGCCCACCAGTCGCGACGCTGAGGGGGAACGTGAGCCGAGGAGAGGATAGGTCGGGTTGGATCCACAAGGAACATGGCGAGGATCTTGCGGTAACCAGGTTTCGTCTTATCCTCGAGAGAGAACGGCTGGACCTGATGCTGCACCACATTCGGGAACACGAGCAGCCGACCCTCGCGGGTCAAGACCTTGCCCAAAGGTTGGACGGCGGGCCCTTCGTGATGGATGCCCATATAGGCCTGAAGAGATTCATGCTCGTCCTGCGCAGGGATCATGGTCACCGCTAGAGCATCCACTCCCACGCGGAAGGCCAAATGGCTGTCGGTGATGTTGTCTTGGTCGAAGTAGTAGATGGCCGAGGCCACAATGCATTCGTTCATGGTTCCTTCGACGTGCCATGTGCCCCCGGCATACGTTGGCTTCTCCGGAGTAAGATGAATGTTGGCAAGCTTGTAGATGACTTGGAGGTTCTGTCTCGGAGCCAAGAGATCCACTGGCTTGCGCGGTGCATGGGATTCGTAACTGTTCTTGGGGATGGTGCGGTTCTTGAGATCGGCTTGAGAGATGTAGCCGCGGGGTTCGCGGTAAACCAGGGTGCGATGCTCGTGCTTCCATTCTTCGTACTCGTCGCTATCACGCCAGTCTTCGTCATCGTCCTCGTCAATGTCGTTCTCATCATAGTTGTCTGGTTCGTCGGTGTTGGGGTCGACAAGTGAGCCAGGGCCCTCCCGACCTGGGATCTGATACTTGAGTCCGGGTGGATATTTAAAGTCAAAATTACCAGTGTTCTTGATGTCGAACCTGCGACGGTCGTTGAACCCATTGACACACTCGTGCCAGAGGGGAATGGTTGCCGCTGTGACCGTTTCAAGGATGTTGTACAAAGATTTGTGCTGCTTTGGATGCAGGTTGTTGATGTAGCTGACGATCTTGGCTGCTCCGTCCGCGTACGAGACCTCTGCGGGAAGCCACTGATATGAGCCCCAAAGCCGTGGTTGTTCGTCACTCTTCTTGGCAGGGTCGACAGTCTTCCCCTTGCCGGTAAGCTTGATGGACTCTTCCAGCGGAACGGTGCCTTCTTCGAGCGCCCGGGTGAGTCCCCAGACGACGGGGAACAGGGAAGGGTGGACAAGGTCAAGAACCGTCTCGTCTGAACCTGGATGCCAATCTTTCTGTCGGTCGGGAACGTTTTCGAGAGCCTTGATGTGACTTCGGAGCTCGTCTTGTAGATCCTTCGAGACAGCCACGTCGGACTTGACAATGACAACCTCGGCGTCGAGAACGTTGACCTGGCCGGTTTTCTTGAACGAAGCAGCTTTGTCTCGGAGCTCGGCAATGCACTGCCAAGGTGTCAGATCAGCATAGCAACACATGCAGTCAGGTAACTTACGAAGTTGAACATCTTTGGTGTCATGTAGACATCTTCTGTTTCGTCGGCGAGGGACGGGACCTCGTAGTTCCTGTCGCTGCTGCCGCCGTCACTGTTGCCATCCATGGCGTTATCGGATTCATCACCGTTGCTGTCGTTGTCACTATCGTTCTCCTCATCATGGCTATCATTCTCGTCATCCTCGTCGACATCCTCCCAGTCGCTGTTCATGGCCTCATCTGACTCATTGCCGTCGCCATCACCCTCGTCGCTTTTTTGTTCGGTGTCATCTCCGTCAGACGCAGCCCATTTATCCTTGACTTCCTCTCCTTCGATTGGCTCCTCATCAGCTGCATCGCTCCCTTCGTAGTCGCTGTCGCCCTTTCTGGGGCCCTCGTAAAAAGCATCGTCGGTGCCATTCGCGTCATCAGGCCCCACCTTGGCCTCCTCCCTCCATTTGGCGACGATCTTGTCGTCGAAGACCTTGGTCTCCCAGTCGGGCTTGTCGGTGATGGTGTTGATGAAGGACATCATGCGCTGCTCGC
The DNA here is from genome assembly GCA_033296975.1 of Podospora aff. communis PSN243. Taxonomy (NCBI): domain Eukaryota; kingdom Fungi; phylum Ascomycota; class Sordariomycetes; order Sordariales; family Podosporaceae; genus Podospora; species Podospora aff. communis PSN243. The sequence goes on along the minus strand of MU865991.1, from coordinate 83,110 downwards.
GGAGCGTCACGCCAGAGCTTGACCATGGACTGGAGAGGTGCGAGTGCGTGGATTCATCCCATTTGGGCACAGACTCCACGGGGAGGCCAAAGCCAGGGAACTTTTTCTCTGATGTCGCCATGCTTGCGCGTCGATTAATGCGAGTTGTCGGAATGAAATGAAGATGATTGTATTTCGGGTGGAGAGGATGATATTTTGGCCGAGGATGGCGCGTCTTTAATAGCCATTGCACTTCACGCAAATGTCGGTGTGCCCAATGGTTGCAGCTGAGGCCCGAATCCAGGTCCTGCCTGGAAGGCGCTGCGGCTGCCTCGCTAGCGCCAATCAGCACAGCGTCTTTCCCCGCCCTCAAATCTCGCGTTCCTTCCCTTTTTCTCACAAGCTTCAGGAGCGTCTCCATCGTGCCATGTCACGCGTGAAGGAGCTGCTTCAATTCACAACGCTATTATCTTGGGTTATCCACAATCGCGCTGTCCGCGCTTCTTTATTCCAACGGCAACCACGTTCTGCAAACCGTCCTCACGGGACATGACTCTCAACGCCAAGCATCTCACGCCTGCAGTTCAGTCTAGAATCACCTCAATTCCCTGCCCAACGCCTTCCTCGCCGCACTCATCCGACGCCCTTACGCATGCCCGTATTCGGCATGATAGCCTCCAGGCAGAGCATCCAACCCTGTTCATCGTCAGCAACCCTCGACCACTCGCGATAACAGGAGAAGGAGAAAAAGACTCACAGCCATCAACATCCTCCTCAATCTTGGGCTTCTGCGTGCACCGATTCATCGCATCAATCGACTGCAGCTTCAACCCCGTCTCCTTGCTGCAGTTCGTCATGAAGTGGCAATCCGCATCCAAAATCTTTTGCAGCGAATCCCCCTTCCACCTGCATCGCACAACAGCAGTCAGCATCCCCATCCCATCCCTTTCGCCAGTAGGCACTCCTTCCCAAACAGGCAAACTCACCCAAACAAGTAATCCCCATGATTCGCATACCCCGTCCCATCCCCAAAGCTCCACACAAACGGACTAGTCCCATCCTCAGGCCACGCCTCGTCTTTAAAAACCGTCGTGTCCCAAATCACCTCGTACATGACCTGCGCCGTGCGCACGGGGTGCGTCGCAGGACACGGCCCGCCGCTCTCGAAGGTGCCCGTCTCGGGGTAGCTCATGTGCGCCATGTGGTCTGGCGAGTCGAGGTTCTTGCCGTCCCAGCAGGTCGGGAAGCGGATCGAGACCATGATGCCGGATTTGCATTTCCGGGAGGGAAAGGCGATGGTTTCGGGGGCGCGCTGCGTCCAGGTGTCCATGCAGACGTAGGTGAGTTGGCGGAAGGGGAGGGCTTCGGGGAGGGTGCGGGCGGTTACGGAGCCGGTGAACATGCGGAAGCCCTGGAGTCTTTGTCAGCTTTTCTTCTCCCTTCCTTGGGCTGGTTTGCTTGGGGGTAGGCTGGGACGTACAGGTTGAAAGGCCTTGACCTTGGAGATCTGCTTGGACTCGTAGATGGGGTCTTGCATGTAGTAGATGGTGAGGCCGCCGTTGGCTTTCTCAAACTGGTTGTTGCCGAGCTGGGGGACGCGCAAGTAGCTGCCGTTTTGGGCTTTGAAGTAGAGCACGGCAGTCCAGTAGTTGGAGAAGTCGTCTTCAAACTGGCACGACGTGCAGGTGGACTCGGCAGGGAGGTCGGCTTTGGGATCCATGGTGGCGTTGAAGGCGTTCTGCTGCGGTCAGTCGATTCAGGGGAAGGGAAAACAGGTACTCACCCCACCGACGATCTGATGGACGTGGGCAGAGGGAATCATGCCCGGGTTGACCAAAGGGTCCAACCGCTCCACCACGAGCTGGGAGCAATGGAATCGAACCAACGCGCTGCCTGGCGCGGCCAGCGCCAGGGTGACGAGATCGGCCAACTTCATCGTGTCTCGTCGAATATGACTATCCGAGAAGATTTGATGGGAAGCACAATCAGAGGAGAAGCATTGTCTTTGCCGGTCCAGTCTTTCTTCTAGAAGCGCAACCACTCGGACATCCTGGAAAAGGCACGAAATAGATTAGCCGGTACCCCCTTCGAGCCCGGTGAGCACCACAGAGCGGGATACGTGATAACGGCCTTCATAACTGCGGATATTGCTCCCCCTCGTCCTGCAGCGAGGAATACTTTGACGCTGTCGGAGTTATTAGTGCGAGCGAGTACTCGATCGTTCTGCCGAAGCACCCACAGGCCCGCCTGTAAGTGTGGTTGAAGGCTATGGTCGGGGTAAATTGGATACTATCGGACCGTACCTGTCATCTGCACAGCCAAATTGCTTGTGTTACACGGGAAAGAACCGTCCTCGGGAATGTTTTTTGATGCCAAGGCCAGGGGACTCCGGATATCAAATTGCGTTGGAGAAAAACCCGAAGTACTCGGCATTCGTCGCGGGGGTACAAAGAGGGGACGGCATCACCAGTTGACGTCTCTGAGTTAGACGTCCTGCAAGGAAAGTTGGAGATAAAGAAATACAGCCGGCACAATGCATGTTGTTCTTCTTCTTTGGAGGCTCTGCCTCTTCTTTGTTGCAGCAGCAGCCCAAGAAGCCCAAGTCGATGGATGTCCAAAAAACGAGGTCGCCTGCCACGATGTCATGAACGGCAGCCAATGTCTGGCGCAGGTGGTGATGGACAACAGGCCACCGCTCTCGGCCGAGGCTCTCGCGAAATGCGTGGAGCATGAAGGGACAGCAAGTAACTTGCCAGGAGCTACCAAGGTGAGTTTCCAAACCACAGAAAGCTGGAGAAAGCGCTAATGTCTCACAACACAGCTGTGTCGATGCCCGGGATGTCACACGCCGGCGCTAAACGCAGCGATTGCAAAATATTTTCCTGCGCCATGTAACTAGAGGAAATTGTATGGCGGCGATACCGAATACAGAGAGATGAGAACATCATCAGGGGCCTAAGGGGGGGAGAGGACTGGAGCAGTAACTTATAATTCAAGTTGAAAACGTAAATGGGGCTCCATAACATCCCGAACGGGATCGGAATAAAGATAGATGTCATTCGCATGCCTCGTCCAAACATGCCTCGTTCAAACATGCCTCGTCCAAACATGCCTCGTCCTCTCTCCTCCAGGCGATCATGTATGCACTGCATACTAGATCTTCGCCAACACCACCACGCCGCCCGGGGCTCCCTTCCCCCAAACCATACCCGACCTCTGCAAATACGTAAACAGCGACCCCTTCGGCACCCGACCGCCATATCGAGACTGCCACCACGCAGCAAACGACCCTATTCTTGTTAGCAAACCCTCCAAAATCGCACGCCTATAACACCACAGCGAACTCACATGCTACCGGCCCCTCCTCCGCAAACCCCAACAGCTCCAAGACCCACGGCATCAACACCGCCAAAACCCCAATCGCCAACACTGTCGAGACCACCGCCGCGAGCTTTGGATGCGCGCTTGCCTCTTCCACCAACTTGTCGAAAACTTCACCGGATATAAGGACGGCCTTGTCGTATGCATCTCTCAGAACCGGTCCCCATGTGTCACGACCTGTTGCCTTGAGCGTCTCCTCAAGAATCGCGAGGACGCGCTTGGCGAGTTTCTCGGACCAGCCGGCGGGCTTGACGGTGTCGTTGAGGGATTCGACGAGGGTGAGGCCGGGTTCTTCGGCGTTGCGGAGGGTGGTGATGACTTTTGTGGCCATTTCTTCGGGTGAATCGGAGGTTTGGGCTGCGATGGGGGCTTGCTGACGGGTGGATTTTCGGTGATGATGTTGGGTTTTGGTAGTGTGCGGGGTTGTGGGTTTGGAGGTGAGGCAGACGCAGTCGAGGATGGCGGTGACGTCTATGGCCATGCGGTGTAGTCAGGTGGAGGAGTGTTGGAGAGAAGGAGGGAAGAGAAATTTGCGCGGCCGCCTGATAAATCTTTTCATCATTGTAGGCCTCAACGCAGCGTTTGGACAGTGACAAGAAAACTTAGCGGCGAGTTGGAGTCGGTCCACCTTAAAGCCGGGGCTTTCGTCTCAAGGTCCGTCTATTCGGCATCTGACCTGTTTGGCACTGGTTTCAAGGGCAGTGACCGCGTGCTTGCGCAGGTACGGGCGGTTGACGGTTTGTTTGAAGAGTGGCATCTGAAAGCTGGGGATCAGCTGCAGAAATACCTGAAATGGACGGCAACAACGAAAGATGGCCTTGCGGTTGGCAAAGACCTGGTGAGAGCCGTCGAAGCGCAAGGCGGTCGCTTTATCGAGAAGACGTTCAAAGATGGCGTGGCGATTGGCGGGAGGGTCCTGAACGCCGTGGGCGGTGTTATCGAATCCTTGGGAGGTGCTCTTGGCGATGTAATTGACAGCATCAAGCATTGGCGTTTGTGATGCTTGTTGGAGTGGGGAAATGTGCCGGAAAAGGTTCCATGGGGGTCTGCTGGAGTAGGCCACGCTGATTGAGCACGCGGTGACCAGTGAGTCATGCTCGGGGCTTCCTTCCGTTGCGACGGCTTGGGCGTGGGTGGCGGCAAGAACGCGGGAGCATTGGTCTTTCCTCCAAATACGGCGGACTAAGCCCACTGGGCGGTGTGGTTGGAGCATTTTCCGACACCCATTTACCTCGGAGCAGGTACGATCTTTTCCAGTACGAAAAAAAGTGAAGTTGAGAGCTATGATGTGATGGCAGAAGAAGCTGGAAGTGCCTGGCCCCCAAAACCTCTACGACGGTTCATGTTGACAATGATCTGCATCACGCTCGTATAATGACAGGATATAATGGGTCAGTTGTTCATTGTAGCATGCCTACTCAGCCACATTCCCTTGTAATAACGAGCGGAGAAATAGGACATCTTCCCTTGCGATAGCCTGCGAGCTGAGATGGAATTAGGACATCGCCTCTTGAGGTTGAGCATTTTCTGGCATGATTGCCCTTTTGAGTCGCCGTCCCTAGGCCGGAGGTAAGATAGCCTAGCTGCACCAGGGTCAATCATCAGCTTTCCATGTAAAGCCGTGGTCCCTCAAAATGCGAAGGCTGAAAGTATTGTGGCGATGCACATGCTGATGTCATCCGCGACCCGAAACCACGCCCCGCAGTCTGAATGGTTCACAAGTAGCAGCACGACCTACCTAGACTCGGAGAATCGTGTATAAGTAGAACCGTCTGGGCCTTCGAGCCTAAAACATCGGGATCTCCATCAAAGCGCCCAGTAAGACCCTTTCAAGACATATCACCAACCACATCTAGTCTCAGACAAACTTGAAATGCGTTCCCTCCTCGCCAGCGTCGTCTATTCGACTGCCGCATTCGGTCCGGCCCTTCTTCGCCCCGTCTCCGCACAGTCAAGCCGGGTGTTTTCGTACCACTGCGAGGACGAGTACAGCGCCTTTTATTCACCGGACTGCACCGCCGCGATTTCTACGCTTTACCTCCAACTCAAGAACCCCGACAAGCCCCACGAGATTTTCTTTAGAGGCGACACCACCCACACAGCCCATGTAGGGCGCTGCAGGGCGTCCTTGATCCCCGAATTTGGGGGCTCGGCGACCGAGACCTTCGGCACCTTCCTGACCAGCTTTGACCAAATTGCAGCTCGCTGTCAGGTTGGATACTTTGATGCTGGCATCTGGATGGGCCGCATCGATGGCGTCGCCACCTTTATCAGCAACCGGAAGGCGAAGCGCGAGTCACTGGCAAAACGCTGGAAGCAGCCAACACAGGCTCAGCTGGACCGTGTGGCGGCCATGGGAGCCAATAATACCATAGTCGACGTCTCCAGCGGCCTCCTGCCCTCCCAGCATCGGTATACGGTGCGGCGACAGAGCAAGGCCCCGCGACAAGTCCCCGAACCGGAGCCCGAAAAGGCTCCGAATGGAGTCATCAGCGTGTATTCCCGAGGTTTTGCTTCCAACGACACTATCAGCGTCCGGGGCCTCTCATCGCCCCTCATGAACGATCTTGAGGTGCGCGCTGACATTCGACTGGCCTCGCTCGTCGGAACCATATCCCACGAGCTGATCCACATTGTTGCCGAGCGCAACGAGAGGACCTCTGCCACGGTCGCTTCCATTACCCTCATGCCCAATCCCCGCGGTCCGAACTGGAGGGACCTCACGGGGCATGGCCAGCAGAATGCCGACAACCACGCCATCAAGGCCGTCCACGAGATGCTGCGTAACTGGAGCGACAGTGGCCGCCTCGGTGCTGTCTACGAAGCTGTAGATGAGGGGAGGAACGAGGTCGTCTTGACTGGTGTTGTGAATTCCGTTAGCGCCGCTTCGAGGGAATTGCCCGCGCCGTGCAGTGGGCCTGGCTGCCCCGCGTCATAGGAGGTCACTGAAGCAACATGAATACGGTACCTACCTCTGCATGCCTTTCGCGGCTTTGGCGTGTTGACATCATTTCAAGTTGTTTATCTTACTTCGCTCCACATGGTTCTCTCTGCAGTTTAGGTCTCATACTATAACTAGTCTCTCTTTCCCACTGCCCGGGCCAATCGCAGTGCTGAAGCATCTCCATCCCACAAAGCAGCGCCTGTGGCAACGACGGATACGATCAACAGCCAACCAGAGCGGATAATAACCCTATTCAAAGTGACATATTCACGATGGGATTCAAGCCTCCTTTTTACACGCTTGCTGCATGCTGAATGTGCCAACGGCTATAATTTTTAATGTCCCTGTCATGTTACCACAGGGCGGGGAGACGAAAGAAGTCCAGGTTCCGAACATTTTCATCTCAACCGTGACCCCGTCCAAAATCGTGGTGTGTCCCCACTAACCACCGTGCCCTGGTCACGGGTCGTATATAAGGGAGACTACCAAGGTTCACTTCCAGCGAAGTAGCTCAATGGAAACTTGGACCACAGTGCTCGGCCGTTGGCGCATACGACAACCGTTTCGACTTCCAACTCGACTGGACACTCCTCAGCACCCCAGTTCGACTCATCGCTGCGGCAGAGCATTCCCCGTTCGAAGTTTCTGACTTTCCTTCGCTTTTTACTTTTTTGCTGCCTCTATTATCGCCAACCAACCCGCCATTCGAATTGACACAGTTTGGATCCTTTCATGTTTTGTCTTCCACCACATGCACAACAAAATCTCGAATTGATCACCCTACCGCGCAGTTACCTGCACCCACATGTCATTAATCACAAACAGCCCCAACGGCGCCTTCGTCCTCCACGGCCTCGTCGGATCCACCAGCGCCAGATCAAACTTCCTCAAGACCTCATACACCGTCTTCCCAATCTCCAGCTGCGCAATCGACTTGCCCAAACACTGCCACCGCCCATGGCCAAAGATCAAATCCGTCGTCCGCGTCATCCTCACCAACCGCTCCTCATCCTCCTCCTCCAACCACCGCTCAGGCCTAAAGCACTTCGCATCCTCGCCAAAAATCTCCTTGCTGTGCATCATCCCCGTCACCGACAACCCAATCTCGGTCCCGCCCGGCAGGAACCAACTCCTCCCGTCCACCACCACCGTATCCCCCTCCGGCGGCACATCATGCGGAAACAGATTCACCACCGGCGGCCACACGCGCATGGCCTCGCGAATCACGGCCTGCAGGTACACCATCCTCTTGGTCGCCGCCAGCGTAACAACCCCCGTCTCCCCCACCTCCACCCCCCCCTTCTCCGCCGCCTCGTCAAACTCCCTCTGCAGCCTGCCATACACCCGCGGATTCGTCATCAGGTACAAAAACACCCCCCGCAGCGCCGAAGCCGTGGTATCGCTCCCCGCAAGTATCTGCTCCACGGTTTCACTCCGCAAATCATCCCGCGACAGCCCAGCTTTCATCCACGAGGCGAGCATATCCACCCTCTTCTTTTTTTCCGCTTCCGGCTCGGCCCAGCGCGCGTCGACAATCTCGAAGCACGTGCCTAGCATCTTGCCGAAACCGCTGGAGTCGGTGGGCGAGGGGGCGATGAGTTTGCCGATTAGGGGCGCCTGGCGGATGCCTTCGAGACCGAGGGCCATGAAGGTGTTGCCGATGAGGAGGCCGGCTTCGCCGTTGGCGATGTAGGAGGAGATGTCGGCGTCGGCGGCGAGCATGCCGAAGGGGCGGGAGGTGCCGAGGGTGGAGATGATGTCGAGGGTGAGGTATTGGATCTTTTTGGAGAGGTCCATTGGGATTACCGGGTGGGTGGGGGTGGAGAGGTATTTTGTGCGGAGGAGGTGGAGGAGGGAGAGGATGTGGGTGTCGATTGTGGCTTCGAGGGCGGGGTTTTCGCGGCCGGAGTACTGGGGGTTGTTAGAGGGGGGCCAATGGATAGGGGAGGGGGGAAAAGGGGAAAGGGGGAACTTACGCCCGGAGCGAGTTGTTTGCGGCGCTTGTCGTGCAAGGCGTTGTCGGTCTGGCTGAAGATCATGTCGCGCTGGTACTCGAAGCGGGCGGATTGGTAGAACCAGTCGGTGCGCTTGTAGTTGGGCTTGGAGTTGATGCGCGCCCAGATTTCGGGGTTGGCCGTGATGAGGAGGTTGGGGCCGATGCGTGCGATGGGGCCGTACTCGTTGACGGCATCCTCATACCATGCCGACGCCTCGGTCTTGATGAGTCGTCGGCTGTGCGGGAACTGGGTGAAGCCGGATCCAAACGGGCCCTTGAAATGGCTCAGTCGGCGGTACGCTGCAATCTTCTTGGTCGCGTAGATGACGAGTAAAACGGCCAGGAGAGGCCATCCCTGGGCGTACACAGTCTCGAGGATCGTCATGTTGGGAATTCACCTGCGGTGATGAAGGGAAGCTCATCCAAGCTGCGGAGAGAGCGGGGGGGCATCCCTTCTTAAGAATGAAGCCCCGAATGCCAAGCGGGCCGACGTGTAGGGCTGTAGCCCCTTTTGGACGTTATCGACTGTTTCTGCCATGCTAGCGATGTGGGTGTAGACCGGTTCTAGTAAAGTCAGCGTGTGATAGGGTGGCAGCGCGCGCCTTGGCGTCCCGAATCCGAGGATGCGGACTGGACTGGACAGCTCGGTTATGGGTTAAGGTCGCAATGGTCAAGTCGCTAGGGCGTCTAGCGTGGTCCGGTTCTTTTGTTGCAGGAGTGAGAGAGTTGTTATCTCTGATGGTTATCATCACCCCTTTCTGAGCTCTTCTCGAGTTTCACACCACCGCTAGATGCATCTACTATTGGCATTACCAAACCCTCGTCATCCTCACCTTCATATCCACATCCGGATGCATCCCGCCCGCCCCCGCCTGCCGCGTATCATCCCTCGGCGCCCGTCCCGCCGGCTTCCCGTCATCCACCCGCACCCACTCGACAAACTCAATCTCAAACTTGCTCAGCAGCATCGCCACCGTGAGCAGAATCTCCTGCTTGGCAAAGTGTCGCCCGGGACACATTACCACGCCGCCACCTGTCATTATTATCAGCCATGCATCATCCCATCCATACCTACCACCAAGAAAAAAAGGACTCACCAAAAGGAAATAAATTCGACCCCTTGCCCGCGCACTCAAACGCCCTTTTGCCATCCACCACCTTGATGTGGCGCTCCGCGTAAAACTCGCTGGCGGGGTGTCCATCGACGGCCCATACCTCCTCGTCGAAATGGGCTACTGAGGTAGGAGCTTGGATAATAGACCCGGGCGCGAGGGTGTAGCCGGCTATGTCGAGCGGTTTTATGACCTCCCTCATGATGTTGACCGAGACGTGCAGCCGGAGGGTCTCGGTGTAGATGGACTGCAGCAGAGGAAGGGAGGTGAGGGCTTGGATGTTGAAGGTGGGAAGGCCAGTCGTGGGATGCGGGGAGAGGGCCGAGGCGACTTCCTCACGGACGGCGGAGACGAGGGCGGGAGAGGAGAGGATGTGGATGAGCATCCAGGTGGTCACGGGGGTGGTGTTGGCGTTGGATCTGGAAGGTGTTCAAGTTAGCGACGGGAAAACAGTGGAGAGGTTTGTTGGTGTCAGGGGTAATAATTAACTCACGCCATGATGGCGACCACGCCCTCGAGACCGCCGCACGTGCGCGGGTCGAAATCACTTTCCTTCATCCACTTGCAGAACTCGCGGTTGAAACGCGACCCAAAGATGGGATCCCAGTCCGCCTCGGCATCGGGGCCGTCCCAGTCGAAGGCGGCGTGGGCGTCTTGGTAGTACCGGAGCACGGCGTTGCAGAACCGGTCCGCCGTTGCGTACGTCTTGCGGAACAGCCATCTGGGCGGACCAAACAAGAGACGGGGGATGACTTCGTCGTAGCCCCACATCGCATCGACAATATGGGGTTCGACTTCGAAGATGCGCTTTCCTTGAAATGAAAGCATCGCCACCTTGACCATCCTCCGCTTGATCATGGATGAGATGGCCACTTCGATGGGTTCGCCCAGGGGGAAATGGCCATCCATCTCGGCCGAGAAGAAACGCTCGTATATCGTGGCGAGACCGTCAGTGTAGCGCTTCTGGGACAGGTACTTGTGCATGATGGCGTGCAGAGACGCCCAGTACCGTTGCCCCTGAGGCGGAGTCTCGGAACCGGGGAGAGGTGTCGCTAGTCGGCCGGTCTTGTCGTTGGCAAACTTGGCCACATCTTTGGGAGTTGCGCCCATGACGTTGATGAGCACGTAAATGAAGAACCTCTCAAAGTCAATGCTGGGAGTCGAGCGAAAGAAGTTTTGGATGTTGGCCGCGCCGGTGACGAGATAAGCGTTTCTGCCTGCGAGGTGGTAACCCACAATGCTGGACTTGCTGCCAATGAGTAGCTTTCTGTTGAGATGGACTCATATTAGCCCCCACACCCGGCAATGAGGAATGAGGCCTTACTTGGCTCTGTCGAGAAACCCCTGTGTGTCGGCGGCGAATTGGTACGTGTTGCTGAAGTAGGGGATGAGCTCCCCGAGCATCGGCGGGCTCTTGCCATTTGCCGGCCGAACGAGGAGTGTGACGACGAGAACCAAGAGCGAGAGTCCAATAATGACGGTCGGCGTGAGGGTTTCGGGCAGAGACGCTGCTGCAACAGTGGCGTTCTTCATTTTGTCGACTGCATCGGAACTCCAGCGTGACTCCAGGGTGACGATATGCGTGTTAAAAACAGAGAGTCGGACTGTTCTTGTACCGGAGCCGGGAAACGGCAATGGTGGCTGACCCCGTCGACACGGCCATCCTGCTCATCTCCTCCAAAGACCCCACACCAACAACGGCGCAGATCCCCCAAATCAAACGCTTGCCAGCGTGTCCAAGCGTGAAGTCGGATGGAGTGAACTCTGCGGGGTCCTCACAGTTGTCACGGCGGTGGCGCCGTGTTTGTGGGTGACACAAACCTTGTATTGGGCCGCCCGCACAAACATCTGGGCTCTGCACACCATACAGTACAGAAAACAACCAAAGTCTTCCAACCGAGCCACAGTGACCAATCAAAACACAGATCGAAGTCTGTGCCGCGATCTGTCTTCTTCATGACAGCCCAGACACAAGACAGCACCGCCCTAAGCTTACATCCAACAGCAGACACCACCAACCCATTCTTACCACGACGCCCACTTGGACCCTGACTTTGATCAACCAAAACAGACAAGAATTCCGACCCAGGCCGACACGCGGACTCTCCCAGCAACATCCAACACGCTGACTCGTCCAACATATCCAACGCACAGCACCTCCAAGCCAACCCTCACCACCTAACCCTCCCCTCCAAACACTCACCACCACCTCGGAACGACCCACCCAAAGCTTAATCCCGCTGCCCTGAAACAACCTCACCACCGGCACCACATCCGCCACCGCCTGCTTATAATACTCCCTCTTGCTCTTCGGCTCCGCAACAATAATCACCTTCACCTCCCGCAGCTGCGGAAACCTCACCGGCGCTTCAGCCACCAACCGCTCCATATCCCTCCGAAAGGAGCGATAAACAAACGTCAGCTCCAAAACCCGGATAGACGGCGGTTTGGGTGCGGAAGGTGAGCTGGAGGATGCGGAGGGTTGAGGCGACGGGGGAGATGGCGGAGGAGGGTTCTTTGCAGCGCTGCCGCGTGGGGCGGGGTGTGATGTAGTCGTCGGAGGAGGAGGAGGAGGAGGAGGGGCGGAAGATGTCTGATTGGCGGTAGTAGAGCTCTTGGAGGCGTGGGAAGGAGGAGAGGAGGGAGTTGAGGTCGTCGAGAAGGAGGTTTTGGATGGTGAGGATGCGGAGGTTGACGGCTGGCGAGGGGTGGGATAGGTTGCTGGCGGGCTTGAGGTAGGGGTAGCTGCAGTCCAGAGCGGACAGCTCCTCTAGGTTGGGAGCGGCTTCGATGAGGGAGGCAGCGTGGGTAATGTACCAGCTGTCTTTTAAGTGGCTGCCGTGGGGACTCGCGATAACGACCTTCTTCAGCGAGGTCAGCCCTTTCAGCCCCTGGCGGCGGAATTGGTCGGTGTGCCTCTGGAGCCATGTGAACTGCGTCTTGGGCCCGTGGCGGGTGATCAAGGCGTGGGACACCGAAGGGAGGAGAAGGAGAGCGAGTTCCTGGAGCCGGTGGCCCATGCGAATAGAAAATGGGCTCCCATCTTGCCAATCGGGAATGGCGGACGGAATTATATTTTCCGAGCCCGAGCAAAGTTTCAGGCGGCGGCTGGCTTCGTTGAGGACGGTGACAAGGGACATGTCCCACGTGCCCTTCCGGACTGGTCCTTGCATCCGGGGCAAATTCAGGTACCGCACGCAGAGGGCCAAATCCGGGCGCTCGATGGCGTGGTGCGGAGGAAACGAGCCAGTTTGAAGATCGCCGGCAAGGCGTCAGGATTGAAATCTCTGGCATTTTGTAGGGCGAAATAGTGGAAAAGCATGGGCTGGACAATGGTGCGGATCCACGAGCAGGTTGCAGAGAAGTTGGCTAGCGACGACTTGTGCATGTGGTGGTCGATTATGGACTCCTGCGCGGGCATCCACTCCGACCGTGTCCGGCAGTGGAGGCAAAAGTTTGAGCAGATGCGCTCGATGATTTCGAGGGGTACACGGTCCATCGCGGCGAGTTGGGTGAGGAAAGATAGGACTTGTGAAGACTTTTATTTGATGAATCTTGGCCGTCATGTGACCAAAATGAACACAAGATAAAAAAAACCACACGCCACAAGCCCCGGCGTTGCAAAACAAAAAGGGGTATCAAGCGGAGAAACAGAAAAAGTCAAATTGTGAAGAAACGATTGTTTCCATCCAGTCATCCATCTCTCCTTTCTTTCCACGTCCTAGGGAGGCGGGGAAGGCAGGAAAATGTGGAGCAGCGCTCACCGCTGGAACTTGCCGTGCAGGGCCCATCTCTCGTCCACTCGTGCCAGGCCCAACAAGATCTCTCAATCAAAGTGAAAAGTCCTCACCACGTCGTCAATCTCCATCTGACAGATGTTTTCCAATTCCCTTTTATCTTCTTCGTGCCGCGCTCGTAAAATTCCACCCCCACTAGCCGACGTTTCCACCCCTCTCCAACCCCAAATCATCGCCTGTTCCCGCTCTTTCAAGTGTTTATACCTACCTGCAGTGCTGAGCTCGACTACTGTAAAATGACTGCTAAATGCTGTATGGTATGATTGCAGGTACAACTCTGCAATTGTGACGCCCAGTGTATTCATACGGCACTCTCGGGACCTCGGAGGCGAGAGAGAGTACTGTTGAACAGCAAGCTATCGAAATCCAAAAGCTTTCGGGGGAGGGTGACCTTCAGGCTCTTTACAGACATGGGGGAGTTGGGTGCGCCAAGCCGCAGCTGAAATGAATTTCCCGAGTTCCGCGAGCTTAGTGTTTCAGCAATGGTGTTCCGGGCATGACATCGGCGAATGAGAGGTGCATTGTCGCGGTCCAGGGCCGCCGCGGAGTGGGAATAGCATCTCTAAACAAATCCTGTCGCCGATGCACTTCGCTCTTCAAAGAACGGTTACGCCGTTGTCCAACAATATCATTTTCAAGTCAATGTTTCTTAAGCGCCCTGGCCTATTGTTAGAATTAAACGGCACTTGCAGAAAATGAGGCGGTATCACAACCGCTTGTAATCACAAAAGATCAACTATCTTGAGGAGAATGTCGGGGGATCTGTGACGCCGTTGACCGAGAACGAAAATCTGTTGGTCTGGGGTGGGCCTCAAATGTTGGCCATTGCGGGTTCGGATGTTCAGCTGGAATGGAATATTGGATGCAGGTGGCTTAGGATTTGCAGAAACAAGATGAAACCCGGCCGACTCCAGGGCCTGGCCGACTCAGCCCGCCAGACTCAGCCCGGCCACAAACAGGTCTCACCGCATTCCTAGGTATCCACGGGCCTAAGTTCACAGAAAGTTCAATCACAATCACATCTGCACATGGGAGCACCTTGCATGACTTACACATGTCTATTCTTAACATCGCGAGCGCGACGCCCAACCATTACTGGGCAAGGTGCCACCCAGTACGGCACCTTCCGTTTCTACTCCTGCCTTGGTGTTTAAATCGCTATTATTCGTTCAAAGTCCGGATTTCACTTGCCAAGAGCCGCGAAAATCAGGGCCACGTCGCAGGGCCACGCTCAAGGCCCGGGCGCCCGTGTTAATGGGCTAACCACTAGAGCAACCACTCGCAAGTAAGCGAGAGTCTTGCCTCAGGAAGAGAGAAGGATCTTCCGGCTTCTCCCATAATAGGTCCAAACATGGTCGTGGCGCTTGGGTCTCACCAATTAAGTAATTTGAAACGCGCCGGTTACTTCTGTTGTACTCGAACAAGAATAGGCTTCCTTCCCTCCTTCTCGCGGTACCTGCCGTCGTCATGTAAGCCCCATCTTTCTGCGCCTTAGCATACTTCGGACCTATGGCAAACGGCCAAACTCGGGCTCGCGGCTGGGCTTTACGGCCAAGGCAGCCTGTTATGCGACTCTACATTTACCTCCAAGAAGAAATGATCATCCTGCTTGTTTCCATGAGAAGATACAGAGTGGAAGAGCCAAAGCGCTACTTACTTGAGTTCCTCCGAATCGATCCTTCTATCTTATTTCTAGACATAATGCAGTCCCTTAGCATCTACAAAACGGCGCCCATACCTCAATCTCTAAAGATAGCTTCTCACCGGCCACAATACCCTGAATCTATTGACGGTTATATCACTTTCGGTGGCTGCTAGGCTCAAGTTACCGAATACTACCAGCGAATCTCCACAGATCCGCCCGTCGTGTTCGGCGATGGGGGCAAGACCCACGACTCCACAGATGACCGGTATTAATGGAGGACCGTCGCTATCAGAGCCTGCCGCTGTGGATGCTCTTCCCCCTTCAGAAGCAACCGAAATCGATCCCAACAACAAAGCCAACGAAGAATATCATGTATTTTCACATCGAGACAGCTCGCGCAATGGGCAAGATCTCAGACCATGGCTCCCCGACTTCGTCTTCTGCACTTTTGGCACCGTTTTCTGCACAGGTATGAAGAGGCAGAGTTCACTGTTCCGCAACATCACTAACCATCACAGTTGTCATAATTCTAGCGCATAAAGCCGGCGGCAGGCAACCTCCCGGTATTGATCCCATAGGCAGGATCGAGATCTCCTTCACTGCGTTGCTGGCATTGTTCTCCGAGTTGACCAAGATGGCGCTCGCACCGGCGATTGCAAGCTCCCTAGTCCAGCTGAGCTTGGTGAGGTTTGTCACGAGAAGCCAACCTCTGACTAGACACTTGGATTACGAGACTGCGGCTCGAGGACCATGGGGGAGTGTCAAGCTGTTGTTCAAACCCGCGAGGGGAATCAGGTATGCAAAGCTTGCTTTTTCCTAATATCAAAAGTTATGCTAACAACGCTGCCTTCGTTTTTGGAAGCTGGTTCGCTCGACTAGCCGCTCTGTGCGTCCTCACCTTCCTCTTGACCGGCCCTTTGACTCAACTGGCCCTCGGCGTCGACACGGTGTTAGTCCGAACTGGCGAACCCAACGCCGCATCAGTTCCCGTATCCAGAATGATCTCTCGGTGGAATGGCACCCATTACGTTACTGGTAAGCAGCAAGCGCACGCTGAGCCGAGCTGCATCTACATTGTTACACCATCTAACACCGTTGTTTGCTCTTCCGTTACATAGCGCCATTTGATCGCACCGCCGTCTTGCAAGCCATCCGTACCGGAGCCTCTCCCCAGAACGACACTGTTCCCTACGTCCAGCCCAAGTGCCTGACCGGCGACTGTGATTTCCCCGTCGTCAGTTCTCTCGCCATTTGCTCCGCAACTAGCAACCTTACCGAGCAAGCTCGAAACAGCCCTAGAATTCAAGGCGTCGTCATGGCCCAGATGGACTCCATCTTTAAGCGAATGGGTGATGCCGGTCCACCCGTCATTGGCGATCCACCACTTTTCATGCTGGCCGTCGCAGCGAATGACCAGCCAACCGGGGCATTCGAACAAGCCATCGTCGACACCACGAGCGTCGACCTCATCCTCGCGTTCTCCAACGAACCAATCCTGTTATCCGGCGGTGTTCCCAAAGATTTCAGCAACGTCCAGTTTGTAGAGATTGCCTTCCATTTCTGCACGGTAGCCTACGAGGCGCGTGTCCGCAACGGCACCGCGACAACAGTTGAACTTTCCAGGGGCGCAAAGATCCTCTCCCCCTCGCCCGGGAACGCATCCACCACGCTCAACATCCTGACCAATCCCAGATTCATGGACTGCTATAACCCAACCCTGCCAAAGTGCCAAGGCTACGGTGGTAGGGATATATTTTTTCTCCTCCAGATGAAGTCCCTGATGGCGCTGCTACCAAGGGACAGCTCTGGATCGACCTGTGGACCGCTCTAACCTTGTCCTTTACCCTCCAGCTATCTCTCACTGGCGGTATTCTCCAAACGGGAGAGCTGACAGAGTTTGTCCGCGGCGGGGACGCGTCCCTGGCGCTGTCGACCGGCCTGCTTGGCGATGAGCCGGGACTCCGCCCCTACGCACCGGATGTGCAGCTCCGCAACATCGAAAGAACGGCGAGCAACATTGCCAGGGCGCTCTCCAACACCATGCGTCTCCTCGCACCAGCAGCAGGGCAAGCTCCCGTGGTTGTAGAGGGCACCGCGTACAGGCTGCGGGCTGTCTACACGGTTCGTTTACACTGGCTTGCTTTGATTGTATGCCAGAACATCGCGGCGTGGCTCATATTCTTGCGCGCGGTATGGCTTAGCCGCCGGTGCCGGCTAGAGGCGATAAGGGAGGAGCCTCTGGCAAAGGAGCACATTCTGATGCGCTCGGATGATGTTCTACCACGGCGGTTAAGCCATGGCCAAAAGGTTGCGGATATAGCTGGGGACACGGTTGTGCGGCTGTATCGCGACCGGGTTGACGGGTTCTTGAAGTTTTGCGTCGCAGAATGCGCCAACATGGGCTGCCATGAGAATGTGGTTGATGATTTGGAGAAGGGGGCGGGCAATGGGAAGGAAACCCAGCAATTGCCAACTCGGCTGAGGAAGCGACCGAAGCAGTGACACAAGGTAGTGAATAACCCCTGGGTGCAGCTTAGTATGGATTAACCTGAATGTCCAAGAGAGTATACATGGTGTTGTCGTCATTAGTGGTGTCATTGTGGTTTTCGCAATTTTCCTTTTTGCGCCATTGGTGCGGAGCGCTCTTCTCTTGCGGGACTCAAATTGCAGTGCAATAGCGCTTTCTCCTCTAGTCGGGCGCGAACGTCGGCGCACAGGTCGACAGTAGTTGATCAGACCTGCTGCCAGGCCTCCATGGTGCCTGGGGGAAGCGTTGACCGATTCCCGGCGACGAGAAAGACGCATTGGGGCTGATCATGGGCAACTGAAAAATTGCGCGAGACTCTGGAGGCAGTCGCAGGTTGGGCAGCGACGAAGAACCAATGAGCTTTCGATTTGGGCACCTTGTCCAAGCCACCTGCCGCCCATGGAGCCAGTCCCGTTTAGGTTTGCACACATAACCCTGAATAAGATCCGTCAGGGCCCTTCAGGGACTTCATTTTGTTATATATATATTGTTTTCCTTTCCAGCCCATCCATAACACCTGCGTCACATAATACACCTTTAGTTCTGCTTTTTTACTATATTTTCAGCCACATTTAGGTTAAATTCGATTTATGGCTTAAAATCCTTCCCCAGCTTTTGTAAAAGGTTTAGCTTGTAATTTATAAAGGCGATAAAAGTAGAGGTAAATACTGTAATTTTATTAAGGTTACGAAAGAATAATTAAAGCTTTTTTATTATAAGTATATATTTAAAAATAATATGTTAAAGGTATTATTATTATAAATAACATTATAGGTTTATTTTATAACCAGGGGTTAAAGGTTATAAATTATTATCTTCTCGTTACACTTAATTATAAAACAGCAGAAAACAATATTTTATTAGTAACGATAACAGGGATTTTAATACGTATAATAAAAGGGTGTATGCATGTATATATATACGTGTGAGGAAAGGCAGGTACGCCTGATCCAGGTGATCACAATGTGGTAGCGAGCAAGAATTGACAAAGGTGTAAGATTTCAACCTGGCCTGAGCTAAAGAGGTGGGCGAGGGCCATGGTCTAAATACAAGGCCGTGGTAGTTGGTGGGACAGGGGGCTGTGTGATGTGTGGAGTGTCAGGGTAGGTGTCCAGGGTATTTCCTTACAATACGTATATATATATATATATGTGTGTGTAATATTATTATAAAAAAGAGGAAAAGGATAGAGGTAATCAAAGGTAGTTTTATACTTTACAAGGTTTTTAATTATTGGCCTTTATAAGGTTAACGTTAGTACGCTTAAAAAGTATAAAATAAGCCACCCGCGATTGAGGCTTAGATTTGACTTTTTCTGTTTCTCCGCTTAATACCCCTTTTTGTTTTGTAACGTCGGAGCTTATGGCGTGTGTTTTTTTTATATTTTTTATCTAATGTTCATTTTGGTCACATGATGGCCAAGATTCATCAAATAAAAGATCTGTCAGGGTTAGACTTAGGGGGTCAAGGCATGAGAAAGAGAAAAGGGATAATTCGGGGATCGTAGCATTGTTGATCAGAAACAACCGTATCTACCCAAGGTAGGTACCTAGGTAGTGTGGTATGTCAGAATCAGGTACGTACAGTGCACTTTCAAAGTACCCGAAAGAAAAGCCACGTCCATGACAACCCAGTTCACCCCCGACCTCTCTAGAACTCCATTGTCCGTCGATAGTTCCAGACCCAATGCGATTCTGGATTTTCCGACAGCCGCTCCACGACTCGGAACAGCTCCCCGTCAGCATCCGATGTCGCGTTTGCGGCCTCCATCGCCAACCCTGCGTACAGTTTCGTCTCGTCCACCATGCCAAAGGCAGCGTAATTGAGGGCGGCCTGCCTGTACGCCCTTTCCAGGTAAATATCGAGGTGTTCCTGGCGATACAGCTCAACGAGCTGAGCGCCCGTTTCGGGAATCACCAGCATCTGGGACAGAGTTTCGAGATCGCGTTCCAGTCCGGCAATGGCTCGCAAGCGCGCATCCGACTCGGCGGCTTGTTTGCCGCTCATGGTGCAATGCGCGCAGGTGCAGTGAAAGCCCCAGCGCTTGAGGCGCGAAAGTCGTTTGCAGAGTCGTTGCTGACCTTGTCCAGCGTTCCCGAAGGGCTTGTTCCGCCGAGTCGGATTCGGAAGCAGTTCTTATCGACCTTGTCCCCCAAATCAAGCCCCGTCATGCTCATAAGCTTGCTTTGGGTATCCGATTGAATGCCGTTCAACGCGTTGCTGTAAAGCGTGTCCCGTGTTTCCGTCTTGATGCGAGCCTGAGCCTTCACCTGGACCATGAATGATGGCAAACGCCCCATAATTCTCTCGCCCCGCGCGATAGCTCGCTTGGCAATGAGGCCGATGCCTTTGCCCGGAATATCTGCCACGCGATACATCTCCTGCTCGCCGTCAAGTGTGTTGAGAACCCCGTAATTCGGATACAACATTTCCATCATTGTGCCGACATGGCTCCCCGATCGCTCTCCCACCATGGCCACAGTCCGGTTTTGGCCAAAGTAGATGCAGATATCTTGGACACAAGAGGATGGACCTGTCCAGCCGGAAGAAAACGATGTGGTGCCCTGTGCCTTGACATCGCACATAGAGTGCAAAAGGGAAGTCTCCGGCCGAGGATAAATGCACATCTGGGCTGGCTCCATCATGTTCATAGCCGCAACTGCGGTGCAGAGGGCTGTTCCAGCAAGGAAGAAGATTGTGCTGCGCATGCTGGTATTCTGGATACAGCAGTCTTGAAAGAGGTGGTTAAAATCGAAAGTGAGCCAAATACTCAGAAATGGAGACGAACAACCCAGTCACAGGAGCTAGCGCGGAAACTCTGGAGGGGAATGATACTATGCATGGCACCAAGTTCTAGCTCAAGTTGATATGGCCCAGTCATCCCAGCGAGACTCCGGGGAATGATACCTGCATTGGCACCTTCCGGCTTGGTGAGGGGGTGGGAAATAAGGTAACACAGACCGCGGCGCTTATCCCTTATCTTCACACCCGCCCTAAGACCAGCCGCGCCTTACCTTGCTGTGCCCCCCTTGCCCAAATGCATGCATCAAGACCTGCAGTGTTGGACATGATTCTTCAACGCGTCCGCCGGTCCATCATCGCCGCGGGTAACGTCAAATGATGCCGGCATCTACAATAAAATACTCCCATTCTTCGAACATACACTGCTTGTACGAGACCGATCTCCTTTTTTTAAGAGTACAAATCAAGATACCCGCCTGGACGCGATCCAACTTCTTTTGAAGGGAGCAAATTTGCAGCCCTCCTTGCATGTTTGATTTGCAGACATTCTTCTTACGTCAAGTCATCTCCTGTACAAGATACCTAAAGTTCCTACAAAGACGTTCCTCGTAAAGGAGAGTACCTAGGTAGGTAGGTACAGTAGATACACCAACAGTAAGCCAAAGTTCGACTGCAAACGAATTTCCACCTGAGAGATAGCGACAGTGTGGTTCCCGCAGCTGCGGAGTAGCGGCAAAGGAAAAGAAAACTGGGACGCCCGTCACATAGACACCCCGATTTCCCTAGTGGAAATACAACCGGGCTGGACTTCTCAGTTCAGCACGACGGGCTTCCACGCCGGGAAGTCGGCAGCGCGCTTGTCCAGGACAGCCTCCTTCCAGGCTTCGTCGGCCACACCACGCTTGTCCAAAACCGCTTCCTTCCAGGCCTCATCAGCAACACCGCGCTTATCCAGAACAGCCTCCTTCCAGGCCTCGTCGGCCACACCGCGCTTGTCCAAAACCGCTTCCTTCCAAGCCTCATCAGCAACACCACGCTTGTCCAAAACCGCCTCCTTCCAAGCCTCATCGGCCACACCACGCTTATCCAAAACCGCTTCCTTCCAAGCCTCATCAGCAACACCACGCTTGTCCAGGACAGCCTCCTTCCAGGCCTCGTCGGCCACAGCACGACCTACCTTGGAATTAGCAACCTCGTCAAATCTCGTTCATGTCCATTTTCTCATTCTCCCTCAGACCCAAGGTTGAATCAACGCAACGCAGCAGTGCATGGGTCGGACATACCGTGGTTCATGTTGGGGAGGGCAATGGCGCCAATGGCGAGGAGAGCGACGGTGACGGTGAGGTTGGCGAAGGTCTTCATTTTTTTTGGGCGTGGTGTATGTGGTGGGAGGGGGGTGTGAAGGCTGATGTGTTGCGTGAGTGAGATTGGATGGTGTGAAGTTGTACTAGTATAGACCTGGTGTGTTTGCTTGGGGCTTAGGCTTGGAGTTTGGTGGGTACCGGGTGTTGAGGGGAGAAGAGGTATTTATATTCATATCGTGATTCTACGTGTACTACCTAGGTCGTTGAGGTGTGTGGAGAGGCGCAGCTACGAGGTGTTGACTTCGACGTTTCGGTGTGTATGCGTTGATGCATTGCTCCTCTTTTTTTTCTTTGAGACGGTGTCTCCCAGAGTTGAGCCCGGGCGGGGTGGTTGCGGGAAACTGACAACCACGACGACGCCTATGTTGTTGCATGCCAACGTTGTTGCCCGCCTCCATGTCTGCGGTCTCGTAAACTACCCAGTAACAGGGCTCAAATTCTCGGAACTGAACCGATGCACGGCCGTCCCTCTTTGGTTACGTCGTCGTTATCAGAGCTATGGCACAGCGTCACAAATAGGCAGGATGTGCAAGAGGTCCTTCATGCTTGTTGGTTCCAGTCTCGCATGCAGCCTAACTTGAGACCCGGCGTGTATGCCCTCGTCAAGGCCCCCCAATCATGTATTGAACTGGCTCGGCAACGAATGCCATCATGAGCGGTGTGTATCTCCTGGGTCCTGATAGGGGCAAGTCAACATCGAAAGCGCGTATCTGCACGCAATTAACGCCCGCGGTTGATTTGGTTGGAGCACGTCCAGTTACACGCTCCCTTTCGTGTAACTCGTGTCGATTTATGCGTCCTTGAGGCAAAGGCCATTATTTACACGCCTTGGCGCACCTACGACTTGCAGAGGCTGGGTATGCATGTTGGTGTTGTTGACACCGACACTTCCTTGAAACTCCTCTCGGTGAGGGACGTGTATACACAGTCCTTCACCTTCTTCTTGTGGCATTGATGTCCGCACGGTTGTGATAAGGAGCGATGACGAATATAACACCTCGTCATGCGTGCGTGTGGCTGATGACGGGAGGGATGATGGAAACCATTGGGCCCTTTCCGGAGTCAAAGACTTGCGGTAGGTAGGCAGGAATGGGGCACAGAACGTGGAACACTGTTCAAATCAGCCGGTAAACACCCTTGCGTCACGTAAATAATCTTGATGTAGACCCACGGTCATGGTGGGAACCTCCCATGGGATGGAAGCGGGGATTGTCTCTGGGGTCCTGCAGCTGTGTGCTCGTCGTCATTGAGCTTCCATCCATAACGTGTTTGCTTGATCCGTGGTGCAAAACACTCGGATTCGATTCATGGCAGCTCTATTCGGTCACAATTTGCGAGAGCGGCGGGAGTTCGGGTCGTGTTATGCCCCCCTCACAAACGACCCCCTGAGTCCCGTTTCGGCAGGTGAGACGCCTTTCTTCGACATCATGACGTTGCTGCTGGCGGCCAGATTGCTAAGTGGCGGAGGAAAATGCCTACGAAGCTTGGGCTTTGTCGGGGTTGCCTTCTACGCTGGGCTGGGAAACGCGTTGTGAACTGGAAACAAGCAGCGTCGCTGGACATATCGTAGCTGCAGCTGGTTACGTCTTGCACAAGCCATCTTCAGCCAATTTGGCTCCTATTTTGAATAAAAACAGCAGTGCAAAGCATTGATATCGCGGTTTCCCACCATCTCGTTACGTCTCAAGGGTAACATCCAGGGATAAGGTCCAGGAGATCTACACATCTGGCCCGTGATCACCACCAACCAAGCCCTCCCCTCCTTCCAGAACTACTGCGCCTGTTTGAGCCAGATGCTCAGCTTGATATGGATTCCCAAAGTTGGGATGAATGAGGAGACCGGGCTGGAACGGGTCGAACGACCGCGAGGCCATGACATGCATTAGCGGTTCCCAGGCGACACACTGATGCTTGCCCCAATCCTTGGAGACGGGACCCGGGACGCTGTCGAATTGGGAAGAGAATTGTTAGTCTATGCCAAGTTCCTTCGAGTCAGTTCGGAACTCCCGTCCTTCTTACCTCGTTGCCCACCGGATGGGAATCAGCGTCGTGTCCGCATTGCACTGAACATATTGGCGGAGCCAGTCGAGGCAGTGTTCCGTGTGCGAAAGCAGTGCAAACGCGTCGCTCTCAGACAGTCCGGGGTGGTAGTGATCCTTGTAGAGATAGCGGTGCAGCCTCTGGACGCAATGAAGGGCGTGCTGGAAGGCGACGGTGACGTAGAAGCCGCTGCCGTCGCTGAGCTTGACGATGCTTTTTTGGCCCCTGAACTCGCCGAGCTCGTCCTCGCCGACGTGGATGTTTTGGTTTGCGAGGATTTCGGCCCACGCTTCTTCCAACTCTGGACGGGGAGGCCCCGAGAAGGCGACGTTGCTTTTGTTGCCGTTCAGACGACCGTCGGTGCGGTATATGGATCGGACGTTGAACGGGCGCTCTTCGAGTCGGATTGCGTGGCGGAAAACGGGCGCTGGCAACATGGTGAGAACTGAGCTAGCGTCGAGGTCTTCCCCCTTTGCCCTCCACATTGTATATGCCTAGGTAGGGTAAAGATCCAAGGAAAGCACTTACATCCCTGATGATGGGACACGGGCGAGCATCCGGCTGATGAGGCCTTGTTGGCATAGATTGCAAGTCCAAACAGAAGAAGGTTGGCGGCCAAAAAGATGCCATGAAACCAAATACTGTTGAAGCCAATGCGGATGGACACTGGTCGACGGTGCCATGGGGAAGTGGAAAATGGTTGGAGGTGGTCAGTTTCGTCTTCTCCGTCTCCGCCATCAGAGAAGCAAACCGAGTCTCTGCGAAGCTTTTCCTCTCCATCGAGGGGCAGCCAGGCAACACGTTTTCTCTTGGAAGGCATCTTGGTAGACACAAAACAAGAGGGGATAGAGAAGGGAAGGAGTTGGGCGGTCGAAAGGTGTCTGAAAGATTGGAGGGTATGGTGTCATGTCTAGGTAGGTCAAGGGGTATTATCGCACCGATAAGGGGTACCACATGTCCTGGCCTGTTTGGGGATTGTCAAGGCCAGTGTGGTGAAGTGCGAGATAGCATATGTGCATGAGCAGTCCACTTCGATCTCACCAGGACCAGCCAATCTGCCTGAACCTCGATCATTTTGGGATGGTAACACCACGGCTTTACCTAGGTATGATACACGAAAGAGTGCCAGATCAGCATGTTGACCCGTGGTATATGCCCATGATTGGTCCGTGTCAAGGACTCTCCTGCCGTTACATCCATTATTATTCCCGGAAACTTGGCGGTTAGCAACATGGATAGCCGATGCGGAGGTTTACATATGCGACAATCGCGCCACTGCTGTGCCTCTGCTCTAGAGAGGAGCAGGAGAGCAGACGCAATATTCCCTGGGGCAGGTAACACAGACCATGATGCAGCCTGAGCAAGTTGGAGCTCGGGGGGCATTCTGGAGTGCCTGGCCAAGTCGGCCAGGAAGGGGACTTGGAGCTTCGACTCGGACATGAAAGAAGGGATAGTCGGCCGTTCCCACCAACCGAATCTCCTGTGGTCGTTCTCACTCGCCTTTCTTTTGCCACCCATCACCCCCTCCCATCATTGAAACCAGACACAGCCAAATGCCTTCACGCCAACGCCAGCCTTCGCAAGCACCATGCACCCGTCGGCCATCCCCAATCCACCGCATTTCGACGGCGGCCGCGACGGTCCTCCACGAGATGAAGATGGCGGTGCTCGAGCCCACCAACATCAACAGGCGCGGTCACGTGGTGGAAAGGGCGAGATTCTAGCCCATCACCAGTCCAACTGCGATACTTGCATCTGCCTCTAATAACGTTGCAACAACTCTTCGTCTTTCTCGCAGCCACCTGGGGGTTGGTCGCCCTGGGCCTCCAACTCTCGGGCGTGCTTCACATCTCGTTTCCCACGGGCGATTTCAAAGTCGGGCCTCAACACGCAGCAAAAACGTATCCGGTTCCTATCAACCACGGCCTGGATGTCTACCACCCAAATTCCCTCCCCGACGGCGGGTGGGACTACTTCGCCGACGAAAACGGCACGGTGAAGCTGGACATTGAGCAGATTGCCGCGCTGGCCGAGGTGGGGGGCTCGTTTTGGGCGTCGCGCGACTGGCACATTGTCCACTGCCTGTTTTACTGGCAAAAGTACACACGCATGCGGTTTACCAATCTCATCATGGAGGAGCGGTTTGACGGCGTGCATCATGTCAAGCACTGCGCGAGGCTGATTCGGAATCCGGTTCCTGACCATTTCTTTCTCATTGAGGTGCAGGTGACGATGAATTCTAGCAAGGATGCGTAAGGTGTAGTTGTCAGTTTTCCGTAATCCAATTGGAATCAAAGTCGTTCTCGTCATATTGAACCATGTGCCGCATGGGAAGTGCTGTTGCTGCAGATACGCGTTCATGAGCCAATGACTTTAAAGTTTGTCTGCCACTGCCATTAGAGTAAAAACCTGACGAAAACCGGAAACACGCAATACGCTACGCTAGCCTTGGCTCTTGGGAGCGGTTGCATATCGTCCACGCAACGGCCAAGACAGGCCTCCGTCAAGTTACACAACTCGTGTCCGTACACCGAACACCAGACGGTGGTGACGCCGACGGCGAGCAACAGGGAGGGCCAACGCGAAGTTCGCATGATCCTCAGGACGCGCGACTTTGAGCGGGAACGCGAGCGCGTCGCTGAGCGTCATGGCCCAAAAGTCGCTGCCATGCTGCAGGCGCTGAAGCATGCCATCGCCGAGAGCGTGGGCCGCGTGGATGGGGGCTTGGATGCCGTTCGCAATATGGACGTTTGGCTTGGGACGTTGGAGTAGGGCGGAAGTGCTGCTATTTGCACCGCAGGGTGTGTGTGTAGGCGGCTGGGCATTGTCGCCGAAACTTGACTGATAGATAACAGAGTTTCGCGCTTACGAGGGAGCGATTCGCCGCCCTAGGAGAAATCTCGAGTTGTGCGAATTGATGCTAAAACTAAAAACCTAGGTCCTTAGCCAGTCAGGGTATTGGTCTAGTTCAGCAATTGATAGGTGTAATTTTTTACTGTTCGCTTTGTGTCGTCCTTCTAGGTTCCATGTGCTGCCCAAATGTGCGAAATGTCGAAAATCTCTGACACGGAAGGTGCTGGCTGCCCATTCCAGTTGACCTCCCCCCCACCTTGAGGAGCCCACCTTCTTGTGTAACCTGAGGCGATCGCCCGTGGTGGGGGAAGCGACTCATATCCGCGACACCCCACGCTTCCCAAACCTCTCCATCCTCCAACACATCCAATTCTCCAACACAATCTGCGCTGTCCATCCATCTTATGCAGAGATGCCCGTTTCGTCGCACCAAAGTCCCGCTCCCGTTTCGACACCAGACGCCATGCCGGGTGGAGAAGAAGCAACCGAATCAGCCCCCCTTTTGGGCTCCCGTCGACCACCACGATTGGCGACGCACCCGCCCAAACCCGACGCGTCGCAGCCAAGTGCTCGGCGGACGATTTTCGCCGTCGCTGCCGTACAGGTTATACTCAACACCGGAGCCTACATCAGCTTCGCTGCCCAGCTCGCCATCTTGCAGGAAATTGTCTGCGCCAAATACTACGAGGGTGGCGCGCCGCGCCCGCTGGGCATGGAACCAGGGGACGATCGCTGCAAGGCCGATGCCGTCCCTGAGCGAGGTCGCCTTTGTCAATGGGTGGAAGGATGTTTTTGAGATGCTGCCGGCCATCGTGTTGGCGGTTCCCTACGGCGCGCTTGCAGACAAGATTGGACGCAAGACGGTCTTTCTCCTGGCCATTATCGGCATAGCCATGAATGACCTATGGATGCGCCTGGTCTGTGAGTGCCCCCAGCGGTGATGTTTGTCGCAGTCTAGGCTGACATTATCGCAGTCTGGTTCCCTGATGTCTTTCCCGTGCGGGCCCTCTGGTTCGGAGGGCTCTGGCAGATCATCGGCGCCGGGGCAGCCACTTTGTCGTCCATCTCCCACGTTATGGTTGCCGATGTGTGTCCCAGCGACCAAAGGTATCTTAACACACCGCAGTCTCGTTCCTTTGCTTTCACTTGTTGTTCTGTTTCCAACCACCTTGCTAACCCAAAACCTCATCTTTAAAGGACCACGGCATTTTCGCAGCTGCAATCCGCCATCATGGTTGCCCAGTTCATCTTTGTTCCCGTCGGGGGAACTTTGGTGTCGGTCAACCCGTGGATTCCCATGCTCATCTCGTCCATCGTCACATTTGCGGGCTTCGTGGCCGCTTGGCACTTGTTGCCGGAGACGAGGCCTCGGTCGACTGAAGGGGACTCGGAAAACGAAGCGCCCGACGGGGTTGACACACCTCAGCCAGGCAACGATGACAATCAGCCCCGATCCGTCTCCGAAATGGCCAGCCCCAGTCGGTTATGGCATGGCTTCCAGGCAGCCCTCACCACCACAGCCAAGTGGGTCGGTGCAAACGGCCGACTCGTTGTCGTTTTGGCGGCGTTTTTCCCGGCTACCCTCGGCCAGCAAGCGGGAGGGTCTTTGCTATTGCAATACACAGCCAAACGTCTCGATTGGACGCTGGGTAGGGCCTCGTTTCTCATCTCGCTCGGCGCGGGCATCAACTTGGTGGTGCATGCCATCGGGATCCCGGCCCTATCAAGCTATCTCTTGTGGCACCTGAATCTACACGAGATCGTCAAGGACAAGCGAATCGCCCAGGTCAGCGGCGCATTCCTTGTGGTGGGGGCCATGATGACCTTCACTGCCATGACCTGGCCGGTTCTGGTCATGGGACAGGTCTTGACAAGTCTGGGTCTCGCGTTTGTCGTCCCGACACGGAGCATCGTCACGAGTCTCATTGCCAAGGAGCATCTCGCGGCACTGTACACGACAATATCCGTTTTGGTCTATGGGGGCATGCTCGCTGGCGGTCCTATCCTGGCGAGCGCTTTTCGCTGGGGGTTAAGCATGGGCGGTTTGTGGCAAGGGTTGCCGTACCTGGTGGCCGGCGGCTGTTTTGCTGTCGCCCTGTTGGCTGTATCGACGGCGCCAGGTAAGGGAGTGAACGGCACTGCTGTCTACACTATTACCAATTCTGAGGACCAAACCTAGCACCCGCTGGCACGACCGCCTGAACGGCGCGGTACTGAGCATCCATCGTATCCTGGCCAACCGAGTTGCCCCACCACCGCGGGGGCTTTACACCAAAAGCAGTCATAGCAAACATCACAATGGTGGCCAGCGCCAGTCCCAAGTCGAGTCCTGATGATGTCAAATAGTTGAGACGGCTCCACCACCGGGCATGTCGGGTTTTGATGAGGTGCTGGAACACAAAGCCCACGATGCCCCAGGAGAGGTAGTTCAGGGGCGTGGCAGGCGGGATGGATCCAGCACCGCCTAGGACGAGGGGCATGATAATTTGCCGCGCCCCCACCCATCTCCTGCCAGCGAAATGGACAGCTACGGTAGCCGCGCCGCCCAGAGCAAAGGACAGCAAGAGTCCCGAGTACACCTGGCCGGGTGAGAAGACCCTGGCGGGACCAATTAGGCCCCAGAGTACTGAGGCTGGCAGACGGGAACAAGACTGGATTAGCGCATCTCAAAAGCCATCCGGCGGGACGTTATACACACATGAGAAGAAGACCCTGCCACCTGGACAGGTGAAGCGCGAGGGTTGATGGAGTTCGCACAGATCTTCGATATGGTTTACGGCCAAGTTGAGGACCACGAGCTGGACGAAACAAGAGATCAAGGTCGCCGAGAGCTGACAAGCGAAGGTCATGCGCGGAGGAAGCTTGACGTAGTGTCCGAATTTGAGGTCGGAAACGAAGTCTAGGGCTTGGGACATGGTGATGTATCCGAAATTCTTGAATCTACGCAAGTCAAAAAGTTAGGGGCCTGCCTGGTAGTATTTCCTCGCGTGCGACGGCAAGGGGCAAGAAAGGGGTCAACTTGCATCATCAACCCGAGGGGCTTGCCGGGCTGGAGGTAGCCAAAAACAAACTCGGTGAGAACGTTGAGGCCAATCTGGGTGTTTGTCGCGGCTTGGATGATGCCGATGGGTACCGAAAACATGACAGATACGCCCACGGCAAGCACGAACGCCCAAAGGGGGATTTGCGTGGGATATGCGAGGACAATCACGAGCGACGCCACCAGCATCTATCACGACAGCACCCAGTTAGCGCCAACTTGCCATCAGTCGCTGCCGTGAGGACAGAAAAGACTCAAAAGGTAACCTACCGCCAAAAACACACCAAGATACCACGACTGCGGAACCTCTCGATACCTCGCCATCAGCCTCATGTGCACATCCGGCTCTCCTCTCTCGCCCTTCTTCCGACTCTGCCGCCACAGCAACCACACCCTGCCCCGGTGGTGAATCCACGTATAGCACACGAGCGACACGATCGTGGCAAAGGAAAGCCCGTAGTTGACGGCAAACGCCGTACTGATAAACACGGGCGAGTACTCTCGATACGCCCGCTCGTCCAACGACAAGTCGGCGCCAAGCACCCGGGAAATATCATAGCGCGCGCCCGTATTGTCGTACGTCTCGGCGTCGCTCATGGGGAGGTAGCGCGCGTACCAGGCATTGCTGTAATGCAAAGCCGGCGTGAGGATGCAGTAGAAAAGCACCACGCCGAGCGTCGTGTTCCAGATTGCGTTCCAGGGGGGGATCAGCGGGGACCCGACGAAGCCGGCGATTTGGGTCCAGTCTAGGGTCAGAGGGAGCAGCGAGAGGCCGGTGGTGCTGCCGAAGAGCTGGTTGACAATGGCGTTATTGGGGGCGAGCCAGGTGGGGAAGGCGCCGGGGGTGCTGAGGCATTGGGCGAGGAAGGAGGGGATGAATGCGTAGACGGACATGGCGGCGGTGATGGTGAAGAACCAGTGCAGTTTGGGCATGGTGCCGCCGAGCACGGTGGGGTCACGGTCGCGGTGGTGGGTCGTGGCCCGGGTGTCGTGCAGGGTGTTGAGGAGCGTGACGACGGCGAGATTGCTGGGCCAGATCATGGCGGGTGGGTAGACGAGCACGCGGCGGAGCATGCCGGCGAGGCCGTAGCCGAGGCACTGTGTTGAGAGCATGAGCAGGGCTTGGTAGGGGATGCCGCCCCAGTCCTGGCGGTAAAAGAGGCGCTGGGCGAGGAGGACGTCGGTTGCGTTGGCCACGGAGAGGGCCACGCTCGCCATGACCATGATGGCGGCGTGCTCCTTGAGGGTGAAGGGGCCTGGGTTCAGTTCGAACTCGAGGGCGAGCCCGAAAAGGGGGAGGTTCACGTGGAGGGGGGGCATCCATCGCTCCCAGGCGCGGCCGAGGGCCCAGCCGAGGAGGAGCACGATGAGGGAGCCGAGCCCGATGCGGGGAGAGCGCAGCGAGAAGAGCGTGTTCAGGACTGCGCCGAAGATGCACAGCGTGGTGCCGATGGTCCAGACCCGGAGTGTGTTGTAGGCCACGTGCTCGTCATCGGTAGCGGGCACGGCGGCGCGTACCTCGGGGTATGGCGAGTTGGTAGCGGTAGTGTCCTGGCTGGGGCCGGACCCCGACTCCTCGTCATCGCTGTTGCTGTCTTGGGATTGGGTATCTGCATCTGCGTGGGGGTTTTGGGCATCAAAGTCTTTGATGAGGGAAGTCTCCTCCTCGGCAGTATGTGCGGTAGACCTCAGCTCCAGGTCTGGCTCGGACGTGGGCATACCTGTGTAGCTAGAGTAGGTAAATCAGGTATGTGTAATGACTTTTGGCTGGGATGTGGGAGGGACGGGATCGGCAATAAGAAGCGCCAAAGGTGAGCGAAAGTCGCGTGTACTTCCAGGTGCATGCGTGCAAATACAGTTCCATGGCGGGCAGATATACCGCTCGTGAGCTCTTGTCTTCTTCATGTTGCTCACGACAAGTAATCTACCTTGGCTGGATGCGAAGGGGGGTGTCGCTTGCGCACTCCCGGGGCGGGAGTAGGGGTTCGATTAGCGCTCTTAGACGCACACCAGCCGCGTGCGACAGTTCGAGTAGCGAGCTTTGCTTGCCTGGCCATTACATGACTCAGGGGTTGTTGTTTCGTAGCTGAGAAGCTACCTTCCTAATCGAGAAAGTATTTTCATCTCCCTGCGGGCAAAGGCGGCGTCAACGGGACCAACGGTCGTCGTGCATGGGGTAATTAGGTACTGTGGTGTAATACAACAGCGGGGTTCCATGCCACCAGGACCTGCCTGCCTACCTGGTCTCCCTCCTCACCCTTGCGTGTATGCCCTGCCCCGAACCAACGACCCGGAGGGTTCAGGTCTGCCTCGTTCGCGAGCTAATAGAGTGCAATGAGTGAAAAGGGCACTTTACAACAAACACATGATTAATACATGTAAGATGGAGACCGATCCCGCCACCAGAGAATTGAACTGTCTCATCATCACCTCACCGACCACACTGTATCATGCCGAACATGCAGGCGGCATGTCCTCCGGGCAGCGACGACGTGCTCGGCCCAAGAGTCGACCCTGCGTGCCGAGACTTGGACTTTACCCTGTTCTTTGAGGATGTCTTCTTCACCGCTCTACCCGCCGCAGCCATGCTGCTGCTGCTGCCGCTGCAGATGCGAAAGCTGTGGAACCGGCCAGCCATCAACAACTCGTACCGTCTGGCCCTGACGAAGCTGGCCGCCTTGGCCGTCTTGATCTCGTTCCACCTGCTTACGCTCGCGTTTCGCATCCAGTTGCCGCTGCTTCACACCAAAGCCATCATCGCGGCTGAGGCGCTGTCGGCATTCGTCAACTATGGCGCCCTTGTTGCGTCCTTTCTCCAGGACCAGAGGTCGGTGCAGCCTTCCGATGTTTTGGTCGTCTACTATTCGACGACGGTACTGCTCGGAGTCGCCCGGCTGCGCACCCTGTGGCTTTTTTCGTTCACGTCCGGCGCCACGGACTCGGGGAGGCTCAAAGCCGGCATGGGTAGCCTGAGGGTGGTAGCCACTGCCCAGTTGGCCGCTACCGCCGTCGTCGCGGCGTTGGAGAGCGTCCACAAGACACGCTACATGCAGGCTGCCATCCAAAAGAGTGGCGTGACGTTGGAGCAGTGCACGAGCTTCTGGGCGCGGAATCTTTTCGTCTGGGTCCTCCCAGTGTTCCAGCAAGGATACAAGACAGTCTTCTCAGTCCAGAGCCTCCCCGAGGTCGACCCAGAGTTAAGGGAGAGCCGCTCGGGGGAGGCCCTAGATGGGGCTTGGCGCCGCTCTAAGTCGGATAGCCACACACGATTTCGGCTGGTCCGGGCGACCGCCAGTGCTAATTCCTGGCCGCTGCTTTCGGCCGTTGTTCCACGCCTGTCTCTGTCGGCCTTTGCTTTTTGCCAGCCGTTTCTCATCCAAGCCGCCGTCGGGAACCTCAGCAGGGATAGTGCAGCAGGGGAGGAGCGGCGGCGTCAGGGGCAAGCCCTCGTGGGAGCTTTTGCGCTGGCCTACCTAGGCACCGCCGTTTCCCGAGCCGTGTACTGGCGGCAGACGTACCGCATGCTGACGCGGGTGCGGGCGGGCCTGACGACGGCCGTCTACAGGAAGACGCTGCAGCTCAGGGCCAGCCAGGTTGGGGACGCGGCGGCACTGACGCTAATGGGAACCGACGTCGAGCGCATCGTCGAGTCCTTGCGTTTCCTCCACGAAACTTGGGCCTCGGTTCCCGAGGTGGCCGTTGGGGTTTGGCTGCTGGCACGCGAGGTGTCGTATACTGCCGCAGCCCCCCTGGTCGTCTGCGTCGCCAGCCTGGTGGCGTCTTCTCTCGTGGCCCGGCACTTCGGGCCCGCCCAGAGCCGATGGGTAGCCGCCGTGGCGGACCGTGTCGGCGCCACCGCTGCCTTCCTGCGGGATGTCCGGCTTGTTAAGATGCTCGGCCTCACAGCCCGGGCCCAAACCCACATCGAGGGCTTGCGTGTCATCGAGATGGACGTGTCAGCCCGGTTTCGTGCGTTGCGGGTGTGGGCCATCACCGTCGGCAATGCGCCGAGCTCGCTAGCCCCGTTTGTCACGCTGGCCCTATTCTCTCTGCTCACTGCCACTGCCGGTGGCGGACGGCCCCCGCTGCTGGTAGCCCAGGCATTCACGTCCCTGGCGCTGATTGTGCTGGTGACGGAGCCGTTGCTGATGTTTTGTCAGGCCTTGCCCGGCCTGACGCAGGCCGTTGCGTGCTTTGGTCGGCTTGAAGTGTTCTTGGACGCTGATCCCATCTCGACGGGCCTGCTCTCAGCGTCTTCTCCGCAAGCTAGCACTGAGAGCAGCCCCCTTTCCAACGTCACAACAGAGCCCCTACTGGCACTCCGGAACACAGCCATTTCCTGGACACCCGAGGGCCCGGCTGTTCTCCGGGACTTGCGTCTCGACATTGAACCGAGGGCATTCACTGCCGTTACCGGCCCGGTGGGTTCCGGGAAGTCGACCCTGCTGTCCGCCATAGTCGGGGAGGCTGTGGTGCAAGCGGGCACGGCTGAGCTGGCCGCGACGTCTCGGGTTGCGTTCTGCGCTCAGTCGCCCTGGCTTGTGAACAACACAATCCAACAAAACATTATCGGTCCGTACGAGCTTGACGAGTCCTGGCTTGCCGATGTTGTCGACCTTTGCGGCCTGCGGGAAGACTTGGAGCGACTGCCCGGCGGCTCCATGGCTGTGGTCGGGGACGACGGCGCGTCGTTGAGTGGCGGCCAGCGGCAGAGAGTGGCGCTCGCCCGCGCCGTCTACTCGCGGCTCCCCCTGGTGGTGCTGGACGACTCCATGAGCGGGCTGGATCACAGGACGGCCCGGCGCATCTCGGACAACCTTTTGGCTAGGGACGGCTATTTTAAAAGAGCTGGCATATCTGTGATTCTTCGACACACGACACAGAAGTGCTTTCGCAAATGGACAAGGTCATTCTCCTCGATGGGGGAAAGCTCCTCGACTCGGGTTCCTACGATGAGATTCGTCAACGTCGACCACTCGTCAACGCACCTGAGCATTTTTCGCGATCGGTTCCGGGCCGGGTTGAGGATAGCCCGGACGATATTCAGGATGGAATTCTCGTGCCCCCTGTAGTGCCTCTCAAGGGGGGATGTGTCGCCAAAGAAGAGCGTGACGCTGCCGTCTTGACCGCACAGGAGGCTGCCAATCCCGACGACACCAACTCTCGCAACTCTCGACAGACCGGAAACTGGGCAGTATATGCCTACTACGCAAGAAAAGCTGGGAAGGTCTCTGTCATCTTGTGGTTTATCGCTACCTTTGTTGGCGCCGTCGCTGGGGCATACTCTGGTAAGTTTCCCCTGCTCGGTTAGACGAGTGTGAGAAACGAGCTGACAATTGCAAGTCATCTGGGTGGACAGCTGGACGGCGGCAAACTTGGAAGCGGGTAGCGATGACCTCGGCTTCTATATCGGCATTTACTTCGTTTTCGTCTCCCTCGCCATTCTAGGACCGCTAGGTGAGTGCTGGGTGTTCTTCCTCCATATTGTCAAGGATACAGCCATGAAGCTGCACTCAGACTTGGTGCAAGCCGTCGTCAGGGCGCCCTTCCACTTTTTCCTCGGAACCGACGTCGGAACCATTGCGAACCGTTTCAGTCAAGACATGAACTTGATCGACATGACTCTGCCATCCCAGGCTCTCCAGTTCACGTCGGGCTTGGCGTGGTGTCTTGTGCAGCTCATCGTGCTTTGCGTCTTGGGCAAGTCCCTCTCTGCCGTGGTGCCTGTCCTCGCCCTCGTCCTTTTCTCTATCCAGCGCTACTACCTGCGGACGTCCCGTCAGCTCCGGATATTGGACATTGAGGCCAAGGCGCCGCTGTATGCCCACTTTATCGACACCATCGGCGGCATCACGACTATTCGAGCATTTGGCTGGGGGCATTCGTTCTCAGCGACTCTCGCAGCCGCGCTCGACATGTCGCAACGCCCGTTTTATATGCTGTTTTGCGTCCAGCAGTGGCTTACGCTCGTCTTGGACCTTGTCGCGGGCGGTCTCGCCGTCACCCTCGTAGCACTGGCCCTCTCGATGTCTGATGGCACCGGCTTAGGCATGAGTCCAGGAGCACTCGGTGTGGCTCTTGTCCTCACCCTCCAGTTCAACGGGCTTTTGATTCAAACCATCCAAGCCTGGACCAAGCTCGAAACCTCCATCGGCGCAGTGGCAAGGGTTCGGCAGTTCTTGAAAGAAACCCCGATCGAGCCCACGGGGACGGCGCCTCCCTCTGAGAGTTGGCCTGCAGCCGGGGTTGTGGCATTTCACAACCTCACCGCTGCATACACGTGAGCCCCCTTTCGCGCCCATCTCGTCGACGTGCAGTGTTGGGGAAGCTCACGTTTGCTTGTTCTCAGGCCCCGATCAGCTCCCGTATTGCTCGATGTGAACCTGACCATCGCGCCGGGCGAGAAGATTGCCATTTGCGGTGCCTCGGGAAGTGGAAAGACTTCACTGGTCATGGCTCTTCTGAAAATGATGGAGGTACGAAGCGGCCAAGTTCACATCGACCATGTCAACATCGCCAGCCTCGATGGCCCAGAGATGCGCTCGCGGCTGACCGTTATTCCCCAATCTCCTTTCTTCATGGCTGGCACTCTCCAGTTCAACCTGGACCCAGCCAACCGGCAACCTCGCGGAGCTGTCGAGAAGGCCGTGGAGCAGGTCAGTCCCGGCCTTTGGGAGAAGCTGCAGCGAAGCGGCGGGTTGGATGCCGAGTTTGCAATGTCCGAATGGTCGCACGGAGAGAGACAGCTGCTGTGCTTGGCGAGAGCGTTGCTGACACAGAGTGGTATCGTCGTCCTTGATGAGGCAACAAGCAGTGCTGATTCGCAGACCGAGGCCGTCATTCAAGAGGTGGTTCGGACAAAGTTTCGAGACAGGACGGTTATTTCTGTCATCCACAGATACACGCATATCGACTGGTTCGACCGTGTTGCTGTGTTTGAGGGCGGAAGGATCGTGGAATGTGATGGACCGCGTGCACTGTTGGAGAGTGAGGGATCCGCTCTCAGGCGCCTCGCACTTCTTGACGGCAGCCTCCTGTAGGACGAATACAAGGCGAATGACTGCCAGCGCTGCCTGTTTTACATAATCACGCATTCCTTCTGCTTGCTGTGAGCGTGACCTCGAGAAGTCTGGCGCTGTTTCCGTTCTTTCCGCCGTTCTTCGCTTCGTTCCCGTTGGAGCTGCTTGAGGTTCTTCCGCAGCTGCCGTCTGTACGCTTTCTCTTCGTCGAGTCGCTCCTCCAATCTCATGCGGTCCTCGTTGATCTCCTCGATTCTCTGCTGGTTTTGAGCCGTCTGCCGCCGTGCTTCTTCAAGCTCCCTCTTCAAGTTGCCGAGCTCGCGCTCGTAGGAGGCGCGCATCTCCTCCATCCTTCTTTCGAGGGCCATGCCAACGGCGGTTTGGTCTAGCGTTCGGCCCTCGGCCATCTCCCGTTGCACTCGCAGGTTCATACGGCTGCTTCCAGGCTGGGATCCGCGGTCAAGCAGGTAGTGCACTATGCCGCGTGCTGATGTCTCGCCCCGGTCGTGCTTGAAGATGCAGGCCCCGTTCCTCTCCATCCTCCTCCAGAAGGCATCATCAGCCACAAGCTGCTCATGTCGCAACTCTTGCGCTGCTCGCTCGCCAGGAGACTGGCTCCAGTGCGTTGTCGCCAGGACAACCGATGCCATGGATTCGTCTCCACAAAGCTCGCGAAAAAGACGCATGTTGGTATGGGCGGAGCCCGTCACGCGTGGAACATTCACGCCATGGAGATAAACTACCCCCGTCATCTTGATGTTCTGTGCATACGTGACGTTGAGCCAGTTGACAATTTCTCGCAGCACCTCGGTGTCTGTCCGCAGTGTGTCATCGAAGCCGGGGGTGTCGACGAAGATGACTCGCCGGTCACGGATCGGCTGAGATGCCACATGCGCCTCGACCTGAGCGGTGGCTGATTGAAGACGCGGAAGTTGTCAGAACCGGTAACTTGAGGAAGAGGGGGGAGACGTGAAGAAAAGGGTATGTACCCGATCGAAGGCCGTGAGATCCCCGTGCGGTGCTGCAAAAGTGCGACATGAAGGTGCTCTTCCCCGAGCCAGTCATACCCATGACGGCAATTACGGCATCGTTATCTCGGATGTCCTGCAACCTGGAATCACGACGTCAGCGAATATGCTCTGCGACTAGCAAGAGTGCTCATCTGATTGTGGAAATCGCTTACCTGGATATTGGTGGCTCCACTACCTCTAACCCGGCCATCATCCCCTCCAACGAAGCGCGCGCTGCTGCAGGCGCGCCGACTCGGGAAGCGCCGAAAGAGTTCCGAGACGGCAGCGGTTCGTATGGTGGTGGAGGTGGTTCTTCTCTTTCCCGATCGATGCGTGCCAAGATGTACGGATCGCGGGCAAGCCTCGGTGGGGCCTCCTGAGATGACCGAGGGGCCGCATTTTGCACTGTCTGGGTGCTGCGCCTGGGACCACGAGCGGTCTGTAGAGGTAGCGAAGGTTGCGAAGCGCTCCGCGAGGCTTGCGATGAGGACGGATACTCCCGACCCTCCCGTGAAGATCGGGCGGGACCCCTTTGGCCGGGACTGGAGGTGTGTCTGGCGGTACGCGACGCGCTCGGGGGATGTCGCGGGGTGTTTGTGCTCGCTGCGCGGGGTCGCTCCCGACTCTCTGCAGCATCAAAATAATCTTGAATGAACGACATGGTAACTCTCGATCCTAGGTGGCAGTCCAGCGGCCCGAAATTGGAGTGACAGACGCACGCATAGTGCTGAGATTGGAGTGCAGTCCTGAGAGGGGCGGGGTCGGAAGTCTGGGAGTGTGGACAGGGACGCGACAACAAAATGGCGGCGGCGAAACGCTCAATCCGGAGCCCAGTGAGGCTGCCGGTGAGGCCTCTGCCTGAGGGCGCATGTGGGAACCGCTAGCCATTTCACCAATGCGGACCACTGCCAACCATTGATCTGGACCTCGGGAGGTGAGTGGCGGATGTTGGCGACGGTTGGATGAATCAGAGTCGACCGCGGGAAGCGGCACCTGCACCGACCTTTCAGGCGCTGCATTCCAGTGGATCCACTCTTCCAAAACGGACATAGTGTCACGTTGTGCAGCAAACGCATGCTCCCTCCTCCACCAAACAAATCTCGTGAGGCTCCCGGAGTGGAGCCAGCTGAGGCCACTCGTTCCTTCCCGCGCCGACGAGTCCAAGACTCGACCATCGCGTGTCGTCCCCACGTTTTTCTCTGACAAACAAACCCAAAACTCGATCGGGAATTTTTGATCCTTTCTCCCCGAACACGAGCGGAAGAATGCCAACGGCCACCCCGGCGCAACAACGCCGGGCCCCTCTTTGACGGCCATCACCCGACGATCACAGACCCCGCACCCGGGCTGCCGGGTTCAGCGACCACAAAGATGGAATCACTTGACGATCATTTCCCACTGTAAGTCACACCGTACCAGCGGTATCGGGAGACGGAGCCTAATATGGTTTCCCTGCGACGAAGAAAGGACAGCGCCGTTGTCGTCGTTATGGGCCCAACCGGCTCAGGCAAGAGCTCCTTCATTTCTTTGCTCAGCGATGAGCCCGTCGAGACATCCAACAGCCTGCACTCGCGTGTGTAACTGCTTCCGGGCCGAGTCTCTGATTGAGCTCCGTGTTGACCCATTGCACAGACACTGTAGGCACCCGGCCCTATAAGCTTAGGGATCAGATCGGCGGCAAGAGCGTGTTTCTGGTTGATACACCGGGTTTCGACGACACTGGTCGGTCCGACGCCGAGATCCTGAAGGAGATTACCTTCTTTCTTGTGACGTTACACGACAAGAATGTCAGTCTCGCGGGGCTGGTGTACATGCACCGCATCTCTGACCCCAGAATATCCGGGTCAGCCGCCAAGAACCTCCGACTGTTCAAAGGGCTGGTAGGCAAGCCGAGCTATGAGCATGTGGCGTTAGTTTCGACAATGTGGTCAGAGTTGAGTGATGAGAGACACGTCCAGAGACAACGACTTGAAGAGCTGCGAGCCACATTCTGGTCGGACCTGATACAGGGCGGCTGTTCTGTCAAAGAACACCGGGGGGACGAAGCCTCAGCTCTTGGAATCATTCGGGATATCGTGACAGCGGAGAGGTCAGCTCGGCAGCCAATATCTCTGACTATTCAACTCGAGCTTGCGGTGGAAGGGAAGACTCTGGGTGACACGACGGCAGGGAAATTGCTCCTCCAGGAGATCATGGGCGATAAGGAGAGGTCAGCAAGAGAGTTGGCAGACTTACAGCTGAGCATGGAGCAGGCGCAGAAGTCCAAGGATCATGCTGCTGCAGCGTTTGTCAGGGCTGAGCAAGAGGCAGCATCGGCACGTGCTGAGGCGCGTAGCAGTGACCTTGAAGGCCTCGATATCCAATTCGGCCAGATCGCCGATCAGCAACGGCGGCGGTATCGCCAAATGGTCGCCGATCTCCAACAGAATGAGGAAAGTTCGGACGGGCGGAGTCCGAGATCTTCGTCTCGTCATTCCCCTAATTCGAAGAAGAACACGAAGACGCGCAGGACATATACCACGACCGTGAAAGTCCGTTCGAAACGGTCGGCCCACAGCAACCAGTCAAAGGCCACCGACTCCAGGCCGAATACGGGCAGTAAAAGCCCAGCGCATACACCAAAACGAGCTAGGGCTACCAGCAGAGAAGTTGCGTTGTTGACGTGGATCGCAAAGAGCTATCGATAGCTAGGTCCAGGCCAAACCTCGGGGAGGACAGAGTCCAATGATGCGGACGATCGGCGCCCTTGTCCGTCCTAAGACTATCCCGTCCTAAGTCAAAGACTTTGCCAGCTTCGCTTTATACGCAGCGGCACCCTTTCAGCGCCCATTGGGACAGCACCCAAGGGCAAGCCGCGTGGTGGTCGGGCAAAATAACCTGCAACAAGCTGCCAAATAAGCGGCGGGGCCACGGCCTAGAGACATGCGGTTGGACAAGAAGCACTACCTGAGGGGACACCAACAGCCCTTGCATGTGTTCTTGTTAGTTTGACACCAAGTGGAACACACACTCCTGGTAAACAGCAGTCCATCCCCATCAAGCATGCAGGGTACTGATATCTTCTTACTCTAGTATCTCATGTCTTTGGAACTGAACATCAATTTCACAGACTGTATCTGGCGCTTTGATTCCACTTTACTGGTCCCAAATGCCATTCTGTACCAACATTACCGACTACAAAATTCAACATGTCTGACCTTCAAGACCAAGAACTCATCTCCTCCGTCCTACAGCACCGTAGAGGTAACAGAATCAACCTCCCACTTTTCCACCTCCCGCTTGACAGTGGCCCTCGGAACCAACACATCCGGCAACTTCTTGATATCCGGAAACTGCACGCCCTGCTTCGCCTCGGGGCTCATCAGCAGCTCCTTGGAATAGTAATCCGCCCACAGCTGCCCATCAACGAGGTACGGATTCACCGCGAGGAAGTGTGCAAAGTCATCCTCCAGCAGAGAGCCAGAATCGTCTTCCTCCTTTGAGTCTGCTTTCAACGTGTGGGAGTTTCGATCCTGCATGCCGGCAAGGCCGAGGTGGACCATCTGCACCCAGAAGTAGGTCATGGTCATGTGGAAGGACTTGCCGTGGACTTTTCCACTTTTGTCGATGTAGGACTTGAAGCCGTCGAAGATTTTGTCTTTTCCTGTGGCTCGTCAGTATCTGTACAGATCCATCAAATAAAGTCTGTACCGGAGGGGTGATATAACATTTGGGAACATACCGATTCTTCTCCCGTGCTTGAGCAGCAGGATGTATGCGAGGCGCAGATGGGTGTAGTGGTCCCAGCTGGGGAGATCAAGAGCTTCCAACTGCTCGACGAGTTCATCGGCGCTGGTGGGGTCTGTTTCTGCTCGTTCAAGCCAGGTTTCTAGCTTTGCTGAGAGCGCAGCGGGGGAACGCATATCGGACAGGACGTGCTCAACCGGTTTCTTCTCTGGCGCTGGAGTGGGCTTGGCTTCGGGTGAGATTTCGTTCTTGAGCCAGGTGAATGCCTCCTCCAGACCGGTGTAATCCTGGAAACATGTCTCAAAGTAGGCGAAGCGTCTCCCCTTCAGCAACTTCTCGAATTCAGCGCGGAACGTCTCTGGAACTTTACAGTCCGGAAGGAGGTCGATCTTGTTGGCGAGTCTATTACTCCAGTCATCAGCATCAACATAAAAGCAGCGAAGACCAGCTAACGACTCACATCACAACCGGCATCCCCGGCGCATAATTCTCATCCTTCCCAAGACCCCCATGAAGCAACGTCGCCAGCTCCTCCACGCTCTCGCCCAGCCTGTCCTTGTCATGCGCATCGACAACCCAGATCAAAGCTGAGACAGTCTCGTCCATCATGGCGTATCGCACGAGGGAATAGAACCTGCCGCATCCCCCTACGTCGGCTACTCGCGCTACGAACTTGAAGTGTGGGAGGGCTCCAATCTCGGCCGCTTCGATGTTGAGACCGATCGTGGGTATGGTTTGGTTGACTTTGGATGGTCGGAGTTTGTACAGGAGGGTTGTTTTACCTCCAGCGTCGAGACCCATGATGGAGATGTTGGGGAGGGGTTTGTTGAAGAAGCGCTTGAGGATGCTCTTCATTTTGGCGGTGGGGGAGGGGTGTTGAGATGAGAGGTGTAAATGTAAGTGGTGTTTGCAAGTAAAAGTGTGAGATGCGTGG
Source organism: Podospora aff. communis PSN243 (assembly GCA_033296975.1). Classification (NCBI taxonomy): domain Eukaryota; kingdom Fungi; phylum Ascomycota; class Sordariomycetes; order Sordariales; family Podosporaceae; genus Podospora; species Podospora aff. communis PSN243. Next base: position 41,001 of record MU865991.1, on the reverse strand, counting down.
TTGATGGAAAACGGAGAGTTGATACACTGTTGATGGAAGCAATTAATATACCAAGTGGTTGCCTAGCAGCATCCGTCCTCACCCTAGCCGTGAATGGCCTCAAACGCGTAATAGCGTGTCTTGGCAGAGACGGCCCTTTCGGCAACGACGTGGCATTTCAGCCGCACCTGAGATTGCATCGATGCAGAATGGGGACAAAACACTTGCATTTGCTACAGGGACAAAGTCAGTGCCTGTCGCAAGTGATTTGTGGCATTTGGATGCAGTGTGACAAAGTGTCATCATTGAGTTGCAGTGTTGCCTGGAACACGACTCATCCCGAAATCTTGGATGAGAAACCTCCCATCTCCCCACCTAGATGCCAATCACAGTGCAACTGCCAGCTTGTTGTACCGGTAGTATGTGTCTCGCTCGAAGTGCCAACCTCCATCAACCCAAGGACATCAACATTTTCAAGATGACCCCTTACCCATCCCTTCACCCCTGAACTCCCATCTACTCCCTCGTCTCCAGCCCACTCCGCCTCCAATTCCCACACACCCTCCTCATCTCGGCCTCCTCGCCCGCAGGCCAAACCCCCCTTATCCCCTTCCTCCCCCCCTCCACAACACTCATCGCAAACCCATCATGCAAATGCCACTCAATATGACAATGCAACAGCCACGCCCCGGGGTTATCCGTCTCAAACGCCAACAGCACAAACCCATTCTGCGGCAAGTTGACCGTATCCCTCCTCGGCGGATTCACCGTCTGCACCTCCACCACCGAATCCAAATACAACCCCCCGCCCCTGGCCAGCACATACGTATCATGCCCGTGCAAATGAATCGGATGCGGCAGCGGCAGGAAGGACTCCACCACCACGTACACCCACTTCTTCCCTTCCAGATGCGTCAGGTCCACCGGTACGTAATCCGGCGTTAGTCCGAACGGCTCCGGTGCAAGTACCTGTCCTGCGACAGGGTCGTCCTTCGGGGGTTTATACGGCGCCGGACCACCGACTTGCCAGCGCAGCGCAAGCGAGTCGTTTTTCCAGGGGAGTAACAACGCGCTGAACTCGTGCGTTACTGCTGATGGTCCGACGTCGTGCGGGATATGCGGCGTTAAATTCGAAAGGTTTTCATCCCGGCAGGTATCGATCATGGGCCACTGCACGCTTTTTACCCCTGGCGTCGCGGTAGAGGTGGAATCATACCGCACTATTGCACGCACGTTTTGCGCTGCGAGGTTGATGGCCAGACATGAAAGCATCGGCTGCGCGCGCGCCCAGTAGTTGTCTTCTTGTTGGTCAGCTTCGACAATGACGTCGTAGCGCTGGCCTACGGCAAGGAGGAGGGTTGTCGTCTCGTAGGGGACGATGGGGACGAAGTCCATTGCGACGACGGTCATTTTGTGCTTGTCTATCGCGAAGCGAAAAGTGACTTCCGAGCCGGTGTTGACCAAACGGAGGAGGTGTTTCCTCCCAGGGGTGAAGACGATTTCGTGCCGGGAGCCGGAAGAGTGGTGGATGTTTTTGCCGTTAATGAGGCCGTTGATGGCGACGGGGGGGATGCCGAGGCTTTTAACGAGGGGCCGCGTGGCGAGCTCGAAGACGGAGGCGTGGTAGTGGTCGGTTAGGAGTAAGGGGCCGAGGTCGATGTCGTAGTCTGCGGTTTTGGGGCCGTGGATTACGATGGGGCCGAGTACGCCGTCGGCGTATTGGATCGAGTAGTGCGAGTGGTACCAGCCCGTGCCGTGCTGCGTGGCCTTCCAGCGGTAGGTGTGGCAGTCGCCGGGGGCGATGGGGCATTCGGTTTGGGACGTGGCGCCGTCGGCGTAGTTGGTGTGGAGCTGGCGGATGCCGTGGAAGTGGATGCTGGTGCCGTTGGAGGGGAGGTGGTTGCAGACGCGGACGTGGACGTTGTCGCCCCAGTTGGCCGTGATGGTGGGGCCGGGGTATTGGCCGTTGACGGTCATCATTTCTTTCGGGACGCCATCGGGAGCGAGTGTGGCAAGTTGAACGTTGAAGTTGTACTGTGGGTGTTAGAATGGGTTCGGTGTGGGTCGGGTTCTTGGCTGACTGAACGGGTGACCCCGGTGTTGGGCCAGGTGTAAGTGACATCCGAGTCGATGTCAAAGTTGCCCCAGCAGTGACGGGATGTTGGGCTGTTCTCGCAATATGCTCTCTTCTCATCCACCGGTATGGCACCGACGACAGGAAGCGCCGCAAGGGCAGCGAGAAGGACATTGGGGAGCTGCATCTTGGCTAGAACCAGGGGCTGGGCTGGTGATCGACCGAGAATACAGGCGCTCCATGTCGCCTTATTTATTCATGTTCGGCTTCGTTCTCGTATTCACGCATGCCCCTTGAGAACTTCACCATGATGATCAGTTCCAAGTTTCGGGATCGGATTGCGGGTAGTGTGGGTTAAGGTGGATCGGTGTTGAGCCGGACATCTTGTCTCGACCAATGGTGGAAGCCAAAACAGGACGGCGGATCCTCCCGCGTGGGACTATTGATGGCGGCTCCATGGCCTTTGTACGAAACCAGACAAGCCCATTACATTCCAAGGTTGTGTTGCAGAGTGTCAGGGGTCGTTGACAGCGGGAACCCTTTTGCCGGGACAGGGCAAGCTGCCAACTTGAAAGCAGCACAGCGCAACAGGCAATAACTGACGGCATGCAATTCCACCTGGGCAGATTTGGAAAATCGCAAACTACTTCGCTGATGCAAGCTCCTCGTTGCAGTGTAAATGCTGAGAATCCAAAGTAGGTTACCTCCCTTCACGTCTCCCCGCTCCATCGTCCAATCATGCGCGCATGTCAGTCTTCCAAAGCTAAAGCACTCACTCTAATTTCTCCAGTCTCTGTCTTCTACCAATGGCACCATGCTTGCGGCCAACAAACCGTGGGTGGCCTGTCTTGTGGCCTGTGTCAAACGTGGCTCAATTCTGGGTCGCATTCAAGTGAAAGACGTTTGTTTCATTAGAGTGCGGGATAACATGGCGTTGCCTGAGAAAGTGCCAACCGAAATGCAGCGACCTTGTGCTTTTTGGCGGTAGCTGAAATGCATCCTCGAAGCGCCGTGGCTAAGCCACCTTGAGATGCTGATTGGTGTGCCCGCCAGTTGAGAGTTTCAGCCAGATCTTTTAATACGATTACCTAGATAAGCCCCCAATTTACAAGTCCGACCCCCAAAGAGCGAGCTTCCCCTTACATGTAAGAAACCGTGCCGCCGAATTGACCCCAATTCATTACTCTCTGTGTCTGTCGCAATTGAAAAAGCGGTACTTTTGTCGCGTCTATTCCTTCTACAGACAACACTCAAATACGGGTTAGGTCAGCCATGTCTGTGTCTCAAACAGATGTAAGTACCCCCCATCCATCCATTGTAAACACAGGACTGACGGCATCTTAGTATCAAAGCGCACCTCAAGTGGTCACCGGCAGCGGCCACGGCCAGGATGGTTTGCAGGTTGCCCAATGGCGCTACGATGAATCGCAGCTGTCGAGTGCCGAAGAAGCCGCCTCAAGATACGAAAAACCGACCACTGAAAACCAGCAGAAGCCAGTGGGAACACTCGCCAACATGAAGAGATCCACCTTTTGGCTCATCCTCGGTCTCGCAGCCGTAATAATCATTGGAGTCTCAGTCGGCGGTGCAGTCGGCGGCTCGATGCAAGTGCAAGCTTCCGCAAGCAATAGCGACAGCAGCAACAACAGCAACAACTCTTCTTCCTCAAGTACCAACCTGCCGGGAAAGGCCAGTCCCACTAGAGACTGTCCGGCAACTAACGGAACGACGTACAAATCGGCATACACTCTTGGAACCAATGGAGCTGTACCCGAAGGGGCCGGCCTTTCCTTCCAAAAACTGTGCTCGACCGGGAGTCCAGGGGACACGGTTGCCGCTGGGTACTTCCAGTCGTTTGATCTCTGCATCGAGCTGTGCGCTTCATTGAACTTTAGGGCTGGGAACAGGGGGTGCGTGTCTGTGGATTACAAGTTTGAAGGCGCAAGGGAACCTGTCAATTGCTGGGCACATGGTTCGAGTATCGGTGGTCGAAGGACGGAAACCCAGGTCGATACAGCTGTCTTGGTGTGACTCGGACTTGATGCGAGGTGGTGCCACCATTTTGGGGCTGCGGAAGGCGGTTGGTTGCGTTTAGACCAATCAGGGTATCGCTCGCTGGTACGATCGGGAGCGGCCAAACTTGTCAGCATGGTAGCGAGGGAGAAACTGGCGCTTTCATTGGCCGGATTGTCATAACCTGATTGTCTGCAGTTGATCATGATCTTTGTCAGTGCGATCAGCGAGCTGAATACATCACTTGGGAGGCAGGCTCAGATGTATATAACCTGGCCCGGATCTAATTATGTGGGGATTATCAGCTTCTTCATTGCTCACAAATTTCTCCAAAGGGTGCAATCACCAACTGAAACCAACGACAATGAAGAACATCATTTCCGCCACAATTCTGGTCCTCGCCGGCCTGGTCACCGCCAGCCCTCCATTTCATCCCGGCCCCGGCCCTCACAAAAGGCCGGGACCCTACTTGATCAGCGAATTTTCCGCTGCCAAGGGCCACATGACCGGATATTGCCAGTACGCCCTGAACCCAAATCCATGTAGCACTCTCCATTTACAACTAACCCCATCAAAGGTACGACTTTGACGTGCGCGCACGGCGTCTCGACGGGGCTGTACACTGCAGTGCCAACCTCGATGCCGGATTCTCAGGCGCCACCTGGTTGGCTAATGTCTGGGAGGGTGCAGGCCACTGCAACAACACGGCTGTGACCTGGACCTTCTTCCACTCCAGCGGCCAGGACGCGACCTTCAACGTGACCGTCAATGGGGTGAAGGGCATGTACGTTGTGCCCGCGAAGGACATCACTGTGAATCTGAACAACGAGACGAATCCGTTTGACAACGATGTGTGGTATACCGGTCCCAAGAGTTTCAAAATTTCTAAATTTGAGGTGTGAGGTTCTATTCATGTCGACAGCCGTGGGACCGGGGGAGGATGGAGGGAGTTAACTGCGAGGGTGGAGATTGTCTTACTATCAGTCTACTATTACTAGAATATCGTTTTGCAACATGGACTTGCATCTTTCTTATTATCCCAGCTAAAGAGGAGAATTTTGATTGAAGTCGATTGCACCATAAAAGCCATGTTATGGGGTTCGGGACAAAGGCATTCAAGGAGGTCGCCACCAAGATATATGACGTCTACTCCTCAGACTACGTGGCCGAAGACTCACTCACATTTCAGAAACCTCTGGGCCGGGACACTAATTCCTGTTTATGCTTTGTCAGTTGTCGAGATTTAGTGGATAACTTCAACTCCATTGATGTTAGCCAGGCCGGCATTAGCTTTTCTCCGAAAACTCTACCACATCTGAATTTCCATCCGGGCGTCAACTGAGAAGAAATGAGTGGCGGCCGTGCAGCCACGATATCCTATGCCACCAAATTGTTCTTTGGGCTCAGAAGCCAGCCTATAAGACCTGTATAGGTGAAGGTAACTCTCTCACTCTCATGCCACCTGCGATCAGGGCTTGGATTTGACTTTTTCTGTTTCTCCGCTTGATACCCCTTTTTGTTTTGCAACGCCGGGGCTTGTGGCGTGTGTGTTTTTTTTTTATCTTGTGTTCATTTTGGTCACATGACGGCCAAGATTCATCAAATAAAAGTCTCATTTTCATGATACCTACCTACACACCTCGTCATGCTGATAACCAATTTTTCCAACCTTCCACTTCCATGTCACTTGCTGAAGGTCCATAAATCCAAGACTGCGTTGCTCATTAACTGTCGTAAATACAACCAACCTGTGTTCCGCCCCAGTGAGAGTCCGTTACCTCTCCTTTCAACGCCACTTGCTTGACCCTGTAAACCCCATCCAATAACTCAGGAACAAATGCAACGCCCCAAAGTCCTCATTTTCTGGGGTCCTCGTATTGTGTCGGTAGCGAAAAAAATAAGCCGCAACCATCCACGTCCAAACCTGAATTCCTGGTGGCTGGGAAATACCACAGAGGTGGCTGGTTACCCCCCCCCCCCCCCCGGTTTCATTCGACCCTTTTGCTCGATCAGAGCACCCGCGGCCGTCCCCGTTGGATTTCCCGTCCCAGCCGCCAGAAGCTTGTACTTTCAAAGTACCGCGACCTCCCTGTCCCGGCGTCACCCATCCCATCGATTCCTCACCGCCATTCGTCCTCCTGTTCTGCAGAAGAAACCCCTGCTCAGCGTCTTCCTCCCCGATGCATAGCAGTCCCACTTCACCCGTCTCAGGGGCCAACGACGGTTGCATCTTCCTGGCGTGTGCATGTTCAGGCCGGTGGGGTGGATCTAGCATGCATGCCCCTATGGATTTGGCGCACCGCTGTCAGGACCAAATACTCGTCGACTGGACCTTACCCCTCGACATCAGGACATTGTCCTGAAATCCGAGCAGGGCCACGAGAGTGGCAGATCGGGCGACAGTGTTGATTGTGTGGAGCAGTTGCGACTCCTTTATATCGACACCTCGGGTAACTTGAGAGCTTGTCGGCAGACAGAGGAGAGGAGAAGAGACGCAGCCTGCTCATCACGCAAACCAGGCCGGGGTGTGGGCTATACCCATATTTACCATTGCACACCACCGACATTTCTTGAGCGGGGTCGGTGACCTCCTTTACGTATGGGCGGTGGATGGAGTTGTGCGCTGATTTGCCGCCTTTCTGGCTTGCATGCATGCTCACGTCCTAGAATCAGACCATGTTTGGAGTGAGAGCGGGCCACCTCGTGCAACCCTCCATAAGCCGGCGAGGCTCGCAAGCTTGCTTTGGCAGTTCGGTAAGTGCCCATTCTCGCGGCATATTTTCCATACCTACCTCCTTACCCACCTACCCAGACCAGGCAGGTATCTGTCCTCGGTATACACGAAGCTCCACCATGGCAGAGACACAGAGTGAAACCCAGCTAGCCGCGACGGTCTCCACCAATCTCCCTGTCCAGGCCGAAGGAGTTCCTAACCAGCAAGCACGCCGGTCAAGCCGCAGAGGCTACTATGAGTTGGCCGATCGAATGGCCCTTGCCGAGAATGAGCTGGCGATATTCCGAAACTTCAAACAGCTCAACATCTTGTCCCTCCTCCAACTTCAAGCAGAGATCCTCGTGCTGCAGGATGATCTCGAGTACATTCGAAACACGGACGACAATAGCAGCGAGGAAATCACAATCCCCTATGCACGCCCGGACCGTGACAGCGATCTCGGCGTCGATTCAATAACATACCATAGGAAAATGTTTTCATCCTGCATGGTAGAAATGCAGCGCGTCGCGAAGAACGACCCGAATCAGTGCACCCAGTACATGAAAATGATGGAGCTCCGGAGCAAACTTCAGGAATACAGTTGAGTCCTCGCATGTCTGCCAAGCTGCACATAAGATGCCAATAACAGCGCAGACGACCTACTCCTGCAATTTAGCAACGTTTGCAAGCTCAAGGGGCCCAACGAAATCGAGCTCATGAGTCTCAAGTACTGGACGCTCACGAGGATCACAGATAGAACCATGCCCTTTATGAAGCCGCCAGAGAGCTTAGCGTACAGATCATACGACCTTGACGACTATGTGCTAATCCAGAAGCCCAATCTGAAAACAGAAATCATTCCCGCTGTTGCGCTGCGCTGCTATTCCCAACTGTACAAATGGATTACTGGCAGGGACCTGGATCCCCTCAACACGCCAGGCCTGGTTCGTATCCATCCCCGGGCACGCAATGCTTGAAAAGCTCCATCGTTCCAACTTGCTAACATTGTAAGCAGTTCCTGATGAAGGTCAAGGACGAGACTCGAAGCGAGGACGGCAGCCCAACCGATCACTTTGTCAAGTCTCGCTTGATCATCCTGAGCAACTGGCTTGCCCCGATCCTCTCGTCGGTGTTGCTAGTTGGGTCGGCCTTGATCCTCTATTCCATCCAAGGCACGTGGAACAAACTTCTCGCCATGATTCCGATAACCACCATCTTCTCCTTAATCATCAAGTTCTTCACATCGGCGAGCCGAGCAGAGATTTTTGGTGCAGTGGCTGGGTATGTACACCCCTTCATTTTTGCTTTCTAAAGAAGACGATAATATGACTAACTTGGGAAAAACACCCCAGCTTCGTGGCTGTCGAAGTCGTCTTCGTTGGAAATGTCTCCTAATCTGTTGGTTGGGAAGCGGGGTCGGGCGGCGGGCTATCCCCTTTTCAGCAACATGCGCTAAGTCGGGTTGGACAACAGCTCGCCATGCATGGAATCTGCACTGTCAGCATCGTTCAATGGCCACTAGCCGTCCAACCTAAACTGCGTACTTGATAAGCCGGGAGAGATATTGCAAATACTGGCTGCCTCTGCAGTCTTTACCTGTTAGATCCGTCAACTTGGTAAGATATCTTATCAGCGTCTGTGAAGCCTGTGAAAAGCGGCGTTATTACTGTTGGTGTTCAAGTTAGTCCGAGGTAACTACTTGAATTCAACGTGCGAGCAGTAGAATATGTCTCTGAAATAAAAGAGATACACGTCGGCCGTGTCACATTAGGGGCAAGTTCATGGCAAGTTCATGGCAAGTCAGAGCATGGCCGACCACGTGTTTACGTAAGGAACGGTTACTTTCTTACAAACTGCAGTAGGCATACGTGGATCGGCGATGAGTTTACTATTCCTTCCCTCCTTCTTTCACGAATAACACCATGAAGCTCATCCTTTGTATATAACATCCATTGTAGGAACTAGTGTCCTGTCGGTTAGTACCACCTTAATGTGGATCAGGATGAGAGCGCCTACCTATGGTCAATCAAAGACTTACAAACCACCCCTATAGGCGACGAGTAACTCCTGTATTGGGAATGCTCAGGGTATAAGTCATGCCGGGCCTGAGTCGATGTTACAGTTACCCTGAGCAGACTCGCACCCTCAGTGCTGACTGGCCAGACATTAAGGCACCCATCTCATTGGCCGTCAACTGCGCGCCAATCAAGTTACGGCGCACTTTCTTGCGCGATGGCTGGAAGAACACTGCGCCATTGGCCGCCACCAACCAGGGACCGATCGGAACGGGAGTGCGCTGGAATTTTTGTGAAGTTTTGATCCATGCCCGACGCATAAAGACCGTCAACGCCCACGCTGCTCAGTCAAAAGATTGATGCTCATCTTCTTCATTGACTGTTAAACCAGAATGAACCACTTTCCTTCAGGCGGACGACAGTTCCGGGAATTGGCCTATTTCAAGTGCCGCTTTTGCCGAGATGCGAAGAAGAAGGTGAGTACTATTACCTCGCAGGCTAGAGCAGCAACCCTCATGACCCCGAATCTAACCGCTCTCTGCAGTGTGACCCAAGCGCGTCACCGGATAGCTTCCAGTGTCAAAGATGCAAGCAAATGGGACTCCCTTGCGCCCCTCCCACTACCGCAAAGCAAGATCGCATCTATGCCATCACAGCGTCTGAGATCTCGGCGCCACTGCCACCGCTCACATCGATCACTCCGGGCCGCCAGGATGGTGTCGATTCAGAGCCGTTGCCGTTTACAGTACCCACCTGCACGCAGTCCCATGCCGACGTTCCTGAAACCCTGGGTCCGCACCTCAATCCCATCTACTCGAGCGCCAGTAACCCAGCCAATGGATTTCTGCACCACCCTCCCCAAGCTCCTTGTTGGGCGGCCAGACCCAGTGCCCCAGGACACCGAAAGTCTCGCCAAAAGTACCAAGTCCCAGACTAGATATCTGTTGCATCATTCCCCCTCAGCCGGAGAGCCGGAGCACGCAGTCACTGGATTGTTGGATCGCCCAATCATGTGCACAGACTGTCGCCGCTCGTTTACCTCGATAGCAGCCCTGAGATACCACATTGATGACGTCCACGGCCGTGACGGTAAAGATATTGCCTATTCCTGCTGGGAATGCAAAGTCGGATTCCAGACGATGACCGTGTTCGACTCTCACTCTCGGGCAGCAGACACCTGCGGCGGTTTCCTACCAGCAATAAACCACAGATGGGGTTGCGGAGAGGCTCTGGGAGCCCATTCGGATTTTCAAAATCACCTTGACAGCTCGCCAGGGATGGATTGCTGGCGGGGCCTCTGGGCCGCCGAGGATGCCGTTATCAACCACCCTGGGAACCACGCGGATATGATAGGTCTACTCCCTGCAACTACTCAGGCCTCCCCCCACCTTGCACCAACCGAGCAGTTTCCAGAACCCGCCTCCAGCATTTCAAGCACTACGCAGCCGGCGGCCAGCACTACAACTGAAACCTTCTCCGCCACATCAAAACGCATACCCCGCCGATGGTTGGCACGGATGCAACACCGCATTCTCAATTGTCCAGATTGCGACAGAACCTTTGACCGTGCGGATAACCTCAGACGACACCGCTTCAGTCGCCACAGTTTCAAGTCGTCCGAGGAATCGGCCCCCATTCAGTGCCCAGAGTGCGGATTTTCGCATAACAGGAGAGACAACGCCCGCATGCACTTCCTCAGATGCCACCCAGGTATTCCGCTCCCGGATTCCCTGGAGTGGAAATACCCACACCGTGCGGACTGTGCCGTTGCCCACCGGCAGTCGGAGCTTACGGGGACAGCGACATCGACATCCACTGCAGAGCCATCATCCTCTGAAACACAGGTCCCCATTCCCCAGCCTCCGGCCTCTTCCCAAAACTCAGTCGAACATGGCCTTCCTACCGCAGCGACACCGTGACTGCGAAGCAAAACCGTGGTGGCTCGGTCAGGCATGGATGCGACGGGCGGACACTGCATCAGGGTTAGTAACTAGTCGTTAGAGTTCAAGCACTTGGTGGATGCGCTGGTACACGAGCTTGCGTCTGTGGTGGTCATCAAGAGCGCTGGAAGACTCAGTGACCCTGATCCTAGGTAGACTTGTCGAAATCATCGCCGTTGCGTGTCGGTCGAGGTCCAGTTGGCGTGGACCGGGATGTGAGGGACTACCAATGCTTGCTGTGGGTGCTACCGCCGTTTTTTGATACGGCTTTGTGAGGTTTCCTTTATCTTTGGCAGAGTAGAATTGAGCAGAATTTCCAAGGCGTCAAGGTCTAAACTGAAGGGGTTTCTTGCGGGGAAGGCGGCAGGAGTGAACTGGCCCAGTGGAAGGTAAGGTACTCCTCTCTGGCAGTGGGAGAGCAGTGATGGGCAAAAAAGGAAACTCCACATTGAGGTGGAATCTTTGGACGAGCTGGGAATCGAACCCAGGACCTTTCGCATACAGTAGTATGCTAAGCGAACGCTCTACCAACTGAGCCACACGCCCCTTTTGCGATGTCGACGTCACTGGTATTGGTGTTGATGAATGGTCAGCAGCTAGGACCATTCACAGGATGATTACAACTGAACCGACCTGGTCTTCTTCTTGTTATTGATCACACAGAAGAAGACTACCTAGGTATTGAGCACGCCAGAGCACCATGCACCAATCCAACAATACTCCTATATCATGCCAGTTATTGGGAAGTGTCCCCTCAAACGCGGCGTCATCACCAGGACCGGAACCACAACCTGTCTCCCTCTCCTTTACCGAACTCTACCTTAGCAATCAGCTCACCCCTCTACAGCCGCAATCCCTTTCGAATCCAAACCCAACGCCGCCTCATTAAACTCTTCATCCTCCGTTGGCAACTCCATATGAAACCTCGACGCCATCGCCACACCAACCTCCACCCCCCCCTCCGTCTCGAACCCCAAGATATGTCCGCCCCTCAACCGATCCTCGCTGATAAAATGCATATGCTCCCCCGCAACATTAATCCCCATCACATACTCCGGACAGCGAAACCCAAAAATCGTCCCTTTGACATCCTCAAACGTATACGTCGTCTGCCTACTCGCCACACTAACCATCCCCTCCCTAGGCCGCTCCTGCCCACCCGCCGTGCGCGCATGAATCTTCCTAAACGTCCCATCCATCCGGATCGACACAAAGTGATTCCTCGCTCCCGGAAACAACCCCTTCAACAACTTCGCGAGATCGCCCTTGCCCGAGATGGACGCCCTGACGCGCTGCGTGGGCTCGAACCTGGTGACGACGCCAAAGGGGGTGATGACCTTGTCTGGGGAGGTGATGGGGACGATGGAGCCGTCGGCTTTCATTTGGTAAACGGATGAGTCGAGGATGATCATTTCGCCGTCCATGGCGCGGAAGGTGCCGAGGCCGTGGTCGCCGTGGGCGAGGAGGGACGAGATGGGGATGCCGTGCGAGGCGACGCCGTCCATGAGGGCGGATATGATGGAGAATTGGTAGATTTCGTTGGGGGCGGGTTGAGCCATTTTGGTAAATTTGCCAATGTCCAGTGTTCCAAGAGTGTTGGTGTTTGGTGTGGTGTCGTGGGAGGCTGATCTGGCTTTGTAGGAGGTTTGGTTGCAATCCGGGCGCCGATCCGGCAGTCCGACGTCACACAGAAAAGGGGTGTTGTTGGTTTTGTTGGCGGTTCTTGCCGTCTGACGGTTCATCGACGGCTGGACGGATACCGTCGGTTCCACAAGCCACGTTTTCCGCCGGTTCCGGACGGGCCGCTGATTGCGAGCTGACTGAGGGGATGCAGGCCGATCGTCTGTCCGCCAATCCTACTGCGGAATGCGAGTGCAATCAAGCGATGCAAGGGTTTTACGGCAGGATCCCGAGTTCCATGTTGATTTTGCTGGACGGTCCTTATCGACGTCTGAGAGAAAGCTGCAGGATTGAGGCGACCGACCACTGGGATGACGAGTTTCCGGGCAATTGCCCCACTATGGTTCCGCAAACGCTCCCATGCTCCTTCCCCGCTCGGTGTCTCCAACGGCCAATGTCAACTGGAATGAGACACAGCTGCTGACGAAGGCAGATGCATGACAAGAACGGGGAAAATGGACAGGTTTAGATCTTGCGGATTGCCACACCGAGGCCGGGAGAAGTAGAAATTCAGGATAAACTGATTTATGTTCAGATGACTCCGAGTCTTCCTTCCGCGCAACAATCTACAGCTCAGTTCATGCTCCGCGTCGTGCCGTCGCGCCCTCGCTCCCAAGGCCGATCCCGAACCGCGTCCCCCTCGCTTTCCTCCCACGCGAATATGCCAGCCGAGACAGTACAAATCGTCATTGACTCGCTCCTGGCAGCTGGCGTCAAGTACGTCTTTGGTGTGCCAGGAGCAAAAATCGACTCGGTCTTCAACGCCCTCATCGACCACCCCGAAATCAAGCTCGTTGTCTGTCGCCATGAGCAAAATGCAGCATTCATCGCTGCTGCGATCGGCAAGCTCACGGGTCGACCGGGTGTGTGCATCGCGACTTCGGGGCCGGGTACCAGCAATCTCGTCACGGGGTTGATCACGGCAACGGATGAAGGCGCCCCGATGGTGGCCATCGTTGGGAGTGTCAAACGCGCGCACGCCGCGAAGCGCACACATCAGAGCCTCCGTGCCACCGACTTGCTCGCTCCCGTCACAAAAAGGGTCGTCCCTGCTGTTGTGCCCGACCAGATCGCCGAGATCTTTGTTGACGCCTTCCGCGTCGCCAACGCCCACCCGCGGGGCGCCACGGCCATTGTCCTGCCCATCGATGTCATCACGGCGGGCATGAAGACGAGCATCCCGGCCTTCCCGGCCAATCGCTTTCTGCCTCCGGAATACGGCCCTTCTCCGACCTCGCTCCTGGCCGCGGCCGCGAACGCCATCTCTTCGGCGAAATTCCCGGTCCTATTCCTCGGAGCCCGAGCCGCCGACGCCCCGGTGGTCTCGGCAGTGCATGCATTCCTAAGAGACCATCCACTTCCTGTGGTGGAGACATTCCAGGCCGCGGGTGCCGTGTCCAAGGAATTGGTCCACCTCTTCTTCGGGCGCATCGGCTTGTTCCGGAACCAAGCCGGTGACAAGCTCCTCCAACATGCTGACCTTCTCATATCGATGGGGTACGACCAAGCGGAGTACGACGCCAATCTTCTCAATCCCGACAACAATTTCTCCATCATCCATATCGATACCTCCCCAGCGGACTATGCCGCGTCATACTGCCCGTCCATTGAGCTCGTCGGCTCCATCACTGAGAACATCACCGCCCTCACCACCCTGCTGGCGTCAAAGCCTGTCGCACGCCCCCAAGAAACCGAAATCGCACAGACCATACTCGCCTCCTTCAACTGCTGGCACGCTGACCCCAAAGCCCAACCCAACCCAAATGGCGGGCCAGTCCACCCACTCTACTTCATCCGGCTCCTCCAGTCCCTCCTCCCCCCTTCCACTACCGTCATATCCGACGTAGGCTCGGTCTACATCTGGCTCTCTCGCTTCTTCTGCTCGTATCAACCACACACCTTCCTCGTCTCCAACGCGCAGCAAACCCTCGGCGTGGCGCTCCCCTGGGCTATGGGCGCTTGCTTCTCGCAAGAGCCGCCATGTTCAAAAAAGGTCATCTCCATCAGCGGCGACGGTGGGTTTCTGTTTAGTGGACAGGAGCTGGTGACTGCTGTTCAACAGGGATGCGACATCACGCATTTCATATGGAACGATGGCAGTTACAACATGGTTGAGTTCCAGGAGGTCAACAAGTATGGCAGGAGCTCAGGGGTTGAGCTGGGCGGCGTGGATTTCAAAAAGTACGCAGAGTCAATGGGTGCAAAGGGCGTGACTGTGAGCAGCTCGGTGGAGCTGGAAGCGGCCATGAGGGATGCGTTAACATGGAAAGGTGTGGTCGTGGTGGATGTGACCATTGACTATTCGCAGAATGGGGAGTTGATGGCGAAGGTTATACCCGAGGAGGTTTCCTAGGCATTTTCGCACCGCGAACTCGGAGGTGTTTGGTCATCAACACTTGGATATCTCCTGTTTCTTGGTTTTACACGCAGGACGTCCTGCAGCACCACTCACCATATTTCAACCCATTGGTTCAACGCTGTCTCTGTGTTCACCAAGGCATTGCCTGCGCCGGCCGTCCCAGTGTTTGTGTGTGGAGATAGTGGAGCAAAAAGTAACTTCCTGATCCACAGGAGATCAGGAAACAGGGTGACAGGGTTTCGCCGGGGATTGAACCCGGGACCTCTCGCAAACTGACTCAGGGAGTTGCCCTAAGCGAGAATCATACCGCTAGACCACGAAACCATGTTGTTGTGATGTTTCATGGTGGCGAAGAGCAGTTTACGACGGCGGGGCGGAACCCTGGCAACAATGCAAGCAGATTTGACCAAGAACAAATGCTTCAATTTCCATCGAGCTGCTGAAGCTCAAGCCTGCAATAATGCTTTTGTAGTACCCAATACCCATGCCATCCCAATTTTTAATTACCGTTTCCCATCCGTCATTAGTGATTATCATCCCGACCTGAGTGCCCGCCCATGTCAACATCAATAGTACAACTCCCCGCTCATTCCGCCGCTTCCAGTTCCCCCTCCCACAGCTGATGCATCATCTCGATCCACCCGTGATTCTGGTAACACGGGTTCTCCTCGACGATCCCAAGCCAGTACCCCAACTCCTTCTCGTCCCCTCGCGACTCCGACTCATCGCCCTCGGCCTTATTCGCAACCCTCCTCCACAACCTCGGCCTCGGCCCCAGCGCCGCCTTCACCTCGGGCCTGCTCGCTGCCCACGGATCCGTCTTCTTCGCCTTGAACATGCCCGCGCGCCACCCGGGCGCCTCCAGCCGGGCCCGCCCCCTCGCCAAGTCCTCCCGGAAGCTCTCCTCCACTTTTTGCGAGCAAATCCCCACCTCCATCTCCAGCCGCCCCTGGAAGTCGCGCACCAGCTGATCGCACAGCACCAGCGCCTCGTCGTACCACCGCAGCGCGCGGTTGCGGCCCATGGCGTGGGTCGAGCGGTCGACGTTCCCCGCTAGCCATTGCATCCCAAAGTAGAGCTTGCGCAGGTTGGGGAATTGGATGGGGAGGGAGCGCAGGACTTGCGGCAGGGAGGAGTGGTCGCCTGAGGCGGTGCGGTGGAACACGCAGGTGACCCACTCGAGTGACGTCACCGAGGGGAGCATGCGCTCGGGGATGTTGCGCGCCGGCCCGGCGCCGACGAAGCGGGTGCGGATGTGGAAGGTGTTTGTGGCGTAGATGACTTCGATGCCTTCGATGTAGCTGTGAGGTGTTAGTCAGCGATTGTTTTTTTGTTTTTGTTTTTTAAAGGGGGGGGGGGGGGGGGGGGCGCCAGATACCCAGCGGCCCCCGCGCGTGACTCACCCGAGACGACATGACAGCAGCCATCCCCGGGCGCCGCGGAGGTAGCTGGGATCTCGCTTGAGGCTGGACCGCGTGGGGTGGAACACCCAGACGTCGGCGTCCCAGTTGTAGCCCACGCAGTGTCGGAGGGATGGGTTGGTGCCCTTGACGCGGTGGCACTGCTTCCACAGGACGTGGAACTGGTCGCAGGGAGGGGGTGCGTCGGGTGCTTCGCTGTCGGGGCCGCAGCGTTGAATGTGCAGTGTTCGTCCGCCAAAGGCTTCGATGAGGATGCGTCGTCGGATTTCCGGGGGGAGCATCTGGTAGAAGCGGCTGTTTGCCGTGCCGGTGTTGGCAATGGTTGATGTTGGTTCTGACATTTTTGGTTGTCGACAACTTGAATTGATTGGTCTGGTGTGATTGGTGTAATTGGTTTGCTGGAGGGGGTCCTGGTGTAAGTGACGGAGCACTTGTACCTTATTTAAAGAAGGCACCCGATGGCAAGACGCAGGAATGTTGGATGAACAATGAAACGAACAGTCACGTCAGTCGTGTCATAAAAACCTGGGGAAGACTCGGCTATTTCATCAATCGAACGCGGTTGACGCATTGTCAACCGCACAAACCCACAAACCCGTTGGAGACCGTGGAGACCCCATCGGATGCGGGGCACACCGCTCTCAGCTTCCTCGGTCGCGTCTTCGTCTCCGCAGCTGCGCCCGTGGTTCCAAAAACTCGCGAGCCCGTCGTTCACAAGACGTAAGACCCATGGTTCCCGTGACGTCGAAGAGATTTCCGTTGGTCATAACGCTAGCTGCTAGTGGTCCGCCGAGCCCCGGGGTGCCCCACTTCGGCGGTGGGGATGGTTACCCTGGCCGCGGTTCTGGTCGCTGCCATGGCCTGCGCCCATCTCAGCGCCGCGGGCCGAACGCAAGGGGCGATTTTGTGCACTTTTGACGCGACATTGGACAGCGCATTGCGAAAACTTGCGTCACCACCCCAGAACCTGCCACTGGCTGCCAGGTTCCGCGGAGAAAATCTAGAATCTCCAAGAGGATTCTTTTTGCATATGTTTTTCCCGACCACTCATTAATTATCGTGACACAGACCGACAGGAGGCAGCCCGAATGAGAAGATGAGAATGCACCACCTGACTGTCCCAACGTCCCGACACGGTGCAGCGCCTAACTTGGCGGTTATTTTTGGCGAGCGGACTCCACCCGTCAGCGGTCCAAGTCCCGCCACAGGGGGTTGTCCCAAGCTTCCCAACGCTCAACCTCTAGCAGTCTCCCAGCTAGCCCACGGGTATCATCGCTCCCCAAAACATTGCCCAGCGCGCCCAGCACGCCCAGGGCGATCTCGATTCCCACGTATCCTCCAGTTCGACGGGCAGATTCCACTTTGCACTGAGCAAAATGGAGCGGCGGGGCCCGAATGCTACCCCGTGGGGCACCGCCGACGAGTCTGGCCCTATCAATATGGAGCCCGCCACCACGTGAGACGGCGAGTTGGGGATTTTTTTTTCTCTCTTGCCGGCTATTGTTTCTCCACCGCTTGGCAACCCCGCTATGGCGTTTCCGTTTGCCAATGCTTCGAGATTTTCTCGCCTGCCTTGCTTGTGTCACGTCTTGTTGGGAACGAGGCGTCGAGAAATTTCCATCGCGTAATGTACCTGTACGTTGAGGTAAAACTGGAGGGTGGCTGCTGCGGCAGTCTTGTCGTGGCCATATTATGCTCAAAAGACGTATTTTCGGCGCGTGATGAGATGATTGGACTTGAGCATTTGCGATCGGTTGCCGAGGAGATGCATGCAATTGATGTCCAGTGTCGAGAGCCGCGAGATAATGTTGTCATTAGGCTCTTTGACGCCAACTTCATGCGCTGCCAGTGTGCCTCTCGCCTGACGATGAATCATTTTCAGCCCTGGTACTTAGGATTTTCAGAGACTCAAGCTGGTTGGTCGACTCGCCAAAATCCACAGCCACCAAGACCTTGAACATTTGGAATGTGCTTTGACAGCAGCCTACAGTCCCTTTGGGATGAAACTTATTGCCATGCAACGACCCTCAATCCCCAATGCTGTGTAACCAGCATAAGAGGCTCTGGTAGAAAAAGACTCTCCCTTCAATTTAAAACCCAGCGTAGGCAGCGAGGTAAGGCGGATTGAGAAATGGGTAGGATGAGGCGAGGGAAGGAAGACTCAAAGGCATACATGTATGGGTGGTCTCGAAAAGGGAGCAGGTAAGGCTGACTGGAAAAGAAAGCAAGGTTGTAGAAGGAACATAATTGTCATGAGAGGCAGGGGAAAAAGTATAAGAAGGCTGTGACATCTTTGTCACTAAGGTATGGAACTGTTTTGTGAAATCTAGAATACAATCAACAATCCATTGTTCTTATTCTACCACCTGCATCAGTCCTCAATTACCACGCAACCATCAATCTCTTCCAACAACCGCCAAAATGCAGCTCAGCATCACCACCATCACCCTCCTCTTTGCTGCAACCGCCTCTGCCATTCCCACAGACAGTGCTCTCAACGTTGACCACGCCAACATGGCGA
Organism: Podospora aff. communis PSN243; assembly: GCA_033296975.1. Taxonomy (NCBI): domain Eukaryota; kingdom Fungi; phylum Ascomycota; class Sordariomycetes; order Sordariales; family Podosporaceae; genus Podospora; species Podospora aff. communis PSN243. Next base: position 22,286 of record MU865991.1, on the reverse strand, counting down.
GACAGCAATGCGGCGTAATCAACGGCCTCTGTGACGACGTCAACTGCAACGGCTGGAACAACCCCAATACGGGTCTCGGAAATTGCCGCGGCGGGCGATGGAATGGATGCCCTTGCGCCGCTGTGTGCGATAACAAGACGGGTTCCTGCCGTACCAACAACTGTCAGGGACAGAACAATATTTGCCAGGCTGGTCCTTTTGCTGGATGCTTTTGCGTTGGCTAGGCGGTCATCACGCACTTGAAGGCTCTTGCACGTCGGGTGATGTTGCGGCTGAAAGTCAGTTCAGGGGCACTGAGGTGGATCAGGGGTGGGGGATTGTTTACCACGGTCGTCACCAAGACAATACGAACAAGCTGCTAGCAAACTGCCAAGAGAAGCTCTCCCTGCAAGCACGGGGTATGAAACACAATGTTTACATCGCAGTCTTATTTTGCCACACCTCAGCCTCAACTGGTGGGTCCCATATGATGCCTGATGCTTGTTTTGCTCTGCGCTCTCCGGCCACCTCCCTGAAGTACCCCCTTCCACACCTAAGAAGGTATCCGTTCCACATTCACAAACTAAGTTTTCACTTTGATTTCACATCAAAGCATCATCGGTTTCGTGGTCTAGCGGTATGATTCTCGCTTAGGGTAACTCCCTGAGTCAAATTTGCGAGAGGTCCCGGGTTCAATCCCCGGCGAAACCCTATCTGATGCTCTGGTCCTGCCTTACCAGGCCGGAGTTCACTTTTTGCTCCATGAAAAGAGATGTGCATAGACGACGAAAGTGACCTGTGCCATCAATCTGACCGAGAAATCGTGACCTCTGTCAGCTGAATTAAACCTCATTACCCCTACAACCACAGTAAACTCCACCGTATCACCTCACTCCCAAACTCCACCTATCCCTCAACATCCCCAATCCCTTCATCACTCCATCCTCCTCTTCACCATCTCCGCCGACTCCGCCAACCTCCTCCTCTCCTCCTCCCCCAGCGGCACCTCAATCGTCCTCACGATCCCCTCTCGTCCCAAAACCGCCGGCATACTCAAACAACACCCATACTCCTCCCGATAATAACTCACCGTCCTCACATTCCTCCGATCCCCCAATATCGACGTACAAATACTCGCCACCGCAGATCCCGTCCCAAAAGGCGTACATCCCTTCGCCCGAACAATCGGATCCGTAAGATGCGCGGCCTCACGCTCAAGCGCGGGTTGTATTTCCGCTAGCACAACATTTGGGAGGGACTGAGAAAGGGGAACGCCGGCGATGGTAGCTGCCCCCCACGCGGTTAGCTGCGAGGTAGGCCCGTCCACGCCGAGGGTGTGGATGTCGATTGAGTTGGGGGCGATGCCGACGCGCTCGGCCATGAGGCCGCGGAGGCGGGCGGATTGGAGGAAGGTTCCGGCGCCGAGGACCTGGGAGGGGGGCAGTTGCGAGACTTGCAGGGCGAGGGTGGTGAGGAGGTCGACGGGGTTGGAGACGATGAGGAGGATGGTGGACGGACGGAGGGGGGCCATGGCGTCGACGACGTTGCGGACAATGGAGGTGTTGCGGTTGGCGGAGTCGAGGTGGGATTGGCCTGCGTTGGTGTTAATTCCAAGATTAAAATGCAAGATGGGGAATTTGTGTAACGAGATAGGGTGTCTTACCAACGGTGTGTCTCGACCCGGCCGTGACTACGACGAGATCGCACTGCCCGGCTTCCCGGTAGGTTGCTGCCCTCACGCGGGTTCCTTTATTCGTGACGAAGGCGACGTCGGTGAGGTCCCGTACTTGGGCGTCGCGCATCGCAATGTTGTTGTCGACGAGGAGAAGTTCAAGTTCGCCGGCGCCGGCAATGGCGGTGGATCCCAGGATCAGGGCGTAGGCTGCGGCGCCGCCGACTTGGCCCACGCCTACGATGGCGATGCGGCGAGTGGTCGACATGATTGGTGTTTTGACGATCGCCGTTCTTCTGTGTTGTAACTCTTTGTTGTTGGGGTCTAGTTCAGTACTTTCCGTCAATTGAATAAATCAGTGGAAAGCTTTTTCGATGATTTGTTTTCGTTGGTGATAATGGACATAAATTGTTAGACAATGATGGCAATTGTCTACCCGTCCCGCCATTCTCCTTTTTATTCTCCCTTTTGTTTGCGAACTCGGCGACATCCGAGCTGTCAATGACCAGGAGGAATATGTCGCAGCGAGGGCCGATGTGGGCTGACCTTCAGCGTGCAAGTCGTATGTCTTCCGTTCCCGGTGTTGGATAGGTCGGCGGCTGTTTGGTGGCATGATTGTGCTTTGCCTTCGGTTGTTGTTTGTTGTTCCTTTGTCTGCGAGCCGAAGATTGCCGCCGTTGGGCTGCAGCGAGTCCCGGCGCAAAAGGCACCGAATGCAGGCACCGAAAGGCCCGAGATCAGAAAGTGGAGCTCTTGGCATTGAACAGCTGTAAGTACGTCTTCAACAGCTGGACGCCAGCTGCAGGTATGCTTCCCCGCTACAACCCCACCCACAATCCAGTTTCCATTCTGGACAAAACACAATATCTGCGCTCATGGCAACCTCGATCGTGACCATGCGCACAGGTATGCAATCAGTCGATCGCCGTTCCAGACTGATTTCTCACAAGTCTCCGACTTTGGAATCTCCTCGTGAGCGGACGCAGCATGCCATCATCAGGTCATTGTCCATAGGACCAATCACGAGCTCCGGCTACCCGTACGATCGGGGAAAATGCGGGGAAGAGTTGCAAACGGGCAGCGGCCGGACGCCCCTTTTCCGGCCACTGAACAACGGCTCGCCAGGGCATCACACCACTAAACGGCAATGGGCGGCATACACAGCAACACGCATCTGCAACGATTCGAGCAACTGCCCGTTTGCGTGTCGCTTTTATACGAGAAGCACCCAGTCTTTGTGCATTGTGTTGCCGGAGATTTGTATGAAGATGCAATACACACCACCAACATCGAAAAAACGAACACGAGAAAAAACATTTCAACCACAACGAGATAGCGAATCATCATGGGGGAGACATCACCTCCAAGGGACCTAGTCCGCAAGTTCGACCATCTCGTTCGCGGAGATGTCGGCTTGGTCGGGGGCAAGAACTCGTCGTTGGGCGAGATGATCGGCGCATTGACATCAAAGGGCATCGCCGTTCCGGGAGGATTCGCAACGACTTCGCACGCATATTGGCACTACGTCGACACCAACGGCATCAGGGGCAAGATAGCAACTCTGATCGAAGAGTGGCAGGAGGGAAAGGTCACACTCGCCGAGACGGGCCACAGAATTCGAAAGCTGTTCCTCCGCGGCGATTGGCCCGAAGATGCTGCCGCTGCCATCAAGAAGAGCTATCGCGAGCTCTCGGCCGACTCAGGGACCAAGGATCTCAGCGTTGCCGTGCGGTCGAGTGCAACCGCTGAGGATCTCCCGGACGCGAGCTTCGCCGGGCAACAGGAGACATTCCTCAACATATCGGGCGAGAGCGCTCTCTTGGACGCCTGTCGACGCTGCTACGCCTCCCTGTTCACTGATCGAGCCATCAGCTACCGCCAAACCAAAGGCTTCGACCACATGAGCGTCGCGCTTTCCATCGGTATCCAGCGCATGGTCCGTTCGGACATGAGTGGCTCGGGCGTCATGTTCTCCATCGACACCGAGAGCGGCTTCGACAAGGTCGTCCTCATCAACGCGGCATGGGGTCTCGGTGAGAATGTCGTGCAAGGCGCGGTCAACCCCGACGAGTACCAGGTCTTCAAACCACTCCTCGACAACCCAGACGTTGTTCCCATCCTTCAGAAGAAGCGCGGCGAGAAAGCGATCAAGATGATCTACGGCGACAAGGACATGCCGACCCGAAACGTACCCACATCCAAGGCCGAACGTGCCGCGTTCGTGCTGAACGACCAGGAGATCCTCCAGCTCGCACGCTGGGGATGCACTATTGAGAAGCACTACGGATGCCCGATGGACATGGAATGGGCCAAGGACGGCGTCACGGGCGAGCTGTTTATTGTCCAAGCCCGTCCGGAAACAGTCCACTCCCAAGCCGACGTCACGGCCGCCTTCAAGACCTACCAGGTCAAAGACCATGGTCCCACACTGGCCACCGGCCTTTCCATCGGCCAAGCCGCCGTATCTGGCCGTGTATGTCTGATCGAGGACGCCAAGGACATTGACAAGTTCATCGACGGCTCCATCCTTGTCACTGAGTCCACGGACCCCGACTGGGTGCCTGTCATGAAGCGCGCCGCCGCCATCGTCACAGACCACGGCGGCCGCACCTCTCATGCCGCCATTGTAAGTCGAGAGCTCGGCCTCCCCGCCGTCGTCGGCACCACCAACGCCACCTACCTCCTCCACACCGGCCAGGACGTGACCGTCTCCTGCGCCGAAGGCGAGACCGGCTTCGTCTACTCGGGCATCAGCACCATCACCACCCAAACCATCGACCTTTCCACCGACCTCCCCCCGACCCGCACCAACATCATGCTCAATCTCGCCGACCCCGCCGCCGCCTACCGGTGGTGGCGTATCCCCTGCGCCGGAATCGGCCTCGCCCGCATGGAGTTCGTCGTCACCAACGCCATCCGCATCCACCCCATGGCCCTCATCAACTACCCCCACCTCAAGTCCGACGCCGCCACCGCCCAGATCGCCCGCCTCACTTCCGCCTACCCAGACAACGCCAAGCCCCAGTTCTTTATCGACACCCTCGCCCGCGGCTTCGCCGCCCTGTGCGCCGCCGTCTACCCCAACCCCGCCATCATCCGCATGTCCGACTTCAAGACCAACGAGTACGCCAACCTCATCGGCGGCGCCGAGTTCGAGCCCTCGGACGAGCAAAACCCCATGCTCGGCTTCCGCGGCGCGTCCCGCTACTACTCCCCGCGCTACCGCGAGGGCTTCGCCCTCGAGTGCCGCGCCATCAAGAAGCTGCGCGAGGAAATCGGCCTCACCAACGCCGTCGTCATGATTCCCTTTTGCCGCACCATTGACGAGGCGAAAAATGTGCTTGGCGTCATGGCTGAGAATGGACTTGTCCGTGGAGAGAATGGGTTGCAAGTCTATGTCATGTGTGAGATCCCTGCCAATGTCATCCTCGCGGAGAGGTTTGTGGAGTACTTTGATGGGTTTTCGATTGGGAGTAATGATCTCACGCAGCTGACGCTGGGTGTGGATCGTGATGCGGGGGAGCTGGCGGGGTTGTTTGACGAGCAGGATGAGGCTGTCAAGTGGATGATTGCGCGCGTGATTGGCGTGGCGAGGAGGAAGGGCAAGAAGATTGGGATTTGCGGGCAGGCGCCGAGCGATCATCCGGCGTTTGCGAGGTTTTTGGTCGAGTGTGGGATTGATTCGATTTCGGTCAGTCCGGATAGTTTTGTGCCGGTCAAGAGGCATGTTGTTGCTGCTGAGAGGGGTGGTTAGGGATGCTGATACGGGGTGTTGAGAAAGGACGGGTTTGGCGAAATGGAGGGGAGGGTTGAGGAAAAGGGGGTATCTGACGCAGATATGGGGGCATATGAAGGAACTCCTGTAATTATTCTATTGTAATGATATGATTTTCTTCTCATCGTTTCAGATATGGTTTTGGATTGCTCAGCGAGGGTGGATCCAGCCCTGGCGCGAGTTATTCAGGTCAGTTTGAGTACCTAGGTGATCTTGAGCTATTCCAATTCAAGGGGCGCCTCTCTCCATAACATGGAATTGGTTTGGAAGACCGATTCGCCGTCAGTTTGAGCCTCACCTCCCCTCAAGCTCTCTAAGTTCTCTCCTTTCCCGGTATCAGTGGCCCTCTGCCGCAATGCCTTGCCGTGTGAGCAGGACATCACGCCGCAATAGAGAAAGCTACCCGTTTTCGAAACACTGCCCAAGCCTTCAGTAACACAGTGCCTCCACGGATAGTATGCACACACCACGTTAGTCCCTCTTTTTCGACAAAACCAGCACATCGTCACTTGCACGTGTCCAGACTCATCATCAAATCTGCCCGCCAAGACCTTTGGTGATATTGTAGCGCCTGATTCACCCGGCTTAGGGCTTCCAAGTGATTTCGGAGAAATGGGGACTTGGCTATCGGCATTTTCATTGTCGTCGGTGCTTAGCGGTACCCGCCGTTCTGGGTAAAGTTGCGGTTTAATCGGGTATTTTTCAGCGGCCGCTGACGATCGTTGTATTCTCCGAGCCGCATCGCTGCGGGGAACTCGCAAGGCGCCAATCACACGATACCCGGGGGCCCGAGTTGATGATGCCAAGGAGGCTTTGAGAGAGTGTGTTGATGAGGCAAACATGTTCGTGTGGGAAGGGGCCGGCATTGGAGTATGGGAGTAACTGCGATCAGATATAGATAGGACTTGCTCTTCCCCGCACTGAGAGAGGCAGGTTGCACAACACCAACAGCACCCGGCTTACAACCTGAGTTTCTCACAATGGTCTCATTCACCTTCCTCCTCACGGCCCTGGCAGCCGTCGTCACGACCACGGCCAGCCCGTTTGAGAAGCTGCACGAGCGCGGGATTTCGCCCGGAACCGGAACGCACAACGGGTTCTACTACTCATACTGGACCGAGGGCGTCGGCTCCGTCGACTACAATAACGGTCCGCGCGGGTCGTACAAGGTCAGCTGGAGGAACGTGGGCAACTGGGTGGGCGGCAAGGGGTGGAATCCCGGCCGGCCGAGGAAGGTGTCGTATAACGGGACTTGGAACAATTATGAAGTGAATAGCTGTATGTTGTGCTTGTTCCTAGCTGGTGTTATCCCGTTGCTGATGAATATGTTGCAGATCTTGCTCTATACGGGTGGACGACGAACCCGCTGGTTGAGTACTACATCGTGGAAGCGTGTAAGTTAACCCCTCTTTCTTAGTCCAGTGACCTTCACCAGTATGGGCAATGGGGGAAGCTAACCTGAGTTCTGGTAGACGGAAACTACAACCCCTCCGACGGCACGCAGAAGCTGGGCACCATCGAGGATGACGGTGGCGTCTACGACATTTACAAGACCCGCCGTGTCAACAAGCCATCGATCCAGGGCACCGCAACCTTTGACCAGTACTGGTCTGTGCGGCAGGAGAAACGCGTCGGCGGGACGATCGATACCCAAAAGCACTTTGACGAGTGGAGGAAGCAGGGCAATCTGCGCCTCGGCTCGTGGAACTACATGATTATGGCGAGCGAGGGCTACAAGAGCAGCGGATCGTCCGAGATTGAGGTCCGCGCGGCCTGAACTTGGTGTGGGGACTCGGACTTACTCCGAATGTATTGATCCCTGAAGCTCGACTCTGCATTTTTGGCTGCAGATATTATGGCTTCTCTGGCTTCTGTGCGGTCCAGAATATGTACTCCATGTATGAATGGTAGTTTGTGTTCTTCAGATCCTTGCGCACTCCAGCCAAGAACACCTCGATCTCGACCTGTTCCATGCCTATAGCCAGGAGTGGCCTCGCGCCGATAGCTGCAAAGAGGGCTTCTAAGATGGCTTGGAAGTAAAGGCCGATGAGACGTAGCCGTTTGTCCTACGGAATATGTGAGTTAGTCGAGTTGCAGTTTCGCTGTTGTCGTGAATGACAAAGAACTGGCCCCTATGCAACAAGGCATTGTCTTACCTTGGGCCATGTCCCAATCGGGACCTTGAGCTTTTGTACGCTGATATTCTTGAACCCAGCCGCGTTGAGACGCCCCTCCAGGTCGTTTGCGATGCGGAAATCGTTGCCAAACTTCTTGAACGCCTCGGTGGCCGCGTCCAGCATCTTTTGCACCTTGTAGTCCTTTGGCGTTGAGTCGTCGTCGCAGTACGTCATCCCGCCAAATTCTTGGATCTCGATCCAGCCGCCGGGCTTTAGATGTCTGCACATGACCGTTAGAAAGCTTCCGCGCTGGAGAGATTGATGACCTACTGGAATGCATTCTTGAGAACCCTGTCCGGCTGCTTCAAAAGAGGAAACACCTGCCGCAGATGCACAAGGTCAAAGTTCGAGCCATTTAACCATTCCTCCTCAATATCGTCGACGACAAACTTGAGGTTCGGAGGAACCCAGTCAGGTTGGATCGGAGTGAAATCGATGCCCAGCACCTCTGCCGAGGGAAACTGGTCCGCAACTGTTCACAACATTCGGTGTCAGCGATGCGTTCTTGGCGCGGGACTCGGCGACGACGCACAGTCAATTGCCCAAATGCCCGTCCCTGTGGCGAGATCGATAACCTTCTGTGGGGTTTTCCCGATTGGAGCAAAGAACAACTTTCCGCTGCATGGCTTTTAGTGTGTGGACGCCATTTTCCTGGGCGCAGTGGGCCCTGTACTCAGAGTCGACGTCGGCAAAACGTACTCGGTCAGCTCCAGCATCATGGCATGCTTCATGTCCTCTCGGCTCTGCTCGATATCGTCATTTGGAATCGGGTATCGCGCGTTTTTGTATGAGTGATACTGTGGAAGACTTGTCAGCTTCGGTGTTACAGGAGTGCATTTGACGTCATGGGAAGATGGTGTGGGGGGGCGCACCCGTCGTCCATGTTCGTAGGCGTGTTCAAACACACTCGATGCGACACTTGTCGAGGCCCCGAGGGAAGCGCCATCGTACTCCTGAGGGTCGAACTCGTCGTCTTCCACGTCTCCGGGGAGAGCGACCTCGATGGGCTGCGCGGCTGCCTGTTCGGGTTGAGAGGGGCTCATGGCTAAGATCTCACGTAGCGGCTCCCGTGTATCCACCCTAAGGGACAAGAAACTTAGTTTCGCACCTAGTGCGACCACTGCAGTCTTTTTAAGCACTTTGTAGCGCGCGAACTCCCGTCATCCCGCTGCCCCGCTTGCCGCCAAAACAGGGGATTTTCTCCGCCGGGGCAGCGGCGATATCACCCCGGAGATTGGCCTTCGGCCCGCCAATGGCGCCCGATACGATACGCCATGCGAGGAGAAAATGCCACAATGGGCTGTTTGCGATGCTGTGTTCGATATCTTGCAGCTGCCATGGCCAATCTGCGGCCAGAGTGGACATGCATGGAAGATGCAAACCCCCGCGATGTGTGGGGGCGAGGATGCCTGGTGCAAACTCGAACGCCCCCGTGCTGTCACGCTGCGGGCCGAATGGTATTTCCGGGTTGAATGTCCGATCCGTTACGTTTTATGCAAGAGACGACTTGTTTTCACCACACAGATTAGGACTGGTGTTGTCTGGTGCTGGATCGGTCGAGGATCTTGTACCCGAATCACCCGAACGAGTGGGGGGATTCAGGTGGGATGTCCCCCGTGCCTTCCAAGTTTGGTGCTTGGTCCCAGGTTTCCACCTTTCCTGCCCCATAAAACCATGTCTTTTTACTCGCCCTCTTCCTCTGCGTCTTCTTCAAGGCCCTGTGAAACAACACAACCATTAACCTCTCTTCTTGTTCTCTGATTGATCGTGCTCCGGCATTCCCATCAAATCTGGTTCCCCGGATTGCCAATGCCCCCTGCGTGTGCCGCTGCAATGCAACAGATGCGGTCCAATTGCATCTTCAGCGTCCCAGCCGCACCGCAGCTCCGATGACACCCATAGACCTGATACGCCCAGAATTAAGATTCGTGTGTTTCATGCCGTCATTGTGGGAGGCGAGTCGCCAATTTTACTTCTGAAGCGATGGGCGGCTCGATTTTGCCCCGTGCTGATGCCAGCCGCTTCAGTCGACGCACTTCAATCCCATGTCCCCCAGGCGGGAAGCCAGATCGGATCTCCTCCCGACCGTTGAGTCCCGATCTTTATTCTCCACATTCAGCAACTCCACCCCATATGTAGCTGGGGTTCGCTTCGACGCGGCGTTCAATGAGTGCATCCGACCACCTCTCGCCCACAAGCGATGGCACGACCACGACCATCATCAGCCAGACGCACAGCACCCTCGAGGTAGCTCCCGGTCGCGACTATGACAAGGAGGCACTTCCGGTGCCGTACATTGCGGGACAGGGTCTGGGTGGAGGTATATGGGCAGGCGCCGGCCCTCAAGAAGAAGCGAAGATTCTCGGGTTAAAACGGCGAACGTTCTTCATCCTGGCATGGATTGGATCCATCGTTGTGGCCGTTGCCGCCAGCGTTGGTGGTAGCCTGGGCGCAACCATGGGAAATCGCACCTGTGGCGTTGCCACGAATGAGGGGACTGCGACAGCCCAGGTCTCTACTGCGTTGTCGGCATCAACTCGACTCCCGACGCCAGGTGTACCGAGTGATACCAATACGCCGAGCTCGGAAACGACTCTATCCTCGACAGCGGTCCTCACTATCTTTACCACACCCCCAACCACGAGAACAGGATCCGCTAGTACCCTAACAACAAATACGGCATCAGTGAAGATAGGGGGCATCGGAGGCCGTTGCTCCAACAACTGGGGAGGAGACTGCATTTGTCTCGACAAGGACGTATGCCGGACAAAGTGGAAGGGAACCCCCTACACTGGCACGCCTGATAACTGGCCTTGTCCCAAAGACCCGGATAACATCATGGCTTGCGTTGTGAAGCCATGTCTCGGGAAGTCAGAACCTTCGCAGTGTTTGTGGAAAGAGACTTGTCGAGAGCTGAACCCAGGTGAGCTGATTCCCTGGAATTACTCAGTGTATTGCGGAAACAGTGATGCTGACAGACTACTAACAGCAATAGACTCGGCGCCTATTTGTCCTGGTGAAGGCGACTTCATCTGCTGCGCGCATTCTTGGTGATGGTAGAGAATTGAAAGACAGTTCTTGATACACTACCTCCAGAGCAATTGCGCCAACCATAAACCCAAGCATTCCATCACTGCCTCCTTGAAACTCTTGCTCAGACTTTTGCAAACCCTTCCTCAGGAAGCCTCAGCTGCCGATGCGCCACTTGCACTTTGAGCAGGCGCCGGCGGCGGCAAGTCACGATCCTGTCTCAGAAACTTGACCGTGAACTCAACCGTGAACTGACCCGTCGGGAACTTCCAACTCCTCAGGCTCTCCCGCCACGCTATCCCGCGGAAAGGCCCAGCACAGGTAAACACAAACAACGCAGCATGTACAACACTTTACAATCGTCAGCGGAAACCCACATCACAAGCAGAGATTCGACTTACCCAAGCACGAACACGGCCCCAAGATACACCCACAGCAGCACCACAAACTTGGCCGCCCACACATCGCATTCATGCTCCCGTATGGGATCCACCGGCCCATACCAACGACAACGTTGCCGATCATGAAGGACCTCCACCGCTCCATTCGTAAACGTCACAAGCAGCATCCCGCCCAAGAATGCGTGCACGAGGGACGCCACCAACGGCGGCATCAACTCGCCCATTCGCCAGATGCGCACCAGACTCGATGCTGCCCATGCTGTCGAGATGAGTCCCTGGAAGAGTAGCACATCAGTCGTGACCTCCTGTTTCAGGCACTGCCACTGGGTATGTGAAAAGGAGAGGAGCAACTCACAAAGAAAATATTGGGCATCACCCATTCCTTCACCCCCCATGGCAGAGAGTACATTCTGGGACGGTAGTACTCCTCGATGATGACGATTGTAAAGCATAGCGCCGCGATGATGAGGCCGTCGACTGCGGCGGCCCAGTGGCTGATGCGCACCCAGCGCGGGACGGGGCGCGGGGGCGACGCGTCGTCGGATGCGGGTCTTGGCAGGAGGGGCGTCGATTCCGTCGCAGCGGGGCCGGCGGTGCCGGTCGGGTGGGGTTGAGATTCGGGGTCCATTGTGGAAGGGAACGGTGGATTGGTGATTGTGTTGGTTAGTTGGCACTGGAGTTCGAGTTTGGGTTGGATTGTTCAGGTTATTGAGGTAAGAAAATAAATGACAGGTGGTGAAACCGAGCAGTGCCAGGCAACCGCGTCCAAGGTGCGGGGCGTTAGGATTCGCGGGTTGCGACGGTGCTGCGCCGCGGGGTCCGTGGCCGGATCTCGGAAGATTTGTGCCGATCTTGTGCGAGTTCTTCAAGTGTAGGGTACTTTGAAGGGAGAACACAATTTTGGACTTGTAAGGGAGCAGGAAGTTGAAGAATGGCATTGTGTTCTGGTTGTCTCTTGTTGAATCTCCAGGGTTAGGGTTCGGATATTGTTCCGAGATCAGTTTGCGCGAGCGTGGCTGTTTTTGATCGCTTCACCCGGGTTGACCGATGCAAGCCTGCCAGCAAGCATGACCTGTCCCGTTCCCAAGTTGGTGGTGGGGCGTTAACGTCCTCTCGACTAGTGCTACTTTTTGAGATTTTAAGGCTTTCCTAGCGTGTTGAGGTTGAGCCGCACTATGTCCGAGTTCACACATAGTTTTGCGCACCAGTCCAAAGAGCACTTCTCCAAGGTTCAACTCCAGATGCACCTCAGCAAGAGCTCGGCTTCCTCAAGGTCACAATTGGCAGACCCACTTCGACAGGACGCTTCATGGGCGCCCAATCAATGGATGCTCACGTGTCGAAGTGGGTCCATTGCCCTGATAGGGCAACGCTGGGGTTCAGGCAGGAAGAGAAGCCCAACCTGAGGCAGTAGCGCCGTTGCCCCTCTTTCGACAACAACAGAGAACTCGAAAGCATCCGATTCTTCAGTTCCTCTGAGCCAAATCCCCGGAAGCACAATACCGAAATTCGTCTGGAAGCCACTCCATCCAGAGACACAATGGCCGACTCTCGCTCGGAATACCGCGACGCTCGCTTCGAGGGTGCGCGGCAGTACTTGGCATTGTCCCGCACAGGCCACGACTCCAGCTCCGACGATGAGCAACCCCGGTCACGTTATGAATCCCGAAGGACACGGCCCCGTGTCACTCGCACACATCAAAGTTTCGAAGGCAGCATCAGAGCCCGGAGCCCATCTGACGATGACGACTTCGGCGAGGATCCCGGTCCCAGGAGGTTCCGGACTCAACGACCCCTCTCTCCTCCCCGGACTGTCCGACGCCACGAGGAAGTCCGCGAGGTGCGCCGTGATTCGCGGTGGGAGGAACATGACGAGGCTGATCGGGAAACTCTGCGCCTCAGAGAGCGCAATCGCAGACCAACTCGCGAGAAGAATCCTGAGAGGGCCCTCGTGAAAGATCGCTCCACTCGTCGCAGGAGGGACTCGAAGCAAGTCTTGGACAGCAGCGACGAGCTCCAACTTGACGAGAGCGACGGGGACCGTGAATCTACGCGGGACTTCAGGTTCGTGGACGGCGGCCCCCCACCCATCATTCCTCCCAGCATCTCCGAACACAGCCGCTTCGACGACCCCCCCGACCTGGAGCGCCCAGTTCAGCCAGAGCGAAGCAATCGCCCACCGCCGGCCCCTTCATCGCCAATTGAGATCAGACGACGCTCTACCAACGTCCGCGAGTTACCATACCGCTCCAGTCCTCTTTCCAGAAGCCCTGGGATGGCAGATTACCCAAAGAACTCACCAAGCAAAGCCGACGCTCAGTTGCTCACCGGCTCACCAGGCAACTTCTCGCAACGGGGAGGGACGCCTATGGAGGCGGCAACTGGCAGCTGGTCAGCCCAGCCGTCGTCTTCGTATCGCCCCTCGGTTGTTGGAGAACGCCAACACCAGTACCGTCCGCTGGAGGAATCGTATATCAGGCTCATACGAATTCTGCCCGAACGAAAGACGATGTTGAGGTGTGAGATGGTCCATGTGTCCCTGCGCAAGCCACCTCGATTCGTGGCCATCTCCTACGCTTGGGGGGATGCTGGAGATACACGCAAAATCGAGCTCGAGGGCTCGCTGGTCCCAATCTCGGTCAGTCTTCACGGCGCCCTGAGTGCGTTGCGGCAAAAGTCCGAGTCAGTCCTCGTGTGGGCAGATGCCCTCTCGATTGACCAGGAAAATTCCGACGAGCGCACACAGCAAGTTCAACTGATGGCCAGCATCTTTGCGGCAGCGGATTCTGTCGCCGTCTGGTTGGGCCCTGAAAAGGACGACAGCACGGAAGCGATTGGCTTTCTCTGCGATCTTGCAGGCCATGGGAATCCCGCTCCGAAAATTGCAGATGCCATGTCCTCCGGCAGTGCACGGCGAGCGCTCCTCGCCGTTGTGCCGCTTTTTGAGAGAGACTACTGGAAGCGTCTTTGGGTTGTCCAAGAGATCTTCAACGCCAAGGACATCACCGTGTACTGCGGCCCGACAAAAGTGTCGTGGGAGATCTACCAGGATGCTTCCATGACGTTCAGAGCTGAGCGAGATCTTCTTGAGCGCAACCCCCGGTGGCAAAAGTACGGTTCCATTTCCGACCAGTACAGCTATCCCCAGGTTTTGGTGTTAAGCGGTCCCGCGAGCCTTCCGAATCTGAGGCCCATAGTCGAGCAAAAGGATGAGCCACTGCTCGAGGTCCTCCGAGCCTGCAGGCGGAAGCTTGCGTCTGATCCCAAGGATAAGCTGTTTGGCGTCCTTGGCATTCTCCCCGAAAGAGTGAGAAACGAATTTCGTGCCGACTACAGTCTCTCGCTAAAGGAAATCTACACGGAAATCGTCGACTACATCCTCAAGACGACCGAGAACTTGGATGTTATTTGCGATGCCATCCATTTCCCTGCGCACAGAAGCTCAGCTAACCTGCCTTCCTTTGTCCCCGACTGGTCCCATATTCCTCAGGTTGCATCACTCAGCCACTGGCATGCCTACGGATTCAAGGCTGCCGGCGATACGAAAGCTGTCTGCCGCTTTCTCGACGAACGTCTGAACAAACTCGAAATCTCGGCTGTCTACCTCGGCACTGTTGGCGTCAGAGGAGTAGCTGTGGGCACGTTGTGCACCTGCGACGACTACGCCATGGCTTTCCTGCAATGGAGGGCGCTTCTCCTACAGAGTACCAAGAAGGACAGCGACAAGGCAAAACTGGCAGCCGAGCAGCACTTTGCTAGAGCTCTCTGTCTTGGCCAAGTTCCGTCAGCATGGGATCGACCGAATCAGTGGCTGGCGGTGTGTTATCACGTCTTTGCATCATTCCTGCAGACGAACCTTCCCTATCTGCCGCTTGATCAGAGTTTGCTTGGGTTTCTCGACGTGGATGTGGATATTCCGCCGGGCGAGCGAGAAGTGTTTCTCGATAAGCATTTTGGCAGCCGCATGATGGGACGTTGCTTTCTCCGCACCGAAGAAGGACGCATCGGGATGGGTTCGGGGTTTACGGCGCCGGGTGACATCGTTGTCGTGCCCCTTGGGTGCTCCACCCCGATACTGTTGCGCGAGAGCGGGACAAGGGGGGAGTACCGATTCATCGGCGACGTCTACATCCACGGCCACATGGATGGAAAGGCTGTGCACAAGTGGAAGAACGGGGATGCAGAGCTGAAAAAGTATGTTCTCGTTTGAAGAGCTGGGCAGAGGAGCTTTCCTTCCATCAGATCCAACATTGGTAATCAGAGAATCCCCACCGTCAATCGAGAAGTTTCCCACTCCGGCTACGTAGGGTCTACGAACCGCACTCGTCTCCTTCGCTCCCAAGACGGAGCGTCGGAGATTGGGGAGGGTTGCAGGCTCTCAAAGTCTTGAGACCCATACTCAACGCCTTCAACCCCTGAACTCATGCTCTCGAACGATCCAGAAATCCCTCTCCGCGACGATCGCCCGACATTTCCCTCTTTCCCTGTTGTTCTCGCAGAGCCCTGTTTCGAAACCTCCGAATCTACAGCATCGACCTTTTGGCTGGCAGCCAGCCGCTTCCGTTCCTGCTCCTCGTCACCCTTTCGCAATATCTCGATAATGGCTTGCAACGGTGCCACGGCCTTCCGCAACATTCCAATCAGTCTCAGGGGAGCGCCAGCATCGAGCGCCGCCACCGTCACGGCAACACCCCTCTTCCCCCTCCAACTCCCAGAGTCACCTTGCACCGCAGCGGCCTTGCGGACCACAGCCAGCGTGACCTTTGAGTATCTCACCCCCTCCCAGCTGCCAAGGCTGTCGTCTGCGTTATCTTCAATCTCTCGCCTGTCATATCGACAACCCGCAGCCACATGGGCCCGATGGATCTTCCTGACATCGTAAGAATCCAACAACGCCTGGAAGTCTTCGTCCCCGCGCTCCTCGGCCAGATCTTTGGTCTCGTACCAGTCGCGCCCAAGCCACGCCCCATGCTCCAGCAGGATCTCGGCCACGGCGTAGTCGCCATTCGCCACAGCTTGATATAGCGCGTTGACATGCACATTGTCCGATGCAAACACGTCCGCCCCGTTTTTGAGGAGCAACTTCGTGATCGCCTTTCGGCTCGTACAAGTCGACGCGATCAGCGGCGTTCCGTACTGCCCGCCCACGGTGTTGACATTCGCCCCATAACCCAACAGCATTTTCACCATCTCGGCTCTGCCCGCCGCTGCAGCGGCCTGCAGCGGATGCCCATACACGCGGCACTCGGCATTCGGATTTAGCTTATCATCCAACAGCCGCCTCAACTCTCGCATGTTCCCCGTCTGGATCGGCGCAACGAGGTAATCCCCCACCAGCGCAAACGACGTCTTCATCGTCTTGGCCAGCGCTTGCTCCTCCTTCGCCCACGTCGGCTGCGCCTCGAGAACCTTTTGCATCGGCGCGCTGCGCAGGAACCGCTCCTCCTCCCAGATGTTGGTCAGCTCCGAGGTGCGGCCCGCCCAGACGTACGTGTCTGCCACAACGGTGGTGATTTCCCCCGTGAGGGTCTGCACCTGGACGGGGACCGTGCAGCGCCTGAGAAGTGGAGATGGGGGGTTAAAGTCGGAGTCGGAGTCGGAATCGTCGCGGTCGGCGTCGTCTTGAGGACGGAGGGTGTGGATGGTGCGCCGGTCGGAGCCGAAGAGGAGGTCGCAGTAGCGGATGGCTTCGCTTCGGAGACCGAGGATGAGGAAGCCTTCGACGTGGCCGGGTGGGGTGAAGGGGAAGTCGTAGTGGCCGTCGATCTTGCGACGGCGGAGGATGCGGGGGGTGGAGTTGGCGTCTTGGATGACGGCGCAGTTGAGGCCGCGCGGGCGGAACCGGTCGTATCCCTCGAGACGAGCGGGCGTCATGGCTTCGCTTGCGCGGCGGATGGAGAGGTCGATTTTGGACCAGTCCTCGGAGGAGGGAAGGAGGCGGCGTCGCCATTTGGTGGAGTATACGCCCTTGGTGGATTGGGCGGCGATGGCGGAGAGGACGCTGGGGAACATGAGGCGGCCGTAGACGAAGAGGTTGGTGGTTGTGCCGTCGGGCGGGGTGGTCAGTTCGGACTGGGAGAAGCGGTTCTTGCCTGCGAGGACGTAGGACGGGACGAGGGTGGACTTGGGGACGGGGTCTTGGCGGAGGAAGGAGGGGGGTTTGACGGGTTCTGGGGGGATGAACTCGCCGTCGACAGCGGGATTTTCTTCGGGGTCTTGCTGTATTGGCTCCGGACGGCGGTTGCGGGGGAGGAGGATGAAGCGGGTTTCGGTGTTTGGTGGTGGTCGCTCAGGGGCAGGGGCGGGGGTGTCGTCGGTGCTGGCTGGATCGATGGCCTGGTATGGGGGTGGGCTTTCGCTTTGATCGCTAAGGGAGGAGTCTTGGACAGGACTCGCGACTGTGTCCACAGACCCTTCTGCCTCTGAAGAGATGTCGGCGAGGTTTGTCTCAGGGGTTGCATCGCAGGTCTCGGGGAGCTTCTCAACACCGGTGTTCTCGACGTCAAGGCTTTCCGCAGAAATCCCCTCCGCAGCAACGCCCTTCTCCGCGGTAACCTCTCGATCGCGGTCGACACTGGGTGCGGTGGTCATCGAATCGACTGTCCTCGCATCATCCGAGTCTGATTCGCCCGACTCCGAATCCGAGCTGCCGCTCTCGGAGTGCCCCTCCGATGATGAGATCGCCACCACGACTCCTGTCTCCTGTGGCTTAAGCCCATGCTGCGATGCGCAGGAATGGCAAATGTACGCATCGCGAGACCTGTGTTCAGCAATTCTCCCCCGCAGCTGGGCAGCCGTCGGTCGGTCATCCGGTGAGATCTGCAGCAAGGAGGCCGTCCAGTCTAGAATCACTCCATCACCTTTTCGCGATGAGCCCTTGCGCAGCTGCTCAATCCAGAGAGCGATGGCCTCGGGATTCGCATAAAAGGCATCGACTCGGAGGCTACCGTTTTCACTCAGAAATCGATCCAACTCATCGAGGGTGCGGCCCATCAAGACAGTCGCCATCTCGAGGTACACACACCCAAGAGACCACATGTCGCTCGCCCGGTTCCTCGGCGTGTTGGTATCGTGCGTCTCGGGCGCCGAATACCGCGGCGTAAAGCCCTCGTGCGGCCCAACCGTGGTGCTGACCTCCTCGGCTCCCCAGCTCCGAGACGTCCCAAAGTCGGCGAGGTACACCCTTGCGTCCTTGACCAGCACATTCCTCGGCTTGATGTCATTGTGTCGCACGTCTTGCTGGTGCAGGTATGCCAACGCTGTCGCCAGACATCCAAAGTACTCCGGCAACGACCGATTCCGCAGAATGGAGTTCAACTTCTGCGAAGTGAGGTACTCTTCGAGGTTCATATCGGCGATGGGCGTCATGATGAGACCCAAGTTGTCCTCGTCGGTGTAGGAACCGACCAGCTTGACAATGTGCGGATGCGACAGCCGCTTGAGAACTTGGATCTCGCCCTCGAACTGTCGATACATCCTCGAATCGCTCGCCACGGACGCGCCCCGGTGGATGAGCTTCCGCGCATAAGTCTTGAGCGTCTGCCGACTCCTCACTCGATCAACAGTACCGTACGTCCCGCGCCCAAGCTTCTCGACAAACTCAAAGTAGTTGTCCCCCGGCCCGTTGAGATGGACATGCTTCCCGCCATCCTCCAGAGCCTTGACATCGCGCTGGTTACACAATACCATGCGCTGGAGCTTGAGGAACTTGCTTCGCAGCGCCCCGTTTAGCGCATTGGGGAGGTTGCCTGCATTGTACGGCAGAAAGGAGTCGGAGCGCTTCTGCGCGACGAATTGGTCGAGGACTTCGGGGCAGCCGAGCATTTGCAGGATGGCGAAGGTCCGCGGGAGGAGGCTCCATTCGGCTTTGCCGTACTGCATGAGGAGTTCTTGGATGCGGGGGAAGATGGCGTCGCGGAGGATTTTCTTGTTGGGGGTGTGGTCTTGGGGTTTGGGGATCCATTTGTCGAGGGCTTGTTTGAGGAGGGGCTCTAGGATGCATTTTGGGACCGGGGTTTTGGATGGGTTTGATGAGGGTTTGGATTGTGTTGAGATGGGCTTCGTGGGTGTGGCTGGGATGGTTTTGGCGTGGTGTCGTGGGCCCAGGCACTCTTCGTCTTCGCCTCCGCAGGTTTGGAAGTATGGTCGTTCGTAGTAGGACGTCATGTTGATGGTGGTTCAGGGACTGGGTATAAGAGGGAGGGTGTGGGTCCTGAGACACAAGTTGGAGGTTTCAGGGGTACCCGCACAATGTGAAGGGGTGATGAACAACGGAGAAGCGGGGAAAGGGGAACTCCAGAGGAGTTCACGGCCAGAGCGAGGGTGAAATATTACAACGAGGTCGCGCACCATCGTGTGTTATCGACCGCCACTGTGAGGCATCACGAGGTGTGGACGCCACAGTCAGAGGTTACATTCGACGCAGTTCACAGGGCTGTCTCTGATTGGCTGCTTCACCTGGCTCAGCGTGAGTCCTCCGGCGATCGCGGTGTTGACGCTCTGAGGATCATTGCGATTTTAGTCCGAAAGGAGGGGCTGTGCCTCACAAGGCATCCCGACGTCGACAGGTCTGTTTCCCAAACAGGACACAAGGCTACCAATCACCGCTGGAGAAGCAGCAAAAGGACAAATGCCGGAGGGGTTCGGTGCAGCCATTCCTGCATTAGCGGCAGGAAAATGGCTCGGGCATCATTGGATCCGTTCCAGCCACGTCTTGCGGCGGTGCCGTGGCTCTCGCTTTGTCATGTGTTGGGCATGCCACCATCGAGTGGTGAGCGCCTTGGTGGTAACGTCACTGGCACTTTCATCTGTGTCAGGGAGGAGAGCACAGAGTCTCCCTCATCACAGCACTGAGCACAGAGGGCTCTCATAAATACGGCTCACTTTCTGTCAACTCGCAGGCGGGGGCGTCCCATCTTGTCAGAATCACGTGTCATTCTTCTCAGCAGTCAGTGTGGCACAATGGACCCCATTGGTGTTTCTCTGGGAGCTGCATCCCTCCTTTTCCAAGTGTTTGCCGGCTGCGTCAAAGCATACCAGCTGATATCCGAAGCCAGCGACTTTGAAAAAGATTACCAGTTTATCCGCATCCGGTTCAAAACAGAGCAGTACCGACTTCTGGACTTTGCCTCGGTGGCACAACTCACCGAAAAAGATGAGACGCTCATCATCAACCCGTCCAACCGGACCATTCTCCTCGATGTCTTGGATCAGCAGTCCAAGATGATCATGCGGTTTGGACATTTCGATGAACGACTCCGTCCGTTCGCGAAGCCGCTGGTTGAAGCTGTCCTGGAAGGGGATACCGGAGAGTCGAAGTCCCGCGATCCGTTGGCGAGCCGATTCCCTCATAGCAATCCTATATTGAGGAAGGCGCTGGATTTTACAAAGAAGAGCGCTACCTATCCGGCTCGTCTTCGTTGGGTTGTCTTTGATCGAGCAAAGGTGGAAGAGCTGCTCTCTCGGCTTGTTGCGTCGAACAACTTCCTTCAAGAGCTGCTTAACACGCATCAACTGCAGACGCTGAGGCAGGTCGAAGTGCAGACTGTTTATCAGATCATGCAGCTGAACAATCGGCTCGATCAGGTCTATGAGATTGTCCAGGCGGGGCTGCTTCCGATTACCCCTGAAGGCGGGCATCGGTTAGGGCACAGTGGGATGGGCCATGCAGGGTTCGGCCAAACAACAGACCTGGTCAAGGCTTCGGATTCAGTGTTGGTCTCGAAGCTGGTTGAGCTAGGACAGTTCAAAGCCATTGCTGCGGCGGCAGACGAGGGCGGCTTGACGCAGGACTTACGGGAGAATATGCAACTTGGTTCCGTCGCTGCCAACGATCTCCCCCTTCAACTGAAACAAGACGATATCATCCTCGACGACCCCGACACCGAAGCCAACGAAGTGCGCGTCCCAGGATGGTACCAACCCAAAGGCACAACCCGAAGCCGCGTCTGGATCGAGTGGAAACGCATGGATCCACGCCACATCTACAACGCCGACGACGGCCCGGACCCCGACACGCTCCGCCGCTTCCAGGCCCTCGTCCGCCTCCTCCGCGAACACGACCAAGTCCGCCACTTCCGCGCACCCCCCTGCCTCGGCTACTACCTCCACGCCGCCACACCCACCGGCATCCGCTACGGCCTCGTCTTCCAACCCCCTCCCTCAACCGACCCCCTCACACCCCCGACCTCCCTCCGCGACATCCTCACCAACCCGTCCTTCCCGCCACCCAGCCTCACCTCCCGCATAACCCTCATGCACACCATCGCCCGCGCCGTCGAAAAGCTCCACTCCGTCAACTGGCTGCACAAATCCCTCTGCGCATCCAACATCATCTTCTTCCCTGCCCCCTCTCCCGCCTCCAACACCTCCCTGGACGAACCCTACCTCACAGGCTTCGACTACTCCCGCCCCTCCCCCGCCCTCTCAATGTCCTCCTCGTCCCCGCGCACCACATCCGAAGACCTCTACCGCCACCCCGGCGTCCAAGGCCAACCGCGCGAAGGAACGCGTAGTCTGGGGTACCGCAAACGGCACGATATCTACAGTCTCGGTGTTGTCCTGACGGAGATTGCGTATTGGAAGCCGATTGAGGAGGTTTTGGGGGTGGCGGAGGGCGGAAGGGTAAAAGTGAAGGATGTGATTGGGGCGCGGGGGAGGTTGTTGGGGAGGGAGAATGTGGAGAGGTTGGGGTTTGTGGTGGGGGAGCGGGTGGCGGGGGCGGTGGGGGCTTGTTTGGTGGGGATGGGGGCGTTTGGGTTGCGGGAGGGAGATAGGGAGGAGGAGGGGGAGGTTGGGGCGCGGTTGATGGGGGGGTTTTATGAGGGGGTTGTGCGGCCTTTGGGAGGGTGTGTTGTTTGATGGGTGGGACGAGTTCATACTGGCGAACTCGTGGACTGGAAGGCTTCTTGGAGGTGCGACTTTGGACTGCCAGATCTGGTGCCAGAGTTGAGTTTGTTAGTGGTTGAGCGTGTGTATCAGCGCCTTGCGGTGAAAGGTGTTGGTCAAGTAGCGGTTGAAAGGTCTGTGACTTGGCAATTTAGTGGAGGTAGAATGGGATTTTGCTCTGGAAAATGGACTTTTATTTGATGAATCTTGGCCGTAATGTGACCAAAATGAACACAAGATAAAAAAAAAAAACAAAAAAAAAAAACACATACTGTGACGATTGTCACAGTGTATACGCACTCACACTGCGCCAACCTACCAAAAGGTGTGCCGAAATAACAAGTCTGTCTTGCTATCTCGGTTAG
>MU865990.1:61435-151142 GCA_033296975.1 Podospora aff. communis PSN243 | reverse complement strand
TCGCACTTCTTCCCCTGAACGGAGCACTGTATTACAGGCTCCTACAGGCTCTCAGGCGCTGTACTACAGGCCTACAGAGCGCTACCAAGCAACAATATATACATTATTTTCTTTTCCAGCCCTTAATATCTACAACACCTGCGTCACATAATACACCCTTAGTTTTAATTTTTCACCATATTTTTAACCACACCCAGGTTAAATTCGATCCACGGCTTAAAACCCCCCCCCAGCTTCCATAAAAGGTCTAACTCGTAATCCGTAAAGGCAATAAGGGTAAAGGCAAATACTATAATCTTATTAAAGTTATTAAAGAGTAATTAAAACTCCCTTATTATAAATGTATATTTAAAAAGTAATACGTTAAAGGTATTACTATCGTAAATAACGTCGTAAACCCGTTTCATAAATAAGGGCTAAAGGTTATAAATCGTTATCTTTTTATTACACTTAATTATAAAAAAGCGGAAAATCGCTATCTTATTAGCTGTTACGGCGTGGCGTGGTGTGTAATACCGCCAGCCGTACACAGTATATAGCGCACAGTAGATACTAAGCCTTCCAGCTTAGAATTCCATATTCCTTTTGGAAGGTTAGCCTTGTGGGGGTGCGCTCTGCACTACTAGCCGTGACATTAGCAATCATAATAGGAATTTTAACAAGCATAATAAAGGGGTATATGTATATATATACGTGTACGTATATGTGTATATGCGTGTATGTAATATTATTATAAAAAAGAGGAAAAGGATAAAAGTAATGGTAAAAAGATGGTTTTATACTTTAAAGGTTTCTAATTATTAGCCTTTATAAGGTTAACGTCGGCACGCCTAAAAAGTATAAAATAAGCCACTTGCGATCAGGGCTTAGATTTAACTTTTTCTATTTCTCCGCTTAATACCCCTTTTTGTTTTGCAACGCCGGGGCTTATAGCGTATGTGTTTTTTTTATCCTGTGTTCATTTTGGTCACATGACGGCCAAGATTCATCAAATAAAAGTCCCGGGTAGACAGCTTCAACGGAAATAATTTACCTCGGTAGCCATACTTCTTGATGGCCTGCGCCTCCGAATACTTGCCGCAGTCCTCGTCGCGATGGCACTCGACATCTTCTTCCGAGGGGTCCCGCAGGTGGCGTAGAATGTTCCACTCGTTGAAGGGATGGGCGAGGAAGTGCAGCGTGTTCTCGCCGGGGGCCGTCTCGCAGCGGATGATGTAGGTGGTTCCGTACTTGGTGGTGATGTAGTCGTTGCCTTGGACTTTGCGCCAGTCGATGGCGCCTTTGTCGGGCTCGACGGTGTTTTGGGATGAGGCGGTGACGGAGGGGATTACCTGACGCTTGCAGCGGGCGTTGCGAGCGCTGGTGTGCGTGGTTGAGGCGGACTAGGGGAGTGTTAGTGGATTGTAGGTAGGTTCCTTATATGGGTGTAAGTGGTTGGTGCAAGGGCTGAGGGAAATTGGGTTTGGGGTTATTGAATTGGATTCGGGACTGTTGACGTTGAATTTGGGGCTGCTTTCGTTTGATTTTAGGGTTATACGTTGCTAAACTGTGGCGTCTTACCTTGGGGGTATCGGGCCTCTTCAATCTTGCCGGGGCCGTCGGGTTCCGGTCGGGGCTGGATGAATCATCCGACGAAGGGGCCTCGTAATCATCGTCGTCGCCACTGTCTTCCTCACTGAGGGCCTCGTAGAATCCCGATGCACGCCCTGAGCGCGTGGCTGTACGGCGCTGAGGACGGTCGATAACGTCGCCGTCGTCGTCGTCATCATCATCATGGCCTTCCTCGCGCGGCGCATCCTCGGCATCGTCCCCTTGGAAGCCGTTGAACAACACTTCGGCATCAAATTTCATACCGCCATCTCCTTGGTTATCTGCATCGTCGGCCTGGTCGTCATCGTTGTCGTCGCCCTCCTCTCCTCCTTCCTTCTCGGAACCTTCGGGTTTGTCAACCACAGGCTCATACCCACCAGCAATACTCTCAAGCCGATCGAGATCCAACTGAATCTGGCGAGAGGCTTCGGTCATTGGTACAGTAACCAACTGCTCGACGAGCTCCGAAGCATAGAACTTTACCAACTTCTCCCGAACTTGCTTCATGTTGGCCGTGTACTTGTCCATGGCGGCTCCCACAGCTTGAAGCAGGGCTGCATTCTCGGCGTCGACGATGGGCCGCCAGTTCTCAATGACCTGCTGTTTTGCCTTCTCTGCTGTCTTTTGAGCATTGTTCGCCAGGTTCTTTCTGCTTTCCCATTGCTTCTGGCTTATAACAGCCTCTTGGACTTTCTCCGGATCCATTTTGGGCGGTGGGTGGCTCTGGTTTGGGAAAATGAAAGGTGCGGGTTTGTTTGATGGCGCGGTTTTGTCTGAGGAGTAACAAAGGTGCGTGTCGGCGGGGGAAGGAATGTGAAATTTCGAAATCAAAAGAGAAATAAATAAGTGCGTGGAGAACGGCAACGCCGAGGCTTCTTCCTACGGCCCTCTCCCCCTCCAAGTTAATTACGATCACTGGGCCCATGTGTTTCGGTGACAAATCCGTTGATTTGCGCTTAGTTCTCTTGAAGTCATTCCGCGTTATGTTTATTATTTCAGTCTGGTGATGATACCTGATTAGGTGCATGTCAGTGACCTAACTCAGGGGTATGAACGCTCTTGAGCTTTCTTTCAGGGGCTGCATCCAAACTGACTTCAACCACTAATAAACTTATCCTTCACCAGGCAAATCTCTCACACTGCTCATAGAGGTCCACAAGCAACAGTAACGACCTCTTTTTGAAATGACTGAAAGGCATGGGGCAGGTTCAGTCTTCATGTCGACATGGCGTGAAGAGGTTCAGTTGTGATGTTGCCTTCACTCTTTGGAGCCCATCGCTCACGCCTAAAAGGCTTTCACCATATCAAAGACTTCACCACAATGAGACGGAATGCTGGTCAACAGTGAAGCTTGTTTCTACATTCGGCCGCTGAGGCATACACCCTACAAAATCCACATACAACTCAACCCCTACAACTTGATTATATCAAGTTTAACACCCTGAAATACCATCCCGTAAACTCCACATCATCACCTCCTAGGCCATGGTCTCTCTTCCCAATTCATCCATACAATTCATCATACCACTTATCCCTACCTAACAGCACCTCCATGTAAGCTTCTCCACGGAGCCATTCTTCTCCCCGACCCACTTCCTGTTCTGCTCGCGACCATCCTCCGTTTCTGTAGAATGCGGCGGTATGACTGGACGAGGGCAGAATCAGCACAAGCTCCGTTCTTGAATGGGGGTATCCTTACCTTCATAGCCATGCTTCAGCAAGATCTCAAAGTCCGAGTACATCCGAAGTGCATCGTCCTCGTGACACTTGTGCCTCTGGTGCTTCGAAGGAGCCTGAAGGTGTCTCCAAGCACTTGACTCGCCGAATGTCTGGAAGGGGTCCATGCTGAAGTAATGGACAGCAGCTCGGATGCCCGTCTCGTTTGCTTTCTCGCATCGCACGATCCAGAGCCGATCGTACTTGGAGACTATGTAGTCTCGGCTGTCAACTGCCTTCCAACTGATTCTTCCCTTTTCCGTCTGGATATGCAGTGGGCCCCGTGTTAGGTTTGGAGATATACTCGGGTGTTAGGGTAGAAAAGGGGTAGCGTACCTGCATGAAGCTCTCTGATTTGATGATCGGATCCGGGATACTGGCGCCAGCAGATCGCGGAGCTCTCGGGGCTTTGGTTGAGGTTGGGGTCTTGGACCCCTTGGGAGTCTTGGAGCTCTCAGATTTCGGAGTGGTCGGGGCCTTGCCACGATTGACATGCTTTCTGATCGTCCACTTTGACACTCCCCATTTTTCTGCCGCGGCCACCTGAGAAATCCCCCGGCGGACATCTTCAAGCGCTGATCGAATGTTTCGCTCGTGAGTAGGGTCGTGACGCCGCCTGGTCGGAGTCTTCGGGGACTCAATGTCATCAGGTATCTCAGACCCGTCTAGTGTCCCAGAACTCCGATCCTGCCAACGGCTGTCCGGCGACTTATCAATACTCTTGAGGCGGGCCCAAAGTGTGCTCAACGGTACGTTCCACTTTTTTGCGACGGCCTTCAACGTGTCCCCTCCTTGGCTGAACTCACGCATGGCAGAGGCAATGTCCCGCTCACGAATGGCAGCCAATCTGATATCCGCGGGTTTTAGCTTTGTGGGTGTCTTGATAGAGTTCCTCCTTGACTTCAATGCTCCAGGGCCGCCTCGACTAGCGCTTGGAAGACTCTGAGTCCGGAAATTAGTCGCCTACACAACCTCACTCAGAACGATGCCAACATACCCGGGATTTGGTGGTTCTAGTAAGGGAGGCTTGAGGATAACCAGGGGCTAGCGGTGTAAACCCAGAGCTCTGCTGGTGGGCTTCAGCCTCCGCCTTGTTGACAGGAGTCCCCGGCTCAATGAGGCCATTTTGACCCTGTGCTGCGATGTGGTTCAAGCTGATCAATTCCCGGTCACTCCCGAGAGTGTTTCGGCTCTGCTCCAGGTACTCTTCGAAGTGCGTGACTGCTCTGGCAACCGCGCCTTCCATCTCGTCCAGCACCAAATCTCTGACCAAAACTTCATCGCCGGAGCCTTTGAGAAGAGCCTGGCCAATGATACCCAGCTTGTCCGAGTGGCGTGTCGTGAGCTCTGCAAGCTCGCGAATAAAATCCTCTGTGGCCTGGTCCATGGCCGGTTGCCAGATTTTCAAGGCTTCTTCCTTTGCTTTGACACGCCAGGCATCTTCTCGCTCTTGGATTGCCTTCCTGAAACTGTCCATCTTCTTTTTCTTTTCCGGCTGGAACAAAGGTTTAGCTCGAGGTCTCGCGATCAGACACAAGCAGTGGATTCGACTTACCAAATACTGGTACACCACCAAACAGAAAATAAACAAACAAATTGACAGACCGCTCCAGTTGAGGCAAATCAGCACTGCAGAGAAACGGCAGAATTACCGGGTGCTCGATAGTTGTTGGAAAATTCAAGAGTGAGCAAGAAATTGTTGGAGACGAACAAAGTCAGAAGTGAAAGAGAAGAGTTATTTTCAGTTGCAGGAAGGAAGTTTGTTGGTGCAGACTGGTTGCTTTGTTGATCCGGGGAAAAGGGAGGAAGGTGCAAAGCCGCTACCTCCTCTGAGCAAATTCCCGGCAGGAACTAGGACTCCCACAAGTCAAGATTCAAAAAGGTTTGCTCTAGAGGTCAAATGCTCTCTACGGTGATTCAGGTGGCAGGGCGACTGTGAGGTGATGTTGGTTTGGTGCAACCGAACCAAGAATCGAGGGTCGAGTTGCAGCGAAGCGGGGTTCCAGTCCTCGTCTTCAACAAAGATCCACCACGAGCCCGAGGGTCCATCAACAATTCTTCATTTCCTTGTAGTCAATATTCCCGAAGGTGCGTATATCCTGTCTTGGTAACAGGCAAAACTCTGAATGTCTGTCAGAGGACAAGAGTGTCCAGTGGTCTCGCCATGATCACCCCCATGCCGTGCCTTCAGCGAGTTCCTACCTTACTTCCACGACTACCACAGAGTACTGAGGCTCGATGTGTCAGCGCGGTCCTAGTCGGTGACACTCAACCCGCATAGTCCACAACAACATTCAGTTGGTGTCAACAGGATGGCTTCGCCAGCGGAACAAGTTAGGTACATTGACTGTCCTAGCTATCATAAAATTGCTTCCGGAGCCAGAAAGGCGTCACACCCTGAATTACATATCCGGCCAAGTGATCGTGATCAGGATCGCCGCTGTCAAGCTCTTCCTGGCGCGCCCAGTCTGGCCATCGCTCCCACATCTCGGCGAAGTTCGGCTGAGGATACAACTCCTCTGTGCTTTCGTCCCAGCCCTTCGGACTTCTCTGCGGCGGCAACTCCTGGGACTCCGGCGCGAGGGCCGTTGCTGTCCTTTTGGGTGGCGGCGTCGACCGATCACGATAGACCGTAACACCAAACTCCCTCTCGTAGGCCTTCATCTCGTCGTGCTGCCTCATTTGCGAATACTCGCGTAAGGCTTTGATGTCCGTATCCAAGGGGTAGTCGTGGTCAAACCCGCCCCCGGCGACTTGGACGATCCGCGAATAGTGATCCACCGTTCGGAATCTAGGAACTCCGAGTCCATTCAGGGTCGTCCCCATTGTCTCCAGACCTTCCGCCAAGAGCTCCAAATGTCGGCTATGAACCTTGAGCAATGGTGACTGAGAGTCGTCTTGGTGATGTCGGCCCTTTTTTTTCACCGCCTCGTTGATTGCCCGAAATAAGAGCTCCCACTCGATAACAAAGGGGCCGTAATTCGACGCATCCATACATGCATCGGCTCGCGTATCGGTGGTGTCTTCGTCGTCGAGGGCGGCATGAAATCGACCAAAGTGCGGAAACTCCTCAACCATTGTGTCCAGCTTCTGTAGCCACCGCCTCTTATCACGCGTGTCGGCTTGAAGAATTGCGTACAGCAGCCCACGGATGAACAAGTCCTTGTCACCCGCCCACATAGGGTGAAGGATCAAGTCGGTCAACAGTGTGCAGAAGCTGGCTGACCAGCACCAACTTGGCGAATCATTCTGCGAAATGTCGTATGCCATGTGATATCTCAGCGACACGATGTCTTCGGGAAGGCATTGCATCACCTGCAGTGTCGCCTTGTGGAGAGTCAAGAGTTCCTTCTGGCCCGCCACATTGATGAGGTCCTCCCGATGTGGATGCTTCGCCCACTGCGTATCCGCCGGGCGACGGTCCTCAATCGTCCACTCACCAATGTAAACTCTTGGTGACATCATTTTGACGTGCTCGAGTCCGGTGCATTGCGGCCTCTTTCTCAGCCACCCTGCGGTATTTTTGACTTTGGCAAGGATGGCCTCGTCAGGTTCGCCATGCTCGTAGAAACTGTCGGTATTGTCTGTCTTGTGTGAAGAGTCGGGTTCTCTGATTCCATTGAGTTCGGAGTCGTTGCCGTAGCGCGGTCCGGCAGAAGCCTGATCCATCTCAAGCGTGCGTGTGTGGGGGTGCGGGTGGGTGTGATGTTGTTATTTTGAGGAAGAAGAAGAGGACGAAGGGGACGGTGGAGAGGTGGGTTTATTTATTGGGGGTTTGACTGTTGGCCTTTATCAAGGTTGACGTCGGAACGCCCAAAAGTATAAATAGGCCACCTCGCGTGGGGTTTGGGATTTAACTTTCCACTGCTTATTTTTCAATCTGATACCCCGTTGGGGGCCTTGGGCAGAGATTTGGCCTCAGTACCCGGCACTCACTCAGTCATCAGAGATAAAAACAAAGCGTTCTTTCAAAGGCTTATCGTCTATCTCTACAGGCTACAGACCACACCGTCCGCCTTGATTTCACGCCGCTTTGACCACCCCCTCCTCAGTCTCAGCCGTGAGGCTTCGGGTACCGGCTGCGCAGCAGCCGCAGCCCATCGTACTTGGTCTCGCCTGGGAACAGCTCCTGCAGGGCACTCTTGACGGCCTTGTCAGAGACCACGACCACGTCAGCCCTCAAAAGATTCTCGTTCCCCACCTGGTGAAAGCCAAAGTGAATGGCAAAGCTGCAACCGGGCTGGGAGCGCACCTCGATGCCCCAAGGCCCCACAGTAGGCTGGAATTTGACGCCCGTAGTACAATCCACAAGCTGGGTCAGGGGCCCATCGCGCGTTGGAAGGACAACCAGATTGTGAATCCAAGCCTTCGCCATCGCTCTTTCAACTGCTAGGAACACTTCCTCCGTATGTTCGCCCCACATATCGTACTTATCGACTACAAGAGCCGTGCAGAGCTGGGCATGTGAATTCCTGAAGGACCGAGCTTTGTTACCGGCGACGGTGAAGTCGCCAATCGTATCATCATCCCCATTCCAGATGGGAGAAAAACCGACGTATAAGTCTGCCATCATGGACAGGGCCAGCCAAAGACGGCCGCGATCCACGGGGTAGGTTGTATCCAAGTCGCATAGCTTGGGGTCAATGACGTTCACCCCGGGGCCGCGAGTCGAGATGGGGGCGAAGATGTTGCATTCGCCTACGCCAAGCATGGATATGACTCCAGGCAGTATCGCCTGGGCGGCGCCATCGCCGGCGTCCATGGCAGCGTACAGCAGGATCAATTCCGGGATCGTCCTCGCGATATCGGTCATTAAGCTCGCGGCCACGCGACCTCCGTGCGCCCGGTCTTCATTCTCCGCTACCTTGCAGAAGACGTCATGAGGATGAAGGTCCCCGCCGTCCACGATTCGCGTGAAGTCAGGGTTGTCAGACTTTATATTCAGCAGTCCAGCCTGAGCCAGACGCCTCCACACCTCCAGCTTCACGAAACTGGTGGAAAATTCCTCCCAGGCGAGAAGCGAGTAGTCGTGGCGCTTGTTGTACATGTAGCAAAGCGTCGTCTTCGCCAAGTGCTCAGTCATTGCTTGGGGAGTTCTTTCGGCCCTATTGTAGGCTCGCTGTCGATCTCCTACGCAATCGTCCATGATGCGCAGAAAGGCTCCCTTTTCGATGAATACACGTCCGAGACTCAAAATCGTGCGCTGGTAACACCCGGACATCCCTGCATCACTACGCACCAGGACGCCGTGTGCATTCTCCCAATGCGCCGATAACCCCAGTGAGCGGGGGCAAAGGTGCCGAACCTTCGCATTCTTAATCCGTGGAATGAACCGTACAGACGGATCAACCAATAACAAGACTTTCATGGAACTTGCGGAGTTGGTTTTTTTTCAACCGGTTCGAAAGCGCGGGCCAGAAGTGTCTGTCGTCCTGGAGAGCAGTGTCCTTGACCTTCCCGTTGAGACCGAAGACCAGGCAGGTGTCGCGGTCGAGTGTGCATTTCCCGGCTGCACGCCACTTCGCATTGTTCTTTCCGCGAGCCGAGCCATATGAGAACAGAGCCTGTCTAACCTCGCGACCGAGAGCTTCTGGCAGTACCGCGACCACGACGATGTGGTGGTGTTCGACTGACATGAGGTTGATAGTTTGATCACCGAGGACCCTCGCAGTTAGCGTCTCTGTTAGGTTCGTATGTTCAACTTCTGCTTGATGTGTCGTCGGGGGCCTCAGACTAAGGTCCTTCCATTTCCCCTCCTCGCGGAATGTACGCGCGATGGAGTCGAAGGACCACATCCGGTTCGAGCGATGCGGTGAAACAACCACAAGAGCTGAGCTGTAGTAGACCTTTTTCGCGGAAAGGGCGGCCCATTCTTCGGCGATGATTCCCGCGGCGACAACCACCTTCGTCGGGTATCGGCCATTGTCGGTATCAAAGACGACAACCAACCTCGTCAGGGCCTGTGGCGCGTACCGTACTGTGTTAATGATCTCCTCAGGTGTGCCAATCCAGAGGCCATCTGCTGCCGTCTCCTTGGGTGCGATAGACTTGATCATCTCGACCGCGGCCTGGTCATGCAAGACATAGGCCACAGTCCGTGACGGCCCGGGGTCATCATCTGCCTCGTCAGCTGTCGCAGATCGCGCAACCAGCTCTCTCATGATGAACCTCGTAACGCACGAAGTCGCCTCGGTCTGAAGATGCGCGAACGTTACACCTTGGGTCTGTCCAAGGTCGAGTTTTGCCAGCTCGGCCTCCCAGTTCTTGACAACATTGGGCGGGATGTCCAATTCGTCACTGGCGACATGCTCTTCCCTCGCAACTGGCTTAGAATCGCCGCCGAAGCGAGGTCTGTTTGGGGCTGGTCCGCCTCCAGGCCATTGATGCGGCCGCTTGTTGTTGCCATTTTTGGCGGGATGGTTTAGATCCATTTTAAGTTGGACGAGTTTCTGCGCAATAAAAATCAGTCGCCGTTGCGGATGCGAAAAGAAGGTGAAGCGAGTCGCCATGTGAGGACATACCTTGGGCAACGGTCTGCAGTCAAGATTCGCAGTCGCAGTGTTGTGTTGTGGTGAAAACTCTGCCGCTGGCAAGACCTGTATAATTATTTTCAAGTTGCGTGGCACTGAGATTTGGCTGGGCAAGATGGGATGGAAGGTAGGAGCCTCGAACGCGCAATCACGCCTGATTGGTTAACCCCTCAACCAACGATTTACAAGGCGGACAAAGCCCCAACTTTTCACTTCGTGGTGCCATGCTGAGTGGCTAGGGACTTTTTATTGGCATTAGGGTTATCTTAGATGGATGAATCGAAGATATGCTTGATAGAGAGACGTAGAGATGGCTTGACAATTGTAGTACCGTATTGACTCGCAGTATTGGCATTTACTCCTGCCCTGTGCACACCTTAAGAGCTTTATCAGCGCGGCCACGCAAGACCGCCAACTGGCCTGTGTGAACTGCGTAAAGGCCAATTTTGATATCGCAAAGGCCTTGCCCGATAAAACCAAGGGCTATCTTATCGTACAAGGAGCACTTAATGGCTTTGCCAAAGGCCGTTGATAAAGCTTTTAAGCTGTGCACAGCGCAAGAGTAAAGGCCAATACTGCGAGTCAATACGGTAACTTGGAGACCGCTTATTCGTATGACAAGCCCGGCTTCCTCGCTTCTTCTTCCAGGTTTCATCAGGTGGTTTCATTCAACTTTGCTCTGTGCCTGGATATAGCATCGCATCTTATGTACCTATCGACAGAGCTTTGGCATGTAAGAGCCAGGTACATACATAGAAGTTCCGTCTGTCTATCATGAATAATGTCTCATCCATTCCTAGTTGCCAATGATTATCTTGCGTACCTGGGACTTCACGCCTGGGCGCAACTGAACTGCCGTCTCAGCACGAAGCCCCTCAAATCCGCCCAGCCCGCCAGCTCTTTCACCCGGTGGCATCAATGTTACTCCCCGTAACATCGCAAGTTTGGACTGACTTTCGATATTTGATGGCATATACGTAGAAACCGAGCCATCTGCAACAACCAGGGACTTTTATTGATCCGATCAGGATCAACCTTGGTGCATAATCGCATTGGGAAAAATCCGTTGCAGAATGTGATCGCATTGCGTGTAACCGCATTGGGCCAAATTTGGTGTAGACTTCAACCGCACTACTACACAACCACACCACCTCATCACCGCCTCACCGCATCACCAGAACAACTGCGGTGCTTCATTTCCGGTACAGAATGCCACCGCATAACCGCCTTGGGCGAAATCGGGTACAAAATGTGGCCGCATTACCCCTAACCGCATTGAGCCAAATCTGGTGCAGAATTCGACCGCACTACTCCATCACCACAACACCACATCACAGCATCACCACATCACCAAGCTGGATCAATTCAAGTACAGAGTGTCATCACATTGCAGCGTAATCGCATTGGGCAAAATCAGGTGAAAAATCTGACCGCATTACCCAATAATCGCGTTGAGCCAAATCTGGTGCAGAACTTGATCGCATTGATCCAGGGGTAACCGTGACGGCATCACCCGTTACCACCTCACCACTTACCACCTCACCACATAACTGAATGACCGCCTCGAGCATCAATCAAGCCGAGGTCGAGAAATAAAGGGACGTCAACTCCCACTCCCATCGCCCAAGCCGCGAGCAAAGTAACATCTCAAATCTGTTTCCCATTCGCAGGCCCCCTGAGAGACCAGCATCGAAAGCGAGGTATATACAACTCGACTCAACTCACCAATCAAGATATTTACAATTGCAAGCATGCAGACCACGTCCCCTTTCCACCCCCCTTCTCACACTCTCCCAACAACAAACCATCTAACGCTGCAACGTCAACAACCCCGGCCTGTACGGCAACCGCCCATAATCCCCCCCACTCTGCGGCGACCGCCCCTGATACAGCAACTGCATCTTGCACGCATCAATCAACATGGTCTCATCGTTCGTCACGCGAATAATCTCGCCGTGCGAAATATCATTCGTCCACGTCACCCCCGTGTTCGCCTTGCCCGCAAACGCCGGCTCCCGCCCCGCATTCAGCGTCCACTGCCCATCGAGCGTCTTTGCGGTAAACGAGCGGAAGTACCGCCCCTGCGAGCCAATGGCCTCGACAATCATGAGGTAATAATCCTGCCCGCGGACCTTGTACACCTGCACGGCCTCGAACAGGTTATTCGTGGTGTCGCTCATGATGGTCTGGTACTGGTTGCCAAAGCTGCCCGGGAAGCGGTCGTAGGGCATGCTGGCGCGGTAAATCTTGCCGTTGTCGCCGCAGAAGAAGAGGTACATGTTCTTGCCGTCGCCGATGAGGGCCTGGTCAATGACGCCCGTGCTGGAGCCGGTGATGGAGCCGGTGAAGAGGGTCTGGACGTTGGACCAGCCGTTGGCGTTGGTCGGGTCGTTGGAGGTGCGGTACGAGAAGGCCGTGGGACCCCACTGGTAGGCGAGGACCCAGGTCTTTTTGGGGGCAAAGTAGAAGAGGGACGGGGCGACGGTGGCGTAGTTCATCTTGTTCTGGGGTGCCTTGCCGAGGTCGTTCCAGTCCTTGATGACGCCGAAGTTCATGGAGCCCCAGGTCGAACCGGTGTCGTGGGTCGTGGCGTAGACGAGGTGGCCGTCCTCGTAGGGGACCGTGGTGAAGTCCTTGAGCGAGACCCAGCCCGACTTGGGCTGAGCGAGGGGGCCCGTGGAAGTCCATCGGTATGTCGTGGGCAGCGAGCAGTTGGCCGTCTGCTGCTGGGCCAGGGCGGCGGTGGCCGCGGTGAGGAGGATGATGGACTTCATGATGACTGACCAGACGATGAAGAAAGGGGTGCTCTGGAATTCGAGAAAACTTGGTGTTTCCCGCCAACCTTTAAACCCAGTGCCCAACACCGCCGAGGCGCACCGACCACGCCCTCTCGATTCAGCATAATGGAGAAATACAGTCCGGGCAGCTTGGTGATAATTTGGCTGTCTGGATTACCCGGATCTCAAGGCCACGCCTTATGCGCGCCAATCGAGGCTCAGGGGCCGTTGAGCTGCCAAGCCGCACATAGAAACCCACCAATAACGGCCGCTCCTATCGACAACTCCTATTACACCTGGGTTTATCAGACTTAGCCGGGCCTTCTCCGCACTTCCCAGTGTGTACCCCAGACTGCCGGGTCGGTCAGAGTGGATGCGACTCAATCCGGCGCAGGCCCTACCCCAAATCGTCACACTCAATCTTGGTGCCCCTATCCTCCACGTGCCGCACCACTCGCCGTGCTAACTCCGGGCATGCAAATACCGGCCGCCGTGCGGAGAAGCCACGGGATGTCTCATGCAGATATTTGTTCCGATCAGCAGCATGCGCCCGGCGAAACCATGCAAGAGTAGGACCTGGCCAAGACGGCAGAAATCTCGTTGTATTTCCTCCTGTCCAACTCCACTGGTGGTTTTTGCCCACATTGGTGCGCTTCTCACAAGTACCGACACACTTGAATGCTCGAAGTTGCGACCACGAGGGCGACGTGTTGTTGCGTATACCATGGTTACGTATATCATTTAAAGTAGGGACGTGCTCTCAACTTGAGAGTCTCCTTGTGAACCTGAAGATCCGCGGAGCATGTTGTTCCTGGCAGATCATTCATCCACCAACAGCGCAACGCTGCGTGACACGAGCTCAGGAATCTGACGGCTGAAACAAGGCTCGTAGTGACAATCTCTTGAGCGGGATTTTGATGACGGTACCAAAGAAATGTCTATGTCGGTAGCTCGGTTTGACAGCAACAAGACAGGGATAAGCAAACAAGAAAATGGGACCTCCAAAACTCCAGTCCTTTTTAATATCCACCGCATTGCACAAACGCTTTATTACCACACGTAAAGGAAAACTCCCAGAGTCGGGATTGCTCCCACGAACAAGACCGGTATCCTAGTACCCGGAAGGGACGACGCGCCCATATTGCTTCCCTTGGCCGCTCATCGCTGCGACGGACCCTGCGCATCCTGCGCCCCTCGCTCCCCGAGGCCAGCACTTGCTGCGCTCTCTCCGACCCGGACTTCATCTTCCGGAACACCAACTCCAATGCTCCCCGCAGTGCTCAGCATGCTCACAACCCGCGGTCTATCTCTGCCCTCGCGTTGCGTGGCAATGGTTACTCCACCACCCCCTGTTGTGCTCGCGGCAACGCTGACAGCAGCACTGGCCGTCGTGCTGACACTATCGCTCCGTGGCCGGCTTGCCGTCTGGCTTGCGCTCGCGCTGGCACGACTGGCGTCGCTCGGGCGGCGCTCACGAACCATGCGTTCCAGATCCCTGACGCGACGCTTCAGCGCCTCGTTCTCCTTCTTTACCGAGTCGAGTTCGGCACGGTAAAAGGCCGTCTCCTCGTAGCGGCTGGTTGCCGGGAGGATGCCAGGTGAGAGCTCGCTGTAAGATCCAGGTGTCGCGGCAGAAGTATGCAGAGAAGTGCTGCTCGTTTGTCCACGGTGGGCAAAGTAGTTGGCCATGCCGGGGTCGCCAAGGTAAGAGTGGGTGTAGCTCGGCGGTTGAGACAAGCCTTGGGGGTCTCTGCCGTGGCTAGGAATACTGTGCGGTGCCGGAGAAGGCGAGCCGGCCCGGCTACGGCGGGAGGCGCTGCTGCCCTGCCGACTGAGCCCAACACCGCCAAGAACCGGCTGGCTGGGGCGAACCGGTGCCGGGGAAGAGATACCGGCCATCGATGTAGTGGATACAGAACCGACGTTCGCGGGAATGCTGCGGATGCTTGTGTTGGACGAGGTTCGGTGGTGCACGGGGGCTCGGTGGTGTGCCAGGCCGGGACCCGAAACTGCAGGTTGGGGCTCGCCGAGGTGCACTGACTCGGACGCGCTTGCGGAGGTCGAGGAGGCGTTTGAGACGACCGATGCGTTGTGGGCCGCCCGAAGCATCGTCAGCTCCCGCGTAAGACGGTTTACCTACGGACATTAGCTGCTGGTGTCTCGCATGTTGGGGACTTGAGACATACCACAGCCTCTTGTTCTTTTTCGAGCTGCAGATGAAGGTCCGCTGCGGTCAACGGCCGAGGGTGCCGGGTTGGACCCGGCCCAGGCCCGACGCCAGTATTGTCGCCCATTGTTTGCCCAGATACCACACTCGCTGGTAGGAAATGAGGAGACGGCAGGGATGACGAGCTTCCAACGTTGTTGACGGTGCTCTGGTTCGACGGGAGAATGTTGAGAGAAGGCGATGGCGGCACTGGCGGAGGAGGCATCTGCTGCGAAGATGCGCGACGGGGTGCAGTCGCGAGGACGTGGGGAGACGGTGGAACCGAGTTAAGATCGGGCATAGCGATTCGTTCGAGCTTGGGTTCGCGCTGGGGATCGTGACTGCCGATTGTCGACGGCGACGAACGTTAATGTTATCGGGCGACCAGAGCTCGCGGCACCACTTTCCCAGGAGTACGCCGCAGCATCAATTCGCGTCCAAAATAAACAGCATTGATGGGTCGGCAATTTGGCCGTTCATGCGACCCTTCCAGAAACTGGTCGTCGATTGCTGTCCACTGGCAATGCGGAGGAAGCCTCACGGGCCGCCCCTCACTAAAGTGCGCTAAGTTTCAGCCTCACCCATGCCCCTCCTCCCCCTCACCAGGCGCCATGCAGCGATCAGCGGAGCTGCCACACCGTGACCGCACAGTGCGAGCAGTTTAGCTGGTGAACATGATGCGATCCGCCTCTTTTTTCTTCACCCAGGCCAAATTTTATCCTATTCTTCTGTGTACGGATCCGTACCAGCTTCTGGATCGCGAGGTCAACTCTTGACGATAAACAATTTAATTCTTTCGTGTCCATTTACAAGGAGCGAAGCATAATAAGGTGTAGACGATCTTTTCGTTTTAGCTAATTCGAACCACAACACAGATCGGACCTCAATTCTCCATCACCATCCTCACATCGTCTGCAAAGGTCTTCTGCCAGATTTCTACGCCCCTGGTCGGCACCCAACCCAGCTTCTTGGCCACAGTCGCTACGATGCGCGCGTTGCTGGCGAAGCCCGCCTCGACTATGTCCTCGTCCATGGTACCGTTCAACTCAGCCGCCGCCGCCTTGGTCGCGTCGGCAATCGAGACGCTGAGGACCGTCCGATCGGTAATTTCGCCCGCGTCGAAGCAAGCATCGGCCACGCCCTGAGCCACGTCGCGCCACGAGTGCAGCCCATTACCTCCAAACAGAATGCCTTTCTTTCCCGTCGGCACGCCCTCGCCATCGCAGTCGGCTATGGCCTCGACCACGACGCGGTACAGCTCCGCCGTGTCCTCGACGTGAACATGGCCCCACACGCCGTCACCGTTGCCGATGACCACAGACCGCCCCATCATCATCGCCATTCGCACCATGGACGGAACCTGGACGCTCATCTTGTTGAAAAGGCCCGTGCCGATGCCGTAAATGAGCGGGCTCATGATCACGACGGTCGATACGCCCAGTTCAACACCGAGGTCGATGGCAGCTAGCTCCGCTGTGCGCTGCGGGTACGGCCGGGCTTCTTCGCGCGCCTTTTCGAAAGCGTAAATGTCGTCGACGGCATCGTCAAACTCGCGGTCCGCCGGCGAGTGCAGGTAGTTGCCCGACACCGGCCGGTCGCCGAGGTTGGACGTGCCCGACGTGTGTAAGTACCAGACGGGCGGGCCGGTGGCGGCCTTGCGCTGCCCGAGGCCGCGGATCAGCGCAAGGCCTGACGGCGCGTGGTAGCCTACGGTGCAGTTGATAACAATGTCGTGCTCGCTCGCGACCGCCGTAGTCTTGTCAGTGTCGTCGAGACCTTCATATAAGACGGGCTTTACGCGATCGCCGTAGGCGGCTGTGAGGGTGGCTGCGGCCGATGCTGAGCGCAGGAGGCAGGTAATGGGATGACTTCTGAGGGATTCGGATGGTGAGACGAGGAGTGCAGTCAAGATGCTGCCGCCAATGTAGCCGGTTGGGCCAGTGAGTAGGATCTTGGGGGCCATTTCATCGAATTGTTCGTTTCAGTTTGGCTGACTGGATTGGAGACTGCCGAGACAAATCATGATTTATATCCATGTTGGAGCGGGCCGGTGTCGCGGAGTTGCGGGATCGTGAGGTCGCGGAGTCGGGAGGACTTCACGCCATGTTTACAAAAGCTTCAGGATGAGGGCTTCCTCGCGGCGCAAATCCCGTTCCCGACGGCTTGTGCATTTGTCACCAAATTCCGTGTCACTCTGCAATGCGGACATGTCTTTGCTGGCCGGGAGACACTATAAGGTAGATTTTGAATCGTTGAGCGCTATGCTCCGGAATTCTGGTTCCAGGACGAGTCTGTGTAACCATGGATTCGAACGCCGCATTTGGAGTCGCTGAGTAACTTGTTGGCGTCCTGAATTCAGGGTAAGGTATCTCGAAAGGTCGATGGTGGTTAAAGGTACCGAATACAGCGGGCGAGCGGGGCTAGCCAGAATTGGCGTCATGGCGCGCGGGAGCTTGCGCGCAGATCGGATGAAGCACTGAGCGATGACGGAATGGAAAACCCAAAGTGGGTGACTTCTTTCCATCCCGATGGACAATCTCCAAAATGATGTCAGAGGGCCCCTCATTGTAGAATACGCGCATTTCGACCTGTGAGACCGCGAGCACATTTAATGCCCTTGATCCCCAACCGTTTGTTGTCATTCATCACCTCGCCAAGTTCTGCACCAAGCACTACTCATCTTGCCCAATTGTAAGTATAACGTTGAGACCCTGGTCGGTGCTGCTGTTCATTAACACCGGAAACGCAGCCCAGACACAACTCTCAACCGTCATCATGCCCGAGCCCGTTGAACGTGGACAGTCGCCGCCGCCTGAGCGCTCGTCCGGAAAGCAAATGCACGACCCTCCTGCCTCTGGCCACGGAACCGATGATGCTTCAAACAAGGAGGAAACCAACAAGAGGGGATTGGAGGTATGATGCCTGGCCTGCTAGCTTGGTACAGGGCTAACGTTACAATCTAGAACCTGGAGTCCAACCCCAAGTGGCCCCTCGAGGAGATCGAGGCCAAGAAGTTCGCCAAACCCAGCAAGACGGAGTCTAGCTCTTAGTTGGGAGGGTATTCAAGGAGAGAACGAGCTTGTACGATAGAGACGCTTTACCAATGCCATGATTTGAAATAACCCCGCACTGTGTCTGTCTTGGCACGCTTGAACAAAGACGATTGATCGTAAACTGCGCACGCAGCT
Organism: Podospora aff. communis PSN243; assembly: GCA_033296975.1. NCBI lineage: Eukaryota > Fungi > Ascomycota > Sordariomycetes > Sordariales > Podosporaceae > Podospora > Podospora aff. communis PSN243. The sequence goes on along the minus strand of MU865990.1, from coordinate 133,135 downwards.
AGAGCAGAATCGTGGGTTGGAGGGAAATGTTATGTAAACAGTATGATGGCCTGGCGTCAGCCACCGATGATATATTTGTTATCTCGAGCTTGATCTTCTCGATGAGGCGGCTTTCACATGCTCGAATGTGAGCAACGAGGCCGCCTGGTGTGGAGCCAATCAAATATCCCGATTTTACCCCTGCCAATCCCATGCCGTGGCTGCCGTTCGCAACCCCGGTCAGCACAGCCACAGAAGGACCCCTCAGCCGTCAGGGGATGACGACATGGCTTGCGGCGGCAGCTGCCCCTCCCTCATCATACGTTCCCAACCGTTTCGAAGAGTACGCGTCCGTGGAAGGTCTGAGAATTATCTTTCTTTCTCTTAAAAGGCAAAAGCTTATCCCCTCTCGCTGCAATTTACCTTGAGCATCCTCAGCAATCAAACCCCCAAGTCAGTGACCTCGCTGCAAACTACTTATACGCCTATAAACCCCGCATCAAGCGATCAGACCACCACCGTCAAACACCAACCACACCAAAACCGACACCATGGCGACCACCGTCAACGTCAAGAATATTGCCGCAAAGACCGAAGACAAGGAGATCAAGGACTTCTTCAGTTTCTGGTAAGCTCCTCCCACCCCACCTACTCGAAACTCCATCTCTAACCCAACCCAGCGGCAAGATCACCTCCATCGACGTCACCACCGAAGGCGAGACAAAGAGCGCCACCGTTACCTTCGAAAAGGAAACCGCCGCCAAGACGGCCCTCCTCCTCAACCATACCAAGCTCGGTGCCACGGAGATCACCGTCACCTCCAGCCTTCCCGATGACCACGAGAACGGCGCCCCCACCACCAACGCCGACCGCGACACGGACGAGATCACACAAGAGGAGAAGCCCCGCGCTCGCATCCTCGCAGAGTACCTCGCCCACGGCTACCTCGTCGCCGACACGGGCCTTAAGCGTGCCATTGCCCTGGACGAGAAGCATGGCGTTACCCAGCGCTTCCTCGGCACCCTAACGGCGCTCGACCAAAAGGTGCACGCCACGGACCGCGCCAAGACAGCCGACCAGAGCTACGGCATCACCAGCCGCGCCAACTCGCTGCTCACAGGACTGAACTCGTACTTTGAGAAGGCGACCGCTACGCCAACAGGCAAGCGCATCGTCGACTTTTATACACAGAGCCGTCGCGAGGTGGAGGACATTCACAAGGAGGCCAGGCGTCTTGCGGATATCAAGAAGCAGGAGGCGGGGGGTAGCTCGTACAAGGCTGCTGGACTCGACAAGGTTTTCGGAGCTGAGGCACCTGCCACAGAGACTCCCGCGCCGGCTGAGGGTGCGGCGAAGCCCACCGCATAGACATGTGATTGGGATTAGACGTGATAGTTGGGAGAGACAGTGCTGGCCGACAGGAAGGGCAGTTATGCACAATGCCCGGGTGGATTTCCTATAGTTCCCTGAATGAGGCTGACGACATTATGACGGAGTGGGCGTCTTTCCAATACACTCAGCTCTAGCATGTCTTCACTTTCTGCCGTGTTTCCGATGTTCTCTGGCTATCATCGAGTTTTGCTGCGATGTCTCATATTTCCCCTCGCCGTCTCTCGAAGCGTCCCCCCTTTCCCTTCCAACTTCAACGGGATTTTTGTCGTTCTCATGTACAACATCACCTGTCTCAAAGATGGCAAATCAATACGTATTTTCCTAGCTGCATGTAATTCAGGGTATTTTGCCTCCCAAATGCTAATGAGGAACAGAAGAAGAAAATGAACAAAAAGTCTACGTGACAAGAAGAAACAAGGAAATATCGACAATGCAGCCGTCAATGTCGTGCGATGCTGAAACCAAGGCCCCGTTTTTCTATCCAAAACACAATGCACAACCCATCCGAGCCACACCTACAGTGACACCGCCCCGGTGCTTCCCATTATCCCCAATCTTCGAAACTCTCGGTAGCTGTCTACCTCTTATTGTAATTCAAGAAACGACTCTGTCTCAATGTCAGCATCTCTCCACCCAACTCATGTCAGGTACGAGGGTACTCACCGCTGTAAACAAAATAATCAGATTACTCCCAATAAACGCCAAAAAGATGCCGAGATCCCTCCACCTATAGTCAAACGACATGCCAAGCGGCTCATAAAACTCATCGCCGACCTTGAAGGCGCAGTACTCGCACAGACTCGTGGCGTTGTCGACGAGGTAGCCCCGTCCGCCGTTCTCAAAAAACGGAGTCATGTACTCCCCGCAGCTTTGGCCATCGGGCGCACTGAACCGGTTGAATTCTTCGGGCGCGCAGTTGACGGGCATCTTGTGCAGGGCTGTGACGACCATGCCGCTGATGAGGCGGGTGAATGGGTCGAGGTGGTAGAGCCAGGAGCGCCAGAAGGCAGGCATCTGCGGGGCCGGGATGGTGACGCCGCAGAAGAGCGCAAAGGTGATCATGATGAAAGGGTCAAACTGGGAGGAGATGAAGAGGGAGGGCGTCAGGGCGGAGAGAGCTTGGCCCATGGTGACGGAGAAGACCTCGGTGATGAGGACGATGAGGAACTGGTACCCGGCGCGGGAGGATTCAGCTTGGAGGCCAGGCATGTAGTAGATGGGGAGGAAGAAGCAGACGGCGCAGAGGATGGAGTAGGGCATCTCGGCGACGACTTGGGAGGCGGCGAAGACAAAGGAGGAGTACATCTTGGAGGACTGCTCGCGGAAGAAGAGCGCGCGGGAGATGTGGTAGCGGACTTCGATCTGGGAGATGACGAGGGCCGGGAGGACAGTGACCTGGAACATGATGAAGACGCGGTACTGGAGCGATTGGCGGGACTCGTCGAGGTTGAGGTAGGTGAGACCTGTGAGCACGGCAATGACGACATGGTTGAAGAGGCGGGTGAAGAGGTAGTTGGGAGAGCGCCAGCAAGCGAGGTTGGCGCGTCGGATAACAACCTTGAGTTGGTGCCAAAGGGGCGAAGCGTACTCCTTCTCCAGGGTGCGATCGCGGTTGGAGTCGGCGTCGAGGCGTTCGCGCTTCATCTGGATGATGGCGTCTTTAACGTTGGCAAGTTCAGGGCTGTCCTGCCAGATGTCGGCCCAATCTCGGTTTCCAATCCGGGGAGAGCTTCCGGCACCGATGGCCTCCAGCATGAACTCAGCAACGTTGTCGGTGTCCTTGGCGATGGCGCCATGGCGCTTCAGATAATCCCTAAGAATTAAAGCGTCCTTTCCGATGTCACCAAAGTACACACAACGCCCACCGGACTTGAGGAGTAGGAGACGGTCAAAGTTCTCAAACAACGCTGCGTTTGGCTGATGGATGGTGCAGAGAATTGCTTGGCCAGCAGCCGCAAGCTTCTTCAAGAACCGAACAATATTGAACGCGCTCTGGCTATCGAGGCCGGAGGTAGGCTCATCGAGGAAGAGCAGAAGCTGTGGCTTCGCCGCAAGCTCAACTCCAATGGTGACACGCTTCCTCTGTTCGACAGTCAGGCCAGCCTCAGGGGAGCCGATAATGGCATCGGCAAAGGTCTCCATCTCAAGCAGGGCGATAATCTCCTCAACGTAGGCGTATTTCTCCTCTCGGGGTGTCTCGAAAGGCTGGCGTAAGTCGGCCGAGAATCGAAGCGCCTCGCGGACAGTCTGGGAGGGGTCGTGGACGTCCTGTTGCTCGGCATACGAAGTTCCGCGTTGGAATTCCTTTCCGGGCTTCGTACCATCCACAAGAATGTCGCCAGTAATGACACCAATGTTTTTCCTAGCCGCCAGAACATCAAGGAGGGTGGTCTTGCCCGCTCCTGAAGCACCCATTAGAGCCGTGAGCTGTCCAGGCTTGACATAGCCAAACACGTTGTCGAGAAGACGGCGGGTTCCACCTGGTACTGGGACCTCGTAGCAGAGGTTCTCCCACGTCAGGATGCCTTCGGAGTTGATCTGGAGCTCGGATTTCTCGTTGTTTTTGCGTGCCTCCCTCCGTTTATCCCGATTTGCCAGCAGGTCATCGTTAAGCTTCTTCCTCTCCGCGTTTGGCTTCTGAAAGATCTTGGCCGTGTTGCCTCCCATGCCGTGCTTGACAAGCTCGCCCAGGAGAACGTTCAGGGAGAGGTAGACAACAATCAGCGCCATGACAATGCCCCAGTTCCTCCAGAGGCCACCCTTGTCGTAGGAGAAGCCCTGTTCGATATATGCCGATCCGGAAATCTCGAGCGTGCCGGGCGTGGAACCAGCGAGTGTGCAGACTTGGTTGTCGATATTGTCGTATCCTGGGCCGGCTGGAATTAGGGAATCGGCCGTGCATGTCATGTTAATTCTTGAGAACTCGTTCTCCATCATGCCACTGAAGCACAACCCAAGCGGGTTAACCCAGTAAATCCACCGAAGCCACACTTGCTCTGTGGGGGGTCAGCATATAAGACTGTTGGAGGGTTTGGAATGGACTTGCCGCTCTGATACTGGATCAGATAGCCAGATGTGATGATGAAGAACGTGACTGACAATCATATTAGCAAATATTGCATGAAACGTCGAAGCTGATACGCAGCAGCCGGCGCAATGAATTGGGATACTCACTGACGAGGACCGCAAACTTGGCGGCATAGTCAAAGTCAGGGCTAAGACATCCGATGATACGGAAGCAAAGCGTCATCGCAATGTTTCCGGAAAGCACCATCAAGAAGAAGACTGATCATGTTAGCTGTTTGGTCCGAAACGATAGCAAGCCACGGGATGATGCCAAGACCCCAAGAAAGGGGGGAGGCATTCGGCACAGCCAAGTAATGGCCATTTCTTTAGAGCACCACCCTGTCTCTCGTATCCACGTCTTGGGAACACATAGTGGCAAGAGAGCGAGGGAACGGGTAGAGATGAGCACTTACCAAAGAAAGCGCCCGCAGTCCGGGCTAAATTCGTCATGAAATACACTGCCAACAGTTAGCATATCCACAAGCCCAAGATACAAGTGAAGACATACCAATCACGCAAAACAGCAGAATCTGCGACGCTGCAAAAGCCTGATCGACGATAATCTGGGCAATCCAGAGAGCCGACGGTCTGTGAAAAGCGTATGCCTTGTGCTTGTTGAGAATAGGTCGGCCAACCATGGTGCCAGCCAACTCCGAAAAGGCTTGAAAGGCGTTGAACAGGAGAGAAATAAACATCAGACCGCCCTTGCTAAAGGCACTGGCGGAAGTCTGGCCCAAGTTGAGATAGAGAGTACCAAGAACAATAGCGATGATGATAGACCTCAGCCACGAGAGAAACAGAGCTAGAACGTCTTGCATCTTGAGGACGAACTGCCTCTTCATCAACGCCCACACCTGCTGCTGGAATCCAACTGAGTAGACAGACTTTTGTGTGGCGCCTCGACGCTTTTGCTCGAGAACGGCAACCTGGAAGTCTTCGTGCTTCTTGGTCTCCACGGCCAAGGACTTCTTGTACTCGGCCATATCCGCGTCGAGCTGCTTGGCGAACTTGGACTCCCTGAAGGCCACTTCGAGGGTCTCGGGGCTGTGTGGTGCGTTTTCGGGTGATCGCCCTTCTTGATAGTCGCGCTCGAAAGAATCAGTGCAGCCGGTCACGTAGTCAGGGGTCGTCTGTCGGGGACGGGGGAGGAACCCCAAGCCTTCGAAGTAGCCCCTTGCTTCGTTGGCTGGACCAAAGTAAACCTGTCTGCCCTCGTCAATGACCAAAACCTTGTCAAACACATTGTAGATGTTCTCCGAGGCCTGGTAGAGCGAAACAAATGTTGTCGTCTGGTACAGGTCGGTTTGCACTCGGAGAGACTTGGCGAAGTCGAGCGCCGTGGACGCGTCCAGACCGCGAGTGCTGTTGTCCCATGACAGAATACAAGCGTTGGAAACCAGCATCTCTGCAATAGACACACGCTTTCTCTCACCACCAGAAACGCCTCGGATAAAATGTCCACCAACGACCGTGTGCCGTGTATGCTCAATGTTGAACATCTTGAGCAGAGTGGTAATGACGCGCTCTTTAAAGGTCTCCTTCGTGATGCCGGCAGGCAGCTTTCCCGGGAGCTTGACGTCGAGGGCAAATCCCAGAGTCTGCTCAACGGTGAGCGTCGGGTGGTGAAGGTCGTCCTCCTGGTTGTAAACAGCCTCTCCGCGGTACTGCTTGAACTCCTCGGCCGTGAAGGGCCCGTAAAGGACCTCGCCTGTCACGCTCGTATATCCGTACCGCTGGTTGGCGATGTTTTTGAGGAACGTGGTGCAGCCGGACCCTGGCTTGCCGAGAACCAGCACCATCTCCCCAGGCTTGCAGATACCCCTGAACTGGTGAAGCAGGGTGACCTCGGTGCCCTTCTTGCCCATCCCAAGCCAATTCATCACCGGAGTGATGACATCGAAGAAGTCGACAAACGCGTCTGGAAATGTCTTGACGTAGTTGGTGCTACCGCCCATGCCCTTGACCGTCAGCCCGTCCCAGTAAACACCAATGTGCTTTGGCCGAATACCCGCTTCGCGCTCCGAATCGAGATTGCCGCGCAGTGTCGCCTCAAGATCGAACTGTTCAACAGACTCTTCCGATGCCGGTGACCCAAAGACAGCCACGCCCTTCTCTGTGTCGCCCCCATGGCCATGGCCGTCGGTGCGACTTGCGCGGGACAGTCGAGAGAGCTCCCGCTGTAACTCAGCAAAGTCTGCCTCAGCCCTCCGAACCGAGACACCTCCCACATTCGCCGTTCCGTTGGGGTTCTGCCGGCGTGCCTCCTCCCGAAGTTCCTCCACATCCTGCGTCCTGGAGGAAGTCGAAGAGCGCGTCGTCGCCGTCGGCAGCTCCTGGTGAAGCTCGACGTCACCGAGCTTCTCTTTCTCGGCGTCCATCACTTCGACACGGCTGATCTTTGCGCTGCCGGTGTTGAGCAGAATGACAGCCGCAATGGTTTATATCCCCAAGCCCCTCTCCGCAGCCCTAAAATGAAATTGCAAGCGAAGCTCAGAAGCTGCCGGGAACTACCCTGTGATCGCTTTGTTGTGGGTCAGAAGTAACAAACACAAGCAGAATTAAGGGCAAATAAAGCTGGTCCCCAAACGAGTGAAAGAACGAGAATCTGGGGGTTCGTATAAGTGGTTGATAATGCCGAACGGCGTTCGGGCGGTCCCGAGCAAGTGGGGGACTCGTTGCGATGGCTCTGAGAAGGAAAAGATGTGACGGAAGAGAAAAGCCGGGTTGGGGTTGATGAGCTTCTCCAAACACTTGGTGGGGAGGCAAAAGCTTCCTAGATTAGTTTATGTATGGGATGCCATCGGCGCTTGGCACGCTCTGCTCGACGCTCGCCTTATTACCAAGCAGCCCTTCAATCGGCCGCCTTCCGGCAAGGAGAAGCCCAGAGGATTTCCACAACCGTCGACTTGAATGGCATGTTACCCACCTCTCCCACATGGTCTAACAAGGTAGCCCGGATGTAGTGTTGCAGCACCCATCTGAAGTGGTCTAGCCCGAATCCAGAGGGGTGGACCTTGCTGCGCTCTCGCAAACATCTCCCACACCATCTCGAGATGATGCGAGCGGTCCGCATGTTTAGCTCCGAACACTGTTAGTTATCCCTCTACCCCAATTCCAAAGACATCTTGCAGTTCGAGGAAGTCTCTGGGAAAAGATGAACAGACGGCTATCCACATCGAGTAGCATCGAGGGGCGAGAATGAAGGACCACCTGTGGATCCCCAATATCGATGCGCTCCATTCAGCGGCGCGGGAGGTTTCGAAACTCGGCTCTGGGTCAACTTCGGCCTGACCAATGTCGACAAGCCGAGGAAGCGGTGTCGTCCCAGCGGTAAAAGCGCGGTGCGTATACGGCGGGGCCGGCAGCGGCACCAGAAGTCGAGAGAAGCGGCGCACATTTTTTCGACTGCAGCGGCGGCCACATCCCGATTGCAGGGTTTGACTCACCCCGGCAGGGTGGGGTGAAGCGCACAGTGCGATCCCATTGGCCAATCTTAGCTCAGACGTTGAAGTGACAGCCACGGGCAAGCCCGGCTTTGGCACGATCAAGAACCCATCATCAACTCTGCTGTATGACGACAACGAACCCACGAATCTGAGTAGTTGCCGCCATGCCGTGCTACACAGAGTTCTTACAGTGGCCAACAGCCCAGTTCGATCTGAGCCTGATAGACGATAAGCTACCCCAATCGAGCAGGTGGGCGCACTAGCGGCCAACTTCCCCACATCAATGATTTGCTGTGGGTCTCAACGGGATATCCGTTCCCGTTGGTTCTCCTCCAGCGGTCTTCTCGAAGGAACGCCTGGCCTCGGAACTGGGAGGATTTAACTCGGGGATAACAGTTGTGAGAATCTCCTTGTGTTGCAAGCGTTCGATATAACCACGCGCTCTGTGTATGCGGGAGCCGCAGGACAGCCGGCGTCGAGATGCGGTGAGGTCGGGCATCAATCGCGCGGTCTTGCTGCAGGACTGTTTACACAGTATCAGCATGACGACGCGCTTGACTCACGAACGTTGCTACAGAGTCCTGACGAGCCCCGCAAGAGGCTCAACGCCATCAACCTCCCAGCCTTGCTCACGGGGCTTGATCCGCACCATTCTACAACGCCTCAACTCCAGGTTGGCAAACTCTGCGGCCGGCATTATCGCCGGTATACATCGGCAAAGGCGATACCAGTCACAAACCCGCCAACACCCGTTCTCGCCGGCTACGCAGCCATCTGACCATTGCCCAGACGGATACGTCCTCGGCGATGGCCGCGCGTTCACCTACTCATGAAAAATTCTTGTCTCCGCGAACCCCGACGCCCCTGAAAACAACCCAGAGTACAGAGCGGGCCCAGGAACAGTATCACTTCAATGCGTCCCGATCCGTACCCAGTGACTCAGATTGTGCGTTAGTGAGCACCTAATCTAGCAATGAGGCTGAGATTTGAGACATGAGATCAACTTCAGACTACAGTACACTCCATGGCAAAAAAATGGTCTACAAGGTCAGGAAAGCTCGGCATCTGTAGATCCCATGCGATACCTACGCAATATCCCGTTCCTCCTGTCAGTACTTCCAAGGTACATATCCCACCAGTTACGCACTTCCAGGCGTCCCTATACGCCAAAAGCGAACATAGAGGGTGCTCTTGTCCCTCGGCCGAGTCACACGGTGAGTCCTCCGGTAAACTGAGTAATCCACCCGCTACACCGGCCCGCGATCCGGACTCGGGGTCCGAGGCGCGCGGCACGGAAACCCTCGGCCCTTCGGGTTCCGTGTAATGATGCACACCGCTAGGGCTCACAATTCAGGCTCCTCCGGGTTGCTATCGATGGGCAGGTTTTCCGGATTGCGCCGTTGGTACAACAGCGCAAAAAGCGCGACCCACTCCAGGCCAATGATTATAACTGAATCACCATGATAGAACCCACGAAACAAACCTACTCAGGTACTCGGCAATTCGGCTCAGGGATTCTGCCAAAGACTGTACGGTATGTATATGCATTTGTGAGATGGGTCAGAAAACGACACCTTCTCACGCCGTCTATAACGCTGATCGCCCAACCCGAACCAAGTCTTGCCAGCCCAGACCAAGATTCCATCCATTCCTTTCCCCCTGACGCCATCCCAACCGGCGCCTCCACCACAAAACTGCCCATAGACCATCCAACAATTCCAACATCATCAGTCATCACCAAAAGACGCCGCTGGGTCTGAGATCCGTACCAGGGAGGTGGTTGGGGTGTATCGGCCAGCTTGTGATAAACGCTAACACGCCAGTGTGTATTCTCCTCCTCCATCGATGCGTGCCATACCAGAGTTGATCAAGACAACGCCAAATTCCTATTTCTCGTCCACGCAAGAAACCCGGTGGAAACGCCGACTATGCTAAGCTGGGATACGAGGACGACGTGAAGCCTCCCTATTTTCTTGATGTCTGTAACCGTTTTGCCCTTGTGGGGTTCATGATAAGTCGCACCGGTCTCGACAGTTATTTATCGAGAACCGACTTTGTCAACTAGAGCTCTGACTCCGCGCCATTAGCCTCGATAGCCATCGGGCTCCCGTTCTGATTTCGCCTTTGCTGCCGTAGACGTCGGGCGTTGGGGTGGCCAGGGTGTCCATTCATGTTCATGCTCTCGTCGTCATCATCTGATTGCCCATTCTCAGCGGCGCGGCGGGCCTCGTCCAGAACTGTTATATCTGCTGGCTTGTCGCGCAACCACTTCATTCGCGGGCCAGACCGGGCCATCTCAGATACCCTGAAGCCGTAGATCCTCGGCTCGTAGATCTTGCCCGGCCCCAGCCCTGGTGCAATGTTCCGCGCGTACATGCCGTTGAGCATGTCGCTATTCTCTCCCGTCGTGCTCGCGCGTGAGAGATTTGTAACACTCTCTCCCGCAGATTTTGACAAGTCGTACTCCGGGAAGGTCATGAGAAAGAGCGCGCCAAAGGTACGGCCGAAGAAGGCACCGTCCACGGTCTGGAAGCGGCTGTTTGGTGGGACGTAGACGTCCAGACAGGACGGGCAAAAGAGCTTGACCGTGTCTTCCCCGGGTATGTCTGACAGCCCAACAGGTAAAGTCCTGGTTTGGTTGCAGTTCGTCCGCGGGCAGACCCCAAAGTGGCCCATCTCGTACTTTTCCGACATTATCTGGATGCCCGCCCTAGAACAGATAAATCGCTGGTGGATCAGGCCGTAGAGCATCTCGGCGGAGGATTCGACGACCGAAAGATCACTAGCAATGCGGCTGTGGTGTCTCCTCTCGCCGTGCGACCGACCGCCCAATCCGTCACGCGCATCCCCCGACACATCTTCGTCTTCCTCCTCTTCCTCGTCCTCGTCTTCATCGTCATCTTCTGGTTCCACATCGAGGATCATCTGCGCGCCTGCGTCAGCACCACACGAATCACGAGAAAAGAGAAGCCTACCTCGAGCGCCTCTTTATACATGGCAACCTGCGTTTGCAGGCCAGTCAGGTTGAAATCATCCTCGATAAACTCCTCGGACACCTCGGCGAAATACTCGTGGCCGAGGAGGGAGCAAAAGGACGAGATCCAGCTCTCGGGGACGCCCGACGAAGTCGACATTTTGGAGGGGCAGGGCGGCGTCGACGCGGCGGGGGCGGGGCTAGAGTCCGAGGACTGGGTGGGATGAACAACTGGGCTTCCGGGCCGACGCGATCGCAACTCGATATCTACGAAGCGGGCATGTTCAGGCGCAGGGCGATGCGCAGGTCGGTCGGGCTGGAGTGGGTATGGGTGGCCGGGGCTGGTGGGCGCGTGCTTTTTGCTCGGCGGGGCTGCAGTGATGCCTTGTTTTGCTGGAGATGGAGCCGGCTGCTGGTGGTTGCCCTTTTGCTTGGGTTTCTTCAGTGAAGCCTGCCCTCATTCTTGGTGGGCGGCTGGCCCGTGCGCGAGTTCCCTCAGCCCCGCGTTGTGTGCTGCCTCAGGCGCCTTCCTCATCTCGGTGTGCGGTGAGCGCTGTGGCGCCAATCACGTGCCCTCGCGCTGTCCTGGCATTTGCAGCTCGCGCCTCAGCACCTCTCCACTCGCTGTTTCCCTGGCTCGATGAAGAAGACCAACGATGCGAAACGTCCGGGGTGTGCCATCCGTTCGGGTGGTGGCCTTGGCCAGCCTTCCAAAGCACGCTCGCATCCCCAAGGGCCCGATCATCCGAGAGCCTGAGCCGGGGGGGTTGCCAGAAACCATGTGGCCGCTTGACGTCGATGTCTTCCGAGACGCCGCGTTTGAGCCAGAAGCGCCTCTGGTGATGAAGGCCGCCAAAAATAGCGACTTGGCAATTTCTAAATACTATCCCGGCCGAAACCTACGAAAATGGCTGAGAACCCCTCGCGAAGCCGCCGAGTTCACGCCGTACATCAAGCGGTTTACGAACTCGCTGCCGCTTCATTACGAACTGCTGCTCCCTTCCACAAAAGAGCCCTTGTTGGGCCCTGTATACGATTTCGTCAAACATTTATCAGCATCCGAGGATCCCTCACTACAGTTCTTGGGCGACTTGGTCCGCACCCAAATCAGCGATTATGCAGAGCAGACAGGAGAGCGGTTCATCCCCTTCGATGCCCCTTTGTCGCTGATGTTGGCGGCCATGCAGTTCAATGAGGGACGAGCCCCTGTATCGCGCCTCAAACAACTCTACATCGCGCAGGCGTCTCTAAACACTCTTCCCGAAGTTTTGAAAAGAGATTTCCCCACCCCAGAGATAGTCAAAACGGCCGGCAAGGGGGATATCTACAGCTCCAGTCTTTGGCTCGGGTTACAGCCCACGTATACGCCGTGGCATCGCGACCCAAATCCGAACCTGTTTCACCAAGTATGGGGCACAAAAGAAGTTCGAATACTGCCTCCCAGGGGTGGAATTACGCTTCTACTCCAGACAAGGGCCAAGTTTGGGATCAACGCCAGCAACACACGGATCCGAGGGCCAGAGATGATGGAAGGCCTCGAGCGAAAAGCCATGCACGACGCAGTATGGGGACCGGGTGCCCATGAGAACCTGTACAAAGCTTCTCTCGAGCCTGGCGATATGCTATTCATCCCGAAGGGTTGGTGGCACAGCCTCAGGAGTACCGGAGCTTTCGGCTCCGTTAATGCATCGGTCAACTGGTGGTTCCGCTGAGATATGGGAGGAAGGCATGTGCTCTAGATGTCTGAGTCAACTCACCGGTAGCTGTCTAATCGAACAACGTTGCAAGCGCTGGCGTCCCAGCAATCTAAGTTCGTCACAGTCGCATGTTCCGAGACGGTCTGCCATCACCACAGTTCATCGAGCAAGCGAGATAAAAGCGTCACCCAGCCCGGGCCAAGAGGTTCTCTATATGCTCGCTCTACCGCCGCGGCGTCTCATCATATACTTGGGATACACTGAGTCTGGTTTGTCGAGACCTGCAGACTGGATTCAAGACTCGCCAGCTCCGGTTCCAGTGCCCACCGTGCCCCTTTGGCCTCGGGGATGACGGGGTCAAACAATGCCCAGGACGACAAGGGCGTGAGCGTAGCGTGCTGTGTCTCGTTGTATGTTCCGTTCAACCCCATCTCGCCCATCGCCTGGACGTACTCCGCCGGAGCGCCTGCCTCGACATGCTTCCCCAACAGCCCAGCAATGGCAAAGGCATTACGCTTCTCGAACCCGTTCACATACTTCCAAACAAAGGGCGCCTTTGCGTACCCTGATGGCAGCGTTCGTATGTTGAGACTGGGATACGCAACACCATCCAGCACAAACTTCCCTTTCTCTCGCCCATACGGCTTGCCATCAACATCCCAAAACGAAAACGCCGTGATCCACCCCGACACGTTCAACCCCGCCCCGCCACACTCCCCCGACTCCTCCGCCAAAACAACCTGGTTCCAAAACCCCTTCGCCTCCTCACTTCCCGGCCTCTCAAACGACTCAACAATCCTCTCCAACACCGGCCTCAACCTCCTCCCATACTCCTCCACCTCGGCCCCTAACGTCGCAAACCTGTCCAACCTTCCCAATATATCCTCCCAATCCCTCAACTCCCCATCCAGCCTCACCGACGGCAGCCCACACAACGCCACCTCATCCACCACAAACTCGGTCCTCTCCCACCCCATCATGATGATATGCGACGCCATAATGCTATTATCCGACGTCGTGGAGAAATACGGCCGAATAAACTCATACACCCATTCCGCGCCCACCCGATCCGTCACGGCTCCGTAAAACGTCACCATGATCAGATACCAGTCGGGAAACTCGGATATCTCCAGCGGCCCCGGGCCCGCAAAGTCAAACACGTGTTTGACCTTCTCCTGGTTCGCACGCATGTAGAAGCTGAGCTGCGTCAGGATGGTGAGCCAGACGACGTCCGGCTCAATCGCCAGGTGCAAGTGCTGGCTCCATGCTTGGATGGCGCCGCGGATGAAAGAGTCGGTTGAGGGGAGGATGGCGCGGCCGGGGTATTCCTCGGGCGAAAAGAAGAGGGGGGAGCGGTCGCCTAGGAGGAGGGTCGCGGGGGAGGAGCCGTTGGGAGAGGGTAAGAATTCGGGCTCGTTGGAAAGGCAGGATTGGAAGAAGGCGTAGGGGGTGGTTGCTCCTGCAGGACCGGTGTAGGGTTTGGGGGTGCCGCCGGGGAGGATTAGGGCTGCGAGGGAGGAAGGGGGGATGAGAGCGAGCAAAAGGAGGGTGGGGAGCATGGTGAGGGTGATGCGCGAGGACGCGCTTAGGGCAGATCGAGATTCTCTCCGGTGGTGATGTTAGGTGTAGTTAGGTAGAGTAACAGCTTTCTGACTTCTTGGGCTGCATCCCATGCGTGGACGGCAGAGGCGTGATGTGTACAGAGGCGGCAGTGTGTGGGGAATTCAACCGCCGGTTTACCCAGCCACTATGGGTGCTGACAGCGGCTGCTTCTGGCAGGAATCTAGACGTCTATTACTACCGGGCTGCTGTAGGTGTTGGTAATTATTTCGAGATTGCGGGGAAGTAGATCTCGGTAGTAGAAAGTTGCAGCGCCGGGGTTGATTTCTAGGTCCGAAGGGTTTTGCCCCTTTTTCCGTAAAAGTAATGTACAAACAGTCGAGCGAAGGACTACATTCACTGAATGCTACAGCTTCCGTCAGAATATTGCTGAAGTGACCTTGAGAGTCTGATGACCGTCGCAAGTATTCCATTATTTGATCTCCCAGTCTGTTCTCTTTGCCCCTTTTGACACGATCTCGCCGTGGTTTAATGCCAGTGATGCCAGTGATGCCAGTGATGCCAGTGATGCCAGTGAAATTATCCGAGTCAGGTTTTTTACGTCGTTTGTCGGATGCTCTGAAAACAACACAAACCGCATTTTTCAAAAAGATGACACATACCGAACTTCATAGGTAAGTTTCACTTTGTGACATTGTGGGTGAAGATTTGCTAGAGGTCGTAGATACCTTGTTTACTAGTAGGCCATGTCCTGATTGAAACTACAACTCACACCCATCACGAAGAACGCCAACCGGCACCTAAGAAACAATGCAATGCAGTCTATGTATTCAACCGGAATACACACAAGTGGCAGCGACATTTGATACCAGTGATATCAGACCCTTGACTCGGTTGCCTACCTTGAACCCTGATGAGTGAGCAGGATGAAAATAAGCTAGGTTCTTCTTGAGACACAGCAACGCATAGATATGGTCAGCGGCCTTATGGATCTACCTAGCAAGAGCTTTCGGAGGCAAGGTAATCCGAGCAGTGTTGCCCTGGAGTGGATGATAAAGCGGCATGCGGACGGCCTGACGACCGGAACAATCTAAAGGCTGCGCGTCTCCGGGCAGATTTTTTGTACCCCTTTCCGGAAAAAGACATTGTTCAGCTCCTGAGATGTGGCAGCGAGGCCTCTTTCGATGCGTCGTGAGCTTCCAAGGAACTGCCGAGCCCTGACCTTACAACGAGGCCGGCGATGTATTGACTTCACAGATGAAGTCCTCCCCCTCAACCGCCACGACTCCAACATCCCCACAACACTCGGTAGCTGTAGGGTTGAACTTCACCCATCGGGCCTGGTTGGTTCACCGTGTAAGTGACGAGCAAGCTAGCCAATCATGGCTCTCACTGCAAGTCTCACAAAGCTGCCAATCAAGTACCCATCCTGAATGGAGCACACCCCCACCTCACGATCCCGCAGCCGGGCCCTACCCGTTGCACAGACGACCTCGATACATCCCTTCTAACTCACACGCTTGAGCAGACAGTCACACACGACCGGCAACGCGGGCTTACATGGCTTGTTGCTAGCGCGCTCAACCACGTTTTGTGATTCCATGTCTTGCCTCCTCAACGCGAAGCCGATCCCGGGGTTGGGTGCTGTCACAAAGTGTCATTTATGGCCTGCCACGTACCACGACATTTCGTTGTAGCTGGTTCCGCCATGCGGCCCGAGTCTGTCAGGCCTGCAGAGTCCACTTAATACGCGGAGCGGCTAGCGGTTGGCAGCTCGCCAGCCAGTCTTGGAGCTCTCGGCCTCGAAGGGTTGGCCAATCAGACGATAGCGGCTTGGGGCTATCCGACCGGATCCGGGACGGAACGGGGTGGGGCCTTGGTCGCCTTCAGGAAGCCGGAAGAGAAACAGGAATAGGTGCTGTACTAACGTTGGGTTATCTGGGAGAAGAGGAGAGAAATGAAGCCACGAATTTCATGTCTCGGCAGTTGTGTTGGATGTTGGTACCCGTGCAACAGCGTCTGGTACAATACGACGGCGATAACAATCTTGAAGAGCATTCGTCCGGTCCTCCGAAAGGGGCATAGACGGTGCGGGTCGTCTGGATGTTTGGGAGCCTTGGGACGGCGGGATCTCCCGCACAAGGCAAGCTACAAGATCTCAGATTCGTGCGGGGGGCAATATCCGCAATGGAGCCACAGCAAGTACTTCAGCTGTTCGAAACTCGTCCTGTCGGCGACAGTGTCAGCAACCGGGTCTTTTCGGGGACGACGGCGATTTTTGAGACAGCCACCCGAAGGGTGGATCCATCGGCTCGATATTGCCGGCTTGCTCACCGAAAACCACAGATGCACGCAAAACTGGCGCCGACAGTACTGCGGCGGAGGCCTCACAAGTTCAGATCTGAGATCTGACATAAAACCGTATTCGGAAATGGAGCGCGTGCGCCTGGCCCCCCTCCAGGAGTTCAGAGGTCCTTCCGTGTCGGCGGATGTCGGGGGATCGGCAGATGTGGGAAAACTGGGGTGCCGGCTCCGAGCAGGATTGCCGGCTCAACGGAGGAGGGCGTGTCTGATGTCAGTCGATGGGAGAAACCGGAACCACCGAGGCCTAGAGGGGGGTCTAGACTGCAGATGCCATGCAGGGACGATCCGCTGGTGGATGCGACCCCAGCTTCCGCTCTTGGCAAACTCATGGCCACCATGTTCCAGCGTTTCCAGACGGCCCAAGACGACGATGACTAGCAACGGCTTGGCTGACTCTCGAATGGCAGCTCTTGGCGAGACACAGGCTGGAATCCGGACGGCACGATAACTCGAGGCGTTTGGCGGCCGACGTGTGTTATTTTCGTTCCCCGCAGACGCCAGACGTCGCAACGGCGTCGCACAGGGTCATGCAAAAATCAGTAAAATTTGGAGAGGCTTTACCGCTCTTTCCCGGCGTTTGTTCTCGTGACATACTCAGCTTTCGTGGTTCCGCAGGGAAGCGCAGGAAGGAGCATTGGATAACGAAATTTGCGGGCAGTCACATGTCTGCTTCAGCGCCGATAGGTCGCAAGCGGTGCAGGGTTACGTAAAGGCCCATGCTGGCTTGCCCTGGGCCTTCGGTCACGCTGTTCCAGCACCTGCCCTGTGCGAAAACATCCTCATTCCACGTTCGCGGGTTCCCTTCCGGATCCAGCAGCTGGCCATCTCGCTCAATCTTGTTCCGAAGAGACGCTTGAAATGCAAAACGCAGCTTGCATACCTGCAATCCAGATGTCGGGCAAAGTCGGAACGCAGCCAGCGAGGTACCTATGACGGAATTAGATTGTCGGCAAACGATGTGGGAATTTCGAGGCCATCTGGTGGGGCAACGGCCCCCCGAGGTGGGCGGGTTTCAGGCTGTGCCTGGAGGGGTAGAGGGGCTGGAGGGGTTCGTGTAAGCCTCCAGCTTCCAATCCATGGCATCCGATGTCACAAGTTCCCCGGCTTCTTCCAAGCAAGCCCATGGATACGATACTGAAAATTCAGCCAAATCCTCCCGTCGGCCGGCGCTGTGGGTTGCAGCACAACAACGAAAACATGCATCAATCCTGGTCAAACTTTGCTCAAGATATTCGTGGATGGCGGGGTATTCTAGACGCGAGGCTCAGGCTGGTCAGAGCCTTGTCAGTGGCCGGGGAGATTTTCTTCGACAACGCAGGTCGATCACTGCGGGGTACGCTTTCCCTTCACGCCCCAGAGCAGGAAAAGAAGGCAAAAAGAAACCGGGAGATTCAGGTTGCCAAGGGCTCGGCGACCCAAGCCCCAGATTTTCGTTCCCGTATCTCTAACAAGGGCTCAGCAACGCCCGTTCGACCAGGCCCGAGTGAGAAATATGACGGCCGGGAGAGCTGGAGCTGGGGCGTGCGGGGGGCGTTGGATTAGGGGGCGGCCTCGTTACTGCACGAGAGCCGCTATGTTTTCGTCCAATCGACGACCCGGAAAAGGCACACTGGCTGACGTTCAGCTTGCTCCGTTTCTGAGTCAAGGTCACGGCCGGCGCTAGGGTTCAAAGATGACGGCGTGCCGTAATAGCTCTCGGCGGCCGTCGTCATGTGCCACGCCTTACGGGAAACCCAGAAAACTCAGCGTCTCCAGTGACCTGTTGGAGCCCTCTGGCGGCTCTGCCCCCCAGCAGTATCCTCTGCCGAGCCTCGTCAATGGATACAGCTCCAGACCACGGCAACGGCAACGGCGAGGGCAGGGGCTCCAAAACGACCTGGCGGTAGCATTGGCATCACGCTCGGTCTGCAGCAGCCCGAATCCGGCCCAAGGTTGTCCCAATTCGCACAGTCGTGGCTGCTGGACGGGAAGCAACGCTCCCGCTCAGCAAATCAGGTGGCAGCTGAAGTGAAATGCAAACGCGGTATCTACGCAGTTGACCCAGAGATAACGGGCTGCAACAAACTGGAACCCTAGACGTCCATGTGGTGCAGTTTCAACGCACACAAAGCAAGGGCGACAATATCGTAGCCCGGTGTAGCCTATGAGACAGTGCGTCGCCGTGTGCCAGTCCCGAAGTGCGACAGGGGTGCGGCGAGAGAGCTCCGGAAACAATTCGTGCCCCAGCGGCCCAATCGCAGGCAGCCCGATCGAGCGCCCAGCGCACCCGGTCCTGTTCCCGGTTCGAGTCGCTGGAAAGGTCGACTCGCAAGAGTGGAATGCGGTCATCACGCCCCATTGGACCCGCTGCCTTGTCCCTAATCCCCATGGGCCCCGTGGGCTCCACGCATTTATATCGGCCCCGGGCCCTGCAAGGACATGCCGCCCTTATCTACGCTACCCGGCTTGCTTTCTCCATCTGCGCTTCTTGTCAACCCTGCATCAAGTGGATCAGAAGAGATCCCAACGCACCCGCATCGTCTTCGTTGTCGTCGCACCCCCTGCTCTCATCCGGACGCCCGCATCGCATCAAGAAGCACATAAGAACAATGGCCGACCCCGTTGCCAGAACTGCTTCTCCCTATACTGATCCAACAGTCAAGGGCCCTCGCTCACAGCAACTCCACTCCGGTCAACAGTCTTCCAGATCACGCAACAGCAAGTCTTCCCTCTACTGCGCGCTGTGCATTGCATTCAGCTCCGCTTCGTCCGAACTCGTCTCCTAGAGAACCTCGACGCTAACGTCAGATGTAGTGCTCGTCAACACAGTAAACAAAACTGGCCTCCATCCCGGTGGTGTGCAGTCAGTAGTTTCTCCCTGCTCTTCAAGGACCAACTGCTGACCTCTTCCCAAGACCCGCCATGGAGCACACCGAGCTCGAGGAGGAACTTCACGAGAAGGCCCACATCGACTATGACCGCGTTGCCATCGTGAGTCACGGCGACCCGATTGGACAAGTGAAAGTCGCGGAGCTGACAGCCGGTCACCAGATTCCCAACCCCTCCGTCGCCGCTCTCTACGAGGACGCATTGGTAAGTTCCCGAAGCTCCACTTACACGGCGGGAGCATCCGACTGACATCGGCACCAGGTGTACGAGACCGGCACAGCTATCACGGAAAGCGGCGCCCTGACGGCATATTCGGGCAAGAAGACCGGGCGGTCGCCGCTCGACAAGCGCATCGTCAAGGAGGAGACGTCCGAGAAGGACATTTGGTATGTTCCACCGCAGAGCTCCGGCATGCCCGAGCCGCAAGCAGTCGCGCATTCCTCTGTGGAACAATGTGCTAACTTTTTCATTTAGGTGGGGACCTGTCAACAAGCCCATGACACCTGAGGTGAGAACCACTCACTTTCCCAAGTCCAATTCCCCAGCATTTTGCTCTCTTTCCCGTCACCCGTTCCTAAGCCGAGGTGGCGTTCTCGGCCCATTGGTCACGAGCCCCTCATCGGCCGTCAGGATTTTGCAATTCGAGCATTATGACGGGTCAATCGCTCAAGAACGTCATGTCACTTGGCGTTGCGCATCTCCCAAGACCTCTTCGGACGCCCGGAAGCGCTTAGTCGTGCTGGGCTGATGCCTGCGATCGTCATTGTTGTCATCGTTGACATTGTCGAATCGTTTCCCCTCACTGCATCCCCTGTCGCTTTCGTCATTTTTGCTGCAGCCCCTCGTCCCAAGACATGCACCCCACAGCCGATAGCCGAGCCCAAGCCCGAACGCCCCCACTGCTTTCATCCCCCAGCACCAATCACGTGTGCCCCGACTTTTCAACGTTCGCGTCGAAATTCCACCGCTGACAGGGTATCCACAGGTCTGGAAGATCAACCGCGAGCGTGCCATCGACTACCTCAACACCAGGAATCGCATCTACGTCGTCGACGGATATGCCGGCTGGGATGAGAAGTACCGCATCCGCGTGCGCGTCGTGTGCGCGCGCGCCTACCACGCCCTCTTCATGCGCAACATGTTGATCCGTCCTTCGCGCGAGGAGCTGGAGCACTTCCACCCCGACTACACCATCTACAATGCCGGCTCTTTCCCCGCCAACCGCTACACCGAGGGCATGACCTCCGGCACCTCGGTCGCCATCAACTTCGCCGAGAAGGAGATGGTCATCCTTGGTACCGAGTATGCCGGCGAGATGAAGAAGGGTGTCTTCACCGTCATGTTCTACGAGGGCCCTGTCAAGCACAACATCCTCACCCTCCACTCCTCGGCGAACGAGGGCAAGGACGGCGATGTCACCCTCTTCTTCGGCCTTTCCGGCACCGGCAAGACCACCCTCTCGGCCGACCCCAACCGTGCCCTGATCGGTGATGACGAGCACTGCTGGAGCGACCGCGGTGTCTTCAACATCGAGGGTGGATGCTACGCCAAGACCATCGGTCTCTCGGCCGAGAAGGAGCCCGATATCTATGGCGCCATCCGCTACGGCTCCGTTCTCGAGAACGTCGTCTTCGACCCCGAGACCCGCGTTGTCGACTACGATGACGCCACCCTTACCGAGAACACCCGCTGCGCGTACCCTATCGAGTACATCAGCAACGCCAAGATTCCCTGCCTGTCGCCCAACCACCCCACCAACATCATTCTCCTCACTTGCGACGCCCGCGGCGTTCTGCCCCCGATCTCCAAGCTCAACAGCGCCCAGACCATGTTCCACTTCATCTCTGGCTACACTTCCAAGATGGCTGGCACTGAGGACGGCATTCTTGAGCCCCAGGCAACCTTCTCCTCCTGCTTCGCTCAGCCCTTCCTGGCGCTCCACCCCATGCGCTACGCCAAGATGCTGGCTGACAAGATCGAGGCCCACGGCGCCAACGCCTGGCTCCTCAACACCGGCTGGGTCGGTGCCGGCTTCTCCCAGGGCGGCAAGCGCTGCCCGCTCAAGTACACCCGCGCCATCCTCGACGCCATCCACAGCGGAGAGCTCGCCAAGGTCGACTACGAGAACTACGAGGTCTTCAACCTCCAGGTGCCCACCTCGTGCCCTGGCGTTCCCAACGAGCTCCTCAACCCCAAGAAGGCCTGGACCGCCGGCGCCGACAGCTTCGACCGCGAGGTCAAGAAGCTCGGCGGCCTCTTCCTCGAGAACTTTAAGAAGTACGAGAGCGAGGCCACCGAGGACGTCATCAAGGCTGGCCCCGTGGTATAAAAGCTTGACGCTTTCCCATCAGATACACGACAACACATGCATCGGATCCCGGAGTCATGCTTTTCTTTGCTTTTCTTGGATATAGCCCTGTTCACCTTGTGTTTTCCTAGCATATCATAGCTATTTTTCTTTGTCTCGTCGCGTGCGCGCCAAACCGCCGCTGCGCATCGCATGTTGTTTACGATTTCTACCTTAGACAAAAGGAGGGGGGCTGCTGCCTGTAACAATACGGCAGAGCCGGTACGGTACCCGATTGGGTGGAGCGCCACACATGGCTAAAAGGGATAGGACTGGGCTGGTGATGGAGACGATGGACTCTCGTCGGATAATACTCTGAGATGAATGAATGCGTACTGAATACTTTGTGTTCCGTCTCTTGTGATGTGATGTCCTTGTGGTGAGCTGCCAGGTCTCATTTCGAAGATTCGAGGTGGTTTCTTCCAAGGTGCCAGACTTTCAGCCGGCAAGTTGAGCTTGGATAGCTATAGCTATTTCGTCTCTTCATAGATATCAAGATTGCCACTCCATCGCTTCATACCAAGCCATGTCTCCCATGTTCAACTTGTCATCCGCTTTACCCGATGATTGAGGTTGCCACACTGATTTCGTTGTAATCATCACGGCTGTGACCAGACGGCCAACTGTCGACGTCTCAGTAGAGGAAACAATTCATACATTACTGCATCGCTCGAAATTAATCCGTCCCGCCTAGGAAACCCCCAAAAATATTGCAAAAAAAGAAGCGCGGCGTGGTTCGAACTGGCCGCCCGAGGCTAGCTCTGTGGGTTTCCCAAAGCCGGGGGAAAGCACATCCCACCGTACTCAAAGAAACCCGACGGCCATTACCACTGCGCACCAAGGCCACAAGTGACATTTGGTTTATTGAAAGGGTCTTGCTTGGACACCCCTATATACCTGCTTCTGCACCGCCACTACTTCTTGACACAGACTATCCAGTTCAGATTCCCCACCGGCGGCATGAAACTCGCCCGCCCACTCCTGATTTCCCATTTCCTCACTTCCTCCTCCCCGCCTTCCACGCCGCATGTTCTTAGTAGCGCCTCGACCTCCTCTGGCGTGCGTGTTCGCAATGCCGACATCCACCCGTCGAAGACCAGCACGAAGGGGAGGATGGGGATAATGTAAGTGAAGAAGAGCGTGGCGGGGGATCGCCATTTAATTGCGTAGTAGGGCGCGGTGAGGAGGATGCCGGCGCCGAACAGGAGAAGGGAGACGAAACCGCCGAGGAAAGTCCGTTCTTGGAGTTCAAAGATTCTGGGTATTTCTTAGGAGTGGGTTAAGGGATTAGACAGGGCAGGGGGCTTACCCGAACCCATCGCTGGTTTCGAGGGTGTTTTTGAGGATGGCTTTGGCGAGGGGGTCGTCGAAGTGGTGGAAGGCGAGGTTGAAGAGGCGAAAGACTTTGGTGCCTTCGGCTTTGTAGCGGCCTACGAGGTCGGCGGGGGCGTGTGCGGCGTCGACGGAGTCGGGGATGTAGGAGAGGTTGGGGGATGCGGAAGCGGCTTTCTTCCAGTCGTCGACGTGGGGGTGGAGGTCGGTTAGTACGAAGCGGACTGGGCGGTTGGGGGGTGCGGCGGCAACGGCAGCGTAGCTGGCGGTGTTGGTGGTGCCGTTAGTAATGGGCCCGTTGCAGATGGCGGAGGTGGAGGAAGAGGGGGTGGATTCGATGACTTGGTTGAGATGCTTTTCGATTTCAGGGGTGGGACCGCCGCCGCCGGCGCAGAAGTCGATGTAGACGTAGTCGCGGACGGTGTTTCCAAGGTTGCTGGAGAGGATTCGGGCAGCGAGCTGGGCCGGGGAGGAGCTTTGAAGAATGGGGACATGGGTCGTCCAGCATGCCGTGAGGGCTGCTTGAACCCGCGCTCGAAGGAAGGATGGAAACCTGGGGTGTTAATGTTGGATCTGTGAGGCTGTCGACGGACTTACCATGGCATATCGTCAATCTCAAAGAGATGCATTCGGGGGACTAAAGGCGCCATCTTGGCTCAAGCTGAGGTATACTGGTGTTCAGCGGGGGTTCTGGTTTAAGTAGTCAACGGCTTCTCCAGGCAACGATTCCCTGTCAATTCCGAAGTTGATGTCGTTGCTACGAGCCAATTGAAGACGTGCGAGCCGAATATCGTACCACGTCTCACAAGGCGGCTCTTACAGGCTGGCTACACCAGTGTCGAGCTTCCCTTTTCTGCCAGCTTCAAAACGTCGTCGGGATGACGTTATGGGATTTTTGGCGTCGCACAGGACCCATGCAGGAACCGTTGGCGTCCACAGTGCGGCTTGGCGCCCGCCACACTACCCCAAGTGGTAAATTAAGCGCTCGCCTTTGGCAGGGGCTGGGATTGGTTCCTCGCCTATCTTACGATAACCGGACATCATGCGTCA
The DNA here is from genome assembly GCA_033296975.1 of Podospora aff. communis PSN243. NCBI lineage: Eukaryota > Fungi > Ascomycota > Sordariomycetes > Sordariales > Podosporaceae > Podospora > Podospora aff. communis PSN243. Next base: position 109,060 of record MU865990.1, on the reverse strand, counting down.
TCTTTGAGCCGGGCAGTCGGCGCGTCATGTGCTGACAGGCCAAAGATAGACCGCCTCGAGTCTGACCGGACCTCCTATTCGCCGGTTTGCCGTCCAGAGTATCATAGACTCTACGAAATCTCTCAGGATGCGGTGAAGACACCAATTGCCTCGAAAACATCACTCTTCCAAGATCTCCTGCCGAGCTGCATGACGGTGTCTTGGTTTGCCAGGGCGTCCCTGTGTCTGCACCCCGCAGCCAGACTCCACGATGGGCGTTGTTGACACTAAAGCGGCGGTCTATGCCATCGGCATTGTCATCTTTGCGTTATTACTCCGTGCGTCGACCAGGAGAAGCATCAGGCGGAACGGCGAGCCTTTGAGGTCAGTGGGCCTTGGCGAGGGCGTTTAGGCTTCGGACTGACATTGGTTTGCAGGAAACCTCCAAATACGCTGCCACTGGTTGGCAACGGCATTCAGTTTTTACAGGACAGATGGAAACTGTTTGCTTGGTTTGACAAGTGCCAACGCATTTTTGGTTACGAGACTGTTGCGCTCACCGTGCCGACCTTGCCCCCTGGCGTTCTCATCCACGACCCTAGAAACCTGGATTTTGTGTTCAAGCATGAGGGCATCTTTACCAAGGGCAACTTTGTGAAGGGGCGATCATGGGATCTCTTCGGTATGGGGAATGCTGGCACCCTTATGGGCTTTAAGTTGACATATCTCAGGAAGCGGTATCATCAACGCTGACGGGGAGATGTGGAAGGTTCAGAGAAAGGCTGGGCTGAGCTTTCTCAACACTGCCAATCTTCGGGTGCTCACCGAAGTGGCTCTTCCGCAATACCTCCGTGACAGCATTGCTGAGCTCAAGTCTGCGACTGGTGTTGTCGATTTGCAGCATATTTTCCATGAGATCACCACTCGACTCATGGGCAAAATGGCTTACAATGTAGGGAGGGCCCACCCGCTCGTCCGATGAGTGGCTAACACGTCACAGATGGAGATGCACGCCGACGACGACTTCTCACAGTCCTTTGACTATGCATCCGGAGCCACAGCAGAGCGTTTCCAGAACCCCCTCTGGCCCGTCACCGAGATCTTCTTCGGTAAGAGGTTCAGGAGATGCGTCACCGTCGTCAAAGACTTTGGCCGCCGCATCGTCACCAGCGCTGTACACGACCGCCAGCTCCAGAAAGAGCGGGACGACGGTACCCTTATCGACGAGGAGAGTAAGCTTGATCAAATTTCTGGCAGTCTCATCCAATCTTTGCTCGAAGCCATTCCCAACGAGCAAACCGTCGCCGATGCCGCTCTGACCTATCTATCGGCCGGCCGCGATACAACGGGCCAAGCACTGACCTGGGCTTTTTATCTCCTCATGAAGCATCCCCACATCGCCTCAAAGATCCGCCAGGAAGCTCAACAACGCTTCGAGGAAAACGGCGTGCCCGCAGACATTCAGGGGGAAGACTTCGATCCAACCCTTTTCACCCCTGCCTCCATGCCCTACACTATGGCCGTATTCTACGAAACCCTACGCATCTATCCCCCTATCCCTTTCGAAATTCGCCAGTGCATGCAAGACGCTACCCTTCCTGACGGCACATTCCTACCAAAGGACTCCGTCCTCGTGTGGTGTCTCCTTGCCATGCAGCGCTCGCGCCTCACATGGGGCGAAGATGCAGATGATTTCAGACCCGAGCGGTTTTTGGAGGATGGGAAGCTGGTATCAAGAAGTGCATCCGAGTTCCCTGTGTTTTACGGCGGAACGAGGACGTGCTTGGGGAAGAAGATGGCGGAGGCGATCGCCGTGCAGGTAATCCCCACAATGGCGTTATTATTCGAGTTCAATGGGGTAGAGCAAGGGGAAAGAAGAAGCAAGACGAGTTTGACGTTGCCTATGGAGGGCGGATTGCCTGTGAGGGTTAGTGTTAGAGGTCAGTGATGGGTCCATGGGTTCGGTGATAGACGGATCGGAGTTTGACGTTGGGATAGACATTTGTTGCATAGCCTGCGTTCCGTGAATACCTAAAATGAATGTGTTTTTGGCTGTTATCGATTTTCGTCTGGTAAGTTTTGTTGGTGAGTCGTTTGTCGGTGAGTCGTTTGTCGGTGAGTCGTTTCTTGGCCCCCCGAGGATGCCGCGTTGGGGTCGCGATCACCTTGATAGCCCCGATCTGGGCCGAGTCAGTGCAGCACGACCGGATCGAGAAGCTACCGCCCTCTGGAATTTCGTCAACCCCAACTACTTCACATCCCCCTCTCTAACCGTTTCCAATAAAAATGCAAAATCTCCCCTCTTGAATTCCTTCTGTACGATCGCTGTCAAACAACCAAAAAAGGAGAGAAAGGAAACAGACAAAATGTCCCTCCTCCAATCCCTCCTCCGCCTCACAAACTTCCGATCCCCCCTCCTCCGCACCATCGTCCCTTCTGTGTCCGCCGCCTTCGCAATCCAAGCCGCCTTCGCGATACCCTCCATCATCGCGCAGTCCGATCGCTTCTATGACTTCTCTGGGTCCGTCACGTACCTCGCTGTCACGGCGCTGAGTCTGTACCTCCCTGCGTTGCGCGCGCGCGCCGCGGGTTCGACTTTGCCGCTTCCGGGGCTGTTGGAGGCGTTCAAGAATGGGGGTGGGGCGTTGAATTGGAGGCAGGTTTTGCTGAGCGGGTGTGCTGGTGTCTGGGCGGCTAGGTGTAAGTTTCCCTCTTCTGTTTGTGTTTTGGGGTTAGTGACCAAAAGAAACAGTGGGCAGCTATCTCTTCCAGCGGGTATTGCAGGAAGGAAAGGATTCGCGCTTTGATAAGATCAAGACGTCGCCGCCGAGGTTCTTGGTGGCGTTCATGGTGCAGGCAATGTGGGTGTCGCTGTGTCTGATGCCTGTTATGGCTGTGAATGCGATTCCCGCCGCAGCGTTTGGGACGGGGCTGAAGCTGACGGATGTGTTGGGCTTGGGGCTTTATGTGGGAGGTTTGGGGTTTGAAGTGGTGGCTGATCGCCAGAAGTCGAAGTGGATGAAGGAGAAGCGGGAGAAGCAGCATGATGAGGAGTTTTTGACCAGGGGGTTGTGGTCCAAGAGGTATGTCTCCTTTCCGGTGGTTGTGAAGTGAGAGGTTGGCTGACGCTTGTAGCCGCCATCCCAATTACTTTGGCGAGTCCACGTTGTGGACTGGTATTGCCACGGCTTCCGCTGGAGTTTTGCTCTCACGCCCGGTTCAGGGGGCGCTGGCTCTGAGCCCGCTTACAGCGATCTCCCTTTGCGCTGTCAGCCCGGCGTTTGTGACGTTCTTATTGTTCAAGGTGAGCGGCATTCCGCTGAGCGAGGAGAAGTACGATAAGAAGTTCGGGAATCGCAAGGACTTCCAAGAGTGGAAGAAGAATACGCCCAAGTTCTTTCCGAAGCTGTTCTGAGTGGTCAGTATTTGGTCAAGCTCGGAGTAAGCGATGCCAGAACATGGCGTATTGGAGCTTCGCATAGATAGCTAGATTTAATATGAGCTCGGGGATAGTCTCTCGGCGCCTTCGACTAGTAGCAGTGGAGCTCATTCAACGTTGATTCTCGTTTTCTTTGGCTTTTCAACGCCTTCCGCCGCCACATCTTGTTTTCCGCGTGGACCCCCATGGTCCCACAAAGCAAAGAGATATCGAAGAGCAAGCCTTGGATGCTAAACCCAAAAATGGCATATCGTGCCTTAGATTAGCTAACTCCCGCCTGCAAAAAGCCAGCCTTTCAAGCCGTTCAGCCATCAAGCACATACCACATCCAATGTTAACATATCATCCCACTACCCAACCCCAAGTACCGGGTATCACAACAAAAGAGCCCCTCACTTCTTCGACATCATCAACCTCAAAAACTCATCCTCATCCACCCCGCCCTTCCCGCTCGCATCAAACTCCTCCACCATCGCCACAATATCCGCATCCGGTATATTATTCCCCACCTGCTTGCTCACCCTCCGCAGGTCGTCCTGCGTAATCATGCCCTTGCCATCGATATCAAAGAGCCTAAACGCCCTCCTCAGCTCCTCGCGCGGATCCCGTTGCCGGATGAGCGAGCCCGCGATGGCCTGCGTCGTGGACAGATTGAAGAGGCGGCAGACGGGCGGACATTCCTGGTCGAGCGGCCAGGAAGCGGGTTTTTGCCCGTGGCGGATGAGGAGCTCGTAGGTTTGCGGTTTGGGGAGTTCGAAGCCGAGGGCGCGGAGGACGAAGCGGAATTCTTCGTAGGAGAGGAGGCCGTCTTTGTTGGAGTCGAAGAGGTCGAACTGGTGGGGTTAGTTTGGTTTTTCTGGTGGTTGGGAGGGGGGCACTGGGCGTACGGCTTCGCCGACGCGGGTTTTTTGCTCGTCGGAGAGTTTGTTGAAGTCTTCGCGGGAGGGGATGGTGTATTGGATTGCGCGCGAGGCGGCCGCCATGGTGAGAGCGAGGTGCGACTTGCGCGGTGAAGCTATTTACTGGGCGCGAGGGGCTGGGGTGCAGTTGGCGGTGGTGCGGTCGCGAGTTCTCGTCGTTATTCGTGCAGCGCAACTCGGGTCAATTGGGACTGAAGCTGTGCGATTGCTGTTGGTCTCGGGCGCATATTCGGTGTCGAACTGAGAGTATCGCGATCGTCGAATGGCTGGTGGTGACACCAGAGATGGCTGGGGTGTGTGCGAATGCCCTTGCTGCCCCTCCCACCCCTCTTGGAGAACAAAGACCGATTCGAAGGCGCGTCCCGAGCGGTCAAAATTCCACTTTACGCGTCGATGCCGCATCCATGCCACGCGAACCGCTGTGGGGGCGTTAACTTGAAGTTAGACCCCTGTGCTGAATGCGGCCCGCTAAAAATTCTTGTAGCGGGGTAGCTCCAGAGTCGAGAAGAAGCGTTGCGACGTTTGACAAAGGCGACGACCGCATTCAACCGATTGTCAGCAACGCCGCACAAAGACCGCCCGAGATGCCGAAACGAAAACGGGAGGATGGTGTTGAGGAGGTGTTTATGCGATTGAGGAATGAGCTCCACCATGCGCTCAAGGCGGCCAAAGGGTTCGAGCGACAGCGCCAATCGAAGAGGCTCCGCGATCCGAAGGCTGCGCCCGACAAGAAGGACCGCGTGCAGAAAGAGATTGTGGTTTTGAAGGTCCGTCAGTCGCCATCTAGAGCATTTGAATGTTGTCTAATCGTAGTTAGTCTCTCGATTTGCACCAAGCAGCCCACGCGCATCTCTGCTCGGCGCTCTTGCGAATCAAGTCCATTGCCGAGTGTCCAAAGCTCCCGGCGCAAATAAAAGAGGGTGTACCGAAGCCAGAACTTACCGAGGACGAGAGGATAGCCCTTCACAACGTAACCAGCGGTCTTGCCGCTCGTCAGGAGGTTCGATCTGTGATCGATAAGGCCATTCCGGCGATCTGCAAGGTGCTAGGTATCACGGTTCCAGAAAAGAAGGGCAAGGGGAAGAAGTCAGAGCCCATTGATGCCAAGGGCCCTGGAGAAAAGAAAAAGGAGCCCAAGCCAGAAAAGGGGCTGACGCCAAAATCCGAGGATTCTGATCTGGAGGAAGAAGAACGCGCCATCGCCGAGCTCGATGATCTTCTTAATTCGACGTCTGGTGAAGAGAGTGAGGCGGAGGAGGGAGAGGCAAAGAAAGGAGTACGAGGAAAGGAAGCTGCAAAAGAAACTGCAAAAGCAGCAGCAGCAGCAGCAGCAGCAGCAGGCGCAACAGCAACTAAGCCAGTAAAGCGTGCCATCCCCAAGGAGCTCGACCCCATGGAGATCACCGACGACGAAGATGCCGATTCCGAGGACGATAGCCCCGAGGATTACCCCTCAGACCTCGACCCTATGGAAATCACCGACGAATCTGACGCCAGCGAAGCCGAAGATTCCTCCCTCGACTCCATCCCCGACGCCAACCATGGTGTTTCGGATTCCGAATCCTTCGCTGGCTTCAGCGACGTCCCCCCCTCAGAACCAGAATCTGACTCTGAATCCGATGCCTCATCCTCATCATCCTCATCTGCATCCTCCATCCACCGCTCCCCACCCCCCAAGAAACCCAAATCCAAATCCTCCCAAGCCTCCAACACCGAACCCATCACCGGCTCCATTATGCTCCCCTCCCTCATGGGCGGCTACATCTCCGGCTCCGAATCCGAAGCCTCCGACATCGACGTCGCCCCGCCCACAAAGCACAACCGGCGCGGCCAGCGCGCTCGCCAGGCCATCTGGGAGAAGCGCTACAAGGAAAAGGCCAAGCATCTCCAGAAGCAAAACGAGAAGCGCGATTCCGGGTGGGATATGAAGCGCGGTGCGGTGGATGGTGATGCTAACAAGCCGTGGAAGCGCGGAATTCGGAATCCGTTTGCGAGTGATGCGAATGCTACTGATTTGGGGGTGCCGAAGAAGGAGCCTGTCAAGAAGCGTGATGATACGGGGCCGTTGCATCCTAGTTGGGAGGCGAAGCGCAAGGCGAAGGAGGCGCAGAGTGCGGTGCCGTTTCAGGGGAAGAAGATCACATTTGATTAGTTTGGTGTTGTGGTGGTGTGGAGTAGTTCAGGTTAGCCCCTTAACTTTAGCCCCTCTACCCCTTTTCAGGTAGCAAAGTAAACAAACCTCACACCCACAACCACGCCCACTTCCCCCTTTTAAATCACCACACAACATCATCACATCACCGACCCCTGGTGTTTTGGTATTTTCTTATATTAACTCAGTCCGAACTCGTAAACTAAGGCACCGCAAACTCCTCGCTATAACCGCATCGCCGACTCCACGTCGACCATTCCATGCCAAAATCCATCGTCATGCGTCCGAATAACCGCAACTACGCGTTGCCATAACGTTCATATGCGTATGTTTTCCTCCTTTGCTGCCTCCGAATATGCTCCCCAGGCCTCCCGATCGTGATTATAGGCCTCGCCAAAATAAAAAAAACCGCACCGCAAATGTCCGAATTGCGCCCTCCTCGGGGGTTATATAGGCCCTCCCTACGGAGCGTAGATGCCGTTGTAGGGGGTCAAATAGGCGTGAAGTTAGTGAGTATGGGCGTCAAGTGATTAAGAAAAGCGGTGTCAACTGCGTACTGTACGCCTCGGTGCTGGTGACAGGGGGCGTGAAAAGAGTAGAGTGGTGCCTTTGCGGCGGTAATGTAGGCCTCGAAATTGCAAATCGAGGCCTCTGGTAATGTTGTACAGGCGTGTTTGGAGGCCGGATAGGCCTGTTTTTGTGGGTTTTAGCCCCCTACGAGGTGTCGCTAGGGGGTGTGGGCGACAGGCTGAGGCGCTGGCGCTTGTTGGAGGAGGCCTCGGAGGAGGTCTCGATGTCCGAAATGGAGCGCTTGGAGGAGCTGGTTGAGGCCTCTGAGGAGGCCGAGGAGGCGTTGGAGCTCTCCTCAACAGGCTCGTCGTCGTCGGTTAAATCGACGATTTCCGATGCGTAGGAGGCCGGAGCCGACGAAGTAAGGCGGATTCCAGGGGTAGGCGTCACAAATAGGCCCGAGGAATCCCGTGTGGTTGAACGGAAAGAGGTCGGTCCGGCGCTCTCCGCTCTGGCACGGGGGGGCAGCCACACCGAAGGCTGCTCGCGGAGGAACTCCGTGAAGTTTCGAGGTCTGGACGGGGCTGGAGAGGGCGAGTCCCGCAGGTCGATGATCTCAACACCGTCACCGTCATCGTCATTGTCCGAAGAGGACGAGAAGGTCAAGCTCAACGACTTCTCCGACGATGTGATGGGCGAGGAGTAGCCGGAGTCCATGCCACCGTTCCACACGGGGCTGAAGCCACTGGATCGGCCAGACCGGACGGACCTCACCACCATGAGCTCGTCGTCCTCCTCCTCAACATCATCCTCATCGTCAGATATCACGATGGACTCGGCGATGCTGCCACCGTTACCGCCACCATCACTATCAGAGGAAGAGGACGAAGTAGAAGACGTCGCCGGAGACGATGACCGAGAAGTCGGCGTCGAGGAAGAAGAGTTGGTAAGAAGACGGCCAATATCTCCCATCGAGGTGAGGTCACGAGAGAAAACATCCGAGTCCCTATCGTTGACCATCTGGCGAAGAACGTCGTATGGATTGCCGGCTTCATGAACGTAAAAGGATTGAACAAGCTCCCAGTGATCATCAGTCGGGGTCCAGTTCGGCGGGAAGTTGGCCGGGTCGGGGACCAACTGCTTGAGGAGGTCCAGCTCGGAGAGCCGCTTTCGGACAGGGACCTTCTCCATGGTGCAGCCGTTCTGGATATCCTCCTCGAACGACCAGTCCTTCACACGGAAGCGGCGGCCATCGTTGCTTCTCATGGCCTGGTCGAGATCGTAGAAGCGCACCCAAGTCATACCACGAAGCTGGTAGATGTTGTCCATGCCCTGAACCATGCGCAGGGCGCGGAAGATGCGTCGGTTTGGCTGGCCGTTGGTCTTGGCCGCCATGTACTTGATGGCATCCTTGGACTCAAACTTGCGGCGCATGTGGGTCTTGCCCTGCTCGTTGATATGAACAACAAGGGTTCGAAGACAGCGCATCTCCTGGAGCCAGCTAAGGGCATGGGTTCGGTGAGAATAGGGGGGCTGATCCTTCAGCTGCATGGCCTCCGGAAGGAGATCGGCGTTGCGTCTGCGCTCTCGAGGAGCCGTCAGGTACTGATTACCAACGAAGGTAATCTCAATGTTCTGAATTCGCTCCGCACGTGCCCGGCCAATGCCCTGGCAGAAGCGAAAGAACTCGCCGAGACTGGAAAAGGCAAAGGTGTTTAGGCCATAAAAGCAATGAGCACCAATGAAGTTGAAATGCTTGTTAACAAGCAAAACTCGAAGTGCGTCATTGGGGTCCTGGAGGTCCTGTGCAAGGCTGCAACGACGGCCTGCGCCCCAGTAGAAGCCAGTGTTGAGGCCGCTTCTCTTTGGGCCGAGCTCCTCAGCGGTCGGGAAGTCGGCCGGAGGGTCAAAGAAATCCAGCCTCGAGAAGCAATGAACTAGGCGGCCATCTTTGTGCAGCCAGAGCTTGAAGATCCGGGCCTGAATCTCCAGCGGCAAGTCCATAAATTTGAACGGCCGAAAAGGGGCATCGGGGTTCTCAGGGTCGGACAATCTGAGGTCCTTCGGCCTGTTGAACGAATAGGGGTCGCGGCACCGAGCAAGATGATCTCGGCGTTCCACAAACCGAATCTCTGGATGCACCAAGTTGAGGCTGGTGCTCATGTTCTCCTCCTTGCAGCTCAACTTGTAGACTGTATCCCACAGAACGGGGTCGTCCCGAAGGCTGTGGCCTTCAGCCAAGGCCTGGCGGGCCTCCTCGGCCCAAGTCTGCGTTGATCAGTACGTGAATCGGCCAAGCTAAGGGATAGGGGACGTACACGGCTGCTGTGCTTGTACCTCTCCTTGGTCAGATTCTCAATCTGCCGGTGAAGGGCGGCGATAATGTCGTCCTTGGCATCAAGTTCCAGTCTGGCACGGCGCAGGTCCTCTTGGGTAGCGTTGAGCTCGTCTTTCAAAACCACCAGCTCCTGCTCAGGAAGGAGGACCTCTTCCTCGGCGTCTCCATCTCCGCCAACAACAGAGGCAACCTCGTCCAGGTCCTGGTCTTGATCCACATCAGGGTCCTGTTCGACAAACAGGCCCTCATCGTCATCGTTCTCCTCGCCGTTGTCTATAGCGTTGACGGGCCCTGCCACCGGGTTCTGGTTGATGGCTAGGTTAGCCCCAGAGGCCTGGCCATTCTGGATGGCGGCCGGGATAATCGAAGGGGCCGAAAAGGGGGGACTGGGAGGCGCGAGCTCCATGATTCTGAGCCCAAATCTCAGCCGAATAGAGATATAAGTGGCTAAGCGGATGCGTATTGATAGCCCCCAGCCAGGACTGAGGAGCCAATGAGCGCTCAAGGCGTCAGGGTGTCCTGTTGCAAAGATTAGACGAATTTCGTCCCAAGGACTCAACGCCAGTAGCGCGAATGACGAAAGGGAAGGAGCACGGGAGGGTGAGAGGGAGGAGAAATCAGGACTGGACAAGCCCGCCCAGGGTGAGAAGACAGAGAGATTGGACGAACCCGGCGGGATTCGCGTTGCAATGTTCCCCACGACCCAACAAAAGGCGTACGTCCCAACGATTCTCGGGATAACTGGACGAGGGGAAGGACGTGGGACGGAAATTTCCAGATTCCTGGACGAAAAGAGGTATGACTGACAAGAGACGAAAACCGTGTGATGAGACGGAGTTTTCCAGATGTCTGGACGAAAGTGAAGATGATGCGACGGAGTTTTCGAGGCGGCTGGACGAAAGAGGGTATACCCGACGGAATTTTCCAGGCCGCGACGAAGAGAAGATGAACCCGAAAAACTAACGAGGCCAAGAAGAGATTTGGCACGGCTCTTTCCTTGTTGAGGGCTTGAACGAACGGTTCGGGGTAGCGGCCGCACTTGGTGGCTAGAGGGACCGGTTGGAGAAGACCATCTCAGGGAGAGGAGGTTGCCGGAGAGAAAGAAGATGTTCACGAAATAATTCAGGGGCAGCTCGACCGTGTACGAAGGAAATATAGAGAATCTGAACCACACAGAATTTGCCAAATCACGCTCAAATAGGGCCCTACGCAATTAGGGGCAAGTCAGGAGGTGGGTTGGGTTGGAATTACAAAAACGATGCGTTCAGATCGCAGGGGGTGCAGTCTGTGAAAGGGGGCTCGAAGTGAGAAAACTCGTCGAGAAACATGAGGGTGATGCGGAAACAGATCCGTGAAAAGAGGTTTGAAGGGCCCGGTTCTCCAGAACGGACAACTGAAAAGGGGCAAAACAAAGAACAGGGCATAAGTTTCCCAAACGGACACGGCGAAGCAAAATTAGAAGAGGCGTGATAAAAAGGTACCTACCTGGGATGCTGATACTGGCGTGAGAGTGACTCAATGAGATGGTATTTCTTAAGGGTGTGGTAGACCTGTTTGAAGAAACCCTACCGTACACCAAGTGATGGTGTTTAATTGATATTGATATCGGGCTGGCGATAATTGCGGTATTCTGAGGAATAGCTGAAGATCGTAAGGTAGATGATCTCTGAAAGCAGATGAGACTGGACCATATTCTGGAAGAAGTTGATATGTCAAACGATAATATGCGCCGTTGTGACTTGATGAAGATGGTGATGTTAACGGAAATGGAAGGGAGAAAATTTTGGCGGCGACAGGATCAAACCGAGGGCTCCTTGCTTGGGGCTGCCGTTGCTAGATGATATCCGTGGAGGATGATGATGAGGGGTGGAGGTTCCGAGATCCAACTGGATGATCAAGTTGTTGGGATGGAAAAGCGAGAGGCTAGAACAGCCGAAGGTGGAGGAGTTGAACTCGAAAAACAACGAGGACCATTGTGGTTCGGCTTGTGAAAAGGAAAGGACCAGGAACTTGATATGAACAAGTTGGAGGATTGTGAAGAAGTGGTGCGAGGTTGAAATATTGAGATTCGGCCTATGAACTCAGGCGATCAACTTGAAGTTGATGTGGAAGGAGCGAAGAGATGAAAAAGGAAGAATCCAGGTTTATTGTGGTCTAATTTTGTTGAGGCTCCAGGGCGAGAAGGGGCTTGAAAGAAAGGCAGGTACGTCAATTTAAATGGGACTGGATCTTGTGATGCTGAGATGGAAAGGAGTTGGAAATTTCAGCAGGAAGCTGTGGTGCCCTAGGGAGATGGCTGGTTTAGGTAAGAAGACAGGCACGAATGGGAAGGCCGGGAAATGGTGGCAGCCTCAGGTAAATCCCCAGGGAGTAATGTTCATTCACGTGGAAAGAAAACGTGTTTGTAATAATATCAGGTAAAATTCCAACTCTTCAGAGCTGGAAACAAAATGGACGAAAATTACTTGGCTGCCGTTCTCCGAGATAAGTTGGGATGGCGGCATGGGACCGAATTTATGTCGTGCCAACAGCGCCGTCAAAGGGGATGAAAACGAGGGCTAAATCTAGTACTCCCTTTGTGCTGGCCCAGATACCACCCGCCAGGGTAACGCCGCGTCTGACAGGTCCTGGGCATCCTGTGGCTGGAGAGACCCAATCTGGCCGTGCAGCACTGTAGCAACCACAATAATCGTCGCGAGGGACATCGGTCGTGGCCACCGCCCAGCGACCGCAGACAAACGTACACCAATTCTGGATGACACAAGATGCGATGTTGCCATTGGAATCTAGAACCTCAAGACCAAGATGACGATACAGAAACCATCTTCTCCTTCTATGCCCTGTATGTGACACGCATTTTATGCAGCTTTCCAACCCAGATCGCACCAGCTTTAAAGCTTTTGTGTCGTGTCCCTCATCTTGCGGAAATAGTCCATTACGTTTGTGTACACAACCAGCAAAATACCACCACCGGGTCCGAGACGGAGGACCTTGGGAGTAAATCCCTTGTAGAGGGCGGCAAACCCCTCCTCCTTCGCAACGGTAGCGACGGCAGGGAACGCCCAGTTGTACTTGGGCACCTGTCCGGGAACCTTGACGGTGTTTTGGATTCTGGACTTGACCACGTCCATGGGGGTGTTGAGAATGGTGCCCACGGTTCCGCCCACGGTACCCGCCAGAATGTCGTTCGCCGTCTGGCCCGTCTTGGTGTCTGCCTTGGGGAGCAGCCCTTTAACCTGGAAAATGCAGCCAAAGTAGCCCGCATTCCAGAAAATGTGACGCCAAAGAGTCGACTCCAGGCCGTTGTACATGGCCAGGATACCTTCGTTTCGCACCGTCTTGATGACGACATCCACCATGCCGTTGTACTTGCTGGCAGACGCCTTGTCCTGCAGGCGAATCTTGACCAGCTCAAACGGGACGACGATAAAGGCCTCCGTCGCACCGGCCGAGGCACCGGTCAGGACCGAGAGACTCTGGGTCATCTTGACTTGGCCGAATGCGTCGCGGTAGAACTTGCCCCACTTGTCGTTGGCGGCAAACTTGGTCGCACGCTTCGGCGCCTCCATCAGGATAGGGGCCGTAATGCCACGGTACAATCTCGAGAAGCTGGCCGCATGTCAGCTTAAATCCAGCAGCATTTCGTCCCATGGTGCAACCCTACCCTTCATTGCGAACGATCTTCTGGAAGCAATCAAGCATGCCAGAGTAGGCATCGGCGCCGGTGGCTCCTGCGGTCTGCAGCTGTCTACCTGGGTATCAGTCGAGCTCGTTGAGGTCGGGTCTCGGTAATCGCTCACACTCTTGTCTTTACGACATCCAGGGGGTACCTAACAAACGCCAAGTCAGCAAAGGACAGCACACGACGACAGCCAGGGGCAACTTACATGACCAGAATCTGCGCGCGACGACATGTTAGTCGGCCAATTGCATGTATTCGGGTTCGCTGGGTTCACTTGCTTCAGAAACTCCGGCAATGGCACCTGGCGCGAGGAGGGTCGGTCAGCGATCGAGCTCCCGACATTTGAGCTGTTTTCCGGTATGAGCTGCTCGGTCGAGGATTGACAAAGCTTACCAGCCATGAACGTGTAAACAAACGGCAGGGGGGCCTGTTCCGACGCCATCTTGAAGTTCGGGGTGCTAAACTAGCACGCGGTGGACGTTGGGAGGAAAGCTGGCGACGTCGTGGTGTGGGAAGAACAACCGACCGGAAAAAAAGTTCAAAATCGTCACCGTATTCGCCCGGTGTTTGGCGCGGCAGAGGTGGGCGGTTCCTGTAATGCACGCCCCCACATCCCCGCCCCCCACAGCGCCCCGTCCGAAGATCCGCCCAGCGGCATCGGAGCTGGGGCTGGACCCTGGTCATTATCGATGTGTTGGCAGGGGTCGGAATCGTGAAGATCTCGTTTCGTCCGACAGAGCTTTGAGTCTGCGTGCAGTGCCGATGGAGGCTTTCATATGATGAAAAGAAAGATTCATTAGATCGGCCGGAACATCGAGCTTGGCTGCACGCCCAGGTCACACTGCAGAAGAAGGACGGCTTTCTACAGGATCAGGGTCTCCTCGGCAGCGGGTTGATCTGCAGCCACTCATTGTTGCCGACCCGGCAGGGCTCCCAAACCACGTGTATGTGGTTGATCTCAAGTCGTCTGGATCTAGAGTTTGAACCGACTGAGCGTTCATCCCACAGTCTTGTCAATCCCGAGGCCGCTCAGGGGTAACCTGTTGCGTACCTACCTTCTGCAACTGGTTCCTGGGTTGGACGATTTGGGTCTTGGCACATGCTTCTCGATTTACGACACACCGTTATTCTGGAAGATGTCCGAATAGAGCTGCCCTCAAGGATCGAAGGCAGTGTTGATTATGTGCGTCCAGAGGCTAACAACCTGCCCTATCTTTCTCTCCAACAGGCTTTTGGCTCCACGGTTAGAGGCGTCTGTGGGCGCTCGACAGCCATGTGACAAATGCGGGCCGAGAAACACGCCAACAGAGATTGAAGTGATCGGATCGCCGCCGTTGCAGAATATCCTTCTACTCCAGTCTAAGTGCCGCAAGCCCTGGCACATGGGCTGGGTAAGCACGCACTACTAGAAGCAATTGTGAGCGCTCCCCACGTGGCTCAGGAACCGCACAGAGTTAGCGGCAGCTAGACAGCTGCAGGTCACATTTAAACGTTGAGATCTCCACATTCGAGTCACTCGGCGAGAGTGTCACTTAAGCTTGCGGCTCTTGCTGTCCCTTCCCTGGTCTCCATCAAGGCATGAGCCAGGAGCGGCGCCTCTGATTGGCTGAAACGGTGTAAGCTCGGGCCAGGGCAGCTGTCAACGACGCGGGGTTTATCATTGACCGGGGCACACAGAAGGACAATCGCAGTCGATATTCAAGTGCCACCTTCCAGATTATTCTTCTTCCAACTTCTGTTCTCAGCTTCTGTACCTTACCGACAACACGGCGCACCCGAGCTCCCGACTCTCGCATCGCGACAACTCACGCCGCTTCATATCGACCGACCAGGACCATATCACTGCCGAGACACGACCCCAAGATCTCCGATAAGTCCGCGTCGTCGCGACTCGCAGTCGCCACCCCGTCCCGTCAGCAAAATCGCACAACCATTGATTCCCGCCACAGCACCAGAAAAGCGCGCCCGAAGATTTCCCGGGGGAAGTCTTCCTCGCGCTTCTGAATTGCACCTTTAAAAAGGCCGTGATCCATCGAGACTCACAGCGAGGTGCAACCCTTAGAGCGCCCGAGGGACATCCCGCGGCCACTCCGTTTCGGCTAATGAGTCACCTCTTGTGGAAATCCTACTGGGAAGACGATGTCGACAAGTTTCGGCGCCTCCTTTCCCCAGCGACCGCCGGCGCCCAGAATACGGCGTCGCGCCCAAACTTAGGGGTCGGCGCAAGCAGCCCGGGAGGTCCCGCCACGTCGCCGCGTCCGCCAGCGAAGTCGCGCAAGGCCGCCGGGCTTGGAACACCACATGGGACTAGTCGACATGGAAATGCAGGGGCGCTTGGGAAGTCCGAGGTTAATAGCCGCGATCATGCTGGGTTGACGATATTGCTGCGCGCAGCTTCCTCTACCGCCGAGAACGCCGTGTCCTTCGTCGAAGCCTTGTTGGCGCACCCAGGGATAGATATTTACGCGCAAGACCCGGAGAGTGGCTGGAATGCGCTCCACCGGGCGCTGTACACGGGGAACATCTCGATTGCGCGACTGCTGCTGGAGAAGGAACGAAATGATCTGATGGGCCATACGGCATCGGTGCACCGAGTTGGACAGCTTATCAAAACCAAGGATCACGAGGGCAACAGCCCCTTCGACCTGTACAACTCGACCATCGGCGAGCGTGATCTGAAGGCGCTCGAAGAGCAGAGCGGAGATGATGACTCAGATAGCGATAGCGCAGAGAGCGCCCAGGATGGTGCTTCGTGAGTCTGCCGGGATTGTGCTTTTTTGAGCTCGCTTCTGACTGAGATCAGGAAAGGCGCATCTCGCGGTGCCCTGGGTGAAGACTTGTACGCCTTTGGCAGCAACAGGAACTTGTCGTTGGGCTTCAACGACGAAGATGACCGGCAGTTCCCCGAGCGCGTCTACATCAAGCGTCCAGACCACCTCCTCATCAGGTTTCACAACGAGTATCTCGAAGACGCTGGTCTGGAAGGCCCTGCCTCGCATGATCTCTCCAAGATTCCTACCCTGGTCCTGAACCGACCTCTAGTGATCCGGGATGTTGTGCTCTCAAAGTTGCACAGCGCAGTGTTAACGACTGACCCTGTCTCAAACCTCTACGTTTGCGGCATTGGCCGTGGAGGGAGGCTTGGGCTCGGCGACGAGAACACGCGCTTCACTTACACGGCCGTGCAAGGGCCATTGACTGACAAAAATGTGACAAGCGTAGCTTTGGCACAGAACCACACCATGGCTCTCGACGACACAGGGTCACTGTGGACTTGGGGAAACAACGCGAACGGACAGTTGGGTTATGCCCTCCCAGTGCCAGCGAAGAAGGACGAGGACCCCATCAGCACGATTCCACGCCAAGTCTTTGGGGCGCTGAAAAAGGAAGTCATTCTCGGAATCGCTGCGTCATCGCACCACTCAGTTGCTCACACCGGCACCTCGTTGTACTGCTGGGGCAAAAACGTCGGCCAGCTTGCTTTGATGGACGCCGATTCAAGGTCTCTCGAGTTTCAGCACACGCCCAGAAAGGTGGCAGCATCATTGTTCTCATCCCCCATCGTCATGGTAACCGCGATAGACAAGGCCACAACCATTCTCCTGGAGAACCATGTTGTCTGCGTCTTCACTGGATATGGATACCACATCGTGAAATTTCCGCCCGCGGATCCCAACCCGCTCGATAGCCGTCTGTCTCGACCCCATCACGAAAACATGTATATCAACCACATTGCTTCCGGCGGGGAGACAATTGCGGCCGTGACAGCCCGCGGAGACCTGTTTACCATGAGCTTGGACCACAAGATCGAGACAAATGCGCCAGCTACGTCAACGACGAACCCGTCGAAGCTAAAGTTTGCCGTCACCTACCCGCAATGCATGTGGCGCGCTCGAAAAGACGGTGTTCGATCCGTTGGGATTGGAGAGCACGGGTCGTTTATTATTAGCACTCACTCCGGCGCGGTCTGGAGACGGGTACACCGTGCAAAGGTTAAAGATGCCTACTCTGCCTCATCGGAAGCAAAGCGGAAAGACTTCAAATTCCAACGAGTACCGTTCATCACCAGGGTGTCGGCGGTTCGGGCATCCCATGGGGCGTTTGCCGCCGTTCGCCAGGATTCGGAGGTCTTGAAGGATCAGCTGACCATTGATGAGCCAATGCTCTGGGAGGATGTTGCATCACTGAATCCACTCAGCGGGTTTCAAGCCTCAGAGCCGACCAAGGACGAGAGCAACCAGAAGGCTCAAGCCGACTGGGAGCCGTACACGGTCAAGTATCGGCTTTCACGACTCGGTGGCGTCGCTGTCAAAGTGCTTCAGTCCGTAGACCTGGAAAAAGATCTGGAACAACACCTCACATCGTGGCGGTACAGTCATGATCCGTTGGACTATGCGGTTTGTACGTCCTCCGATCCTGATTTGATGGTGCCGGTTCATGGGTGGCTCCTCTCTGCGAGGAGTTCAGTTATGCGGACCGCTCTATCACAGTTCCGAAAGGCGGGATCTTACGAAATACCGGAGATGTTCACGATATCGAGCATCGACGGCAAAACGGTGGTTACATTTCAGGGAATGGACCTGCTCTCGCTCCTCAACTTTGTTCTCTTCATTTACGAAGACAAGGTCATTCCTGTATGGGACTTCACCCGGCAAGCTCCGGCAATGGCCCGCCGTTGTCGACAGGTCCGTGTCGAGGTGATGAAGTTGGGAACCCGCCTCAACATGAGCAGTCTCGAGGCGGCAGCGCGGCTCCATGCCGTGCCGAAGAAGTGCATGGACCAGGACTTTAGACTTGCTACTAAAGAGCGCCGCTTCTTTGAGGATACCGACGCAATCCTCGAACTTGATGGCGCTGAAGTCCCTGTTCACAGCACTTTCATCTGCAAGCGTTGTCCGTGGTTTGAAGGATTGTTCCACGGACGGTCAGGGGGCATGTGGCTGGCGGGTCGTCGAGGGACTGCAGCTAGCCCGACTGACAAAGTCAAGATCGACTTGAAGCATATGGATCCAGATGCATTCAAGTATGCGTTGCGATATCTTTACGGCGATTACGGCGAGGAGTTGTTTGACCCTGCTGTCTGCGACTCGTTTGACGACTATTTGGATCTCGTCATGGAGGTCATGTCGATCGCCAACTACTTGATGTTGGATAGACTGTCCCAGATCTGCCAAAAGGTCATGGGCAAATTTGCAGACATTCGCAACGTTGCTCATCTCCTGAACGAAATAAGCCCCTGCTCGATTACGGAGTTCAAGGATGCGGGACTAGAGTATGTCTGCTTGCAGCTCGAGTCCATGTTGGAGAACCACCTCTTGGATGAGCTGGATGAAGACTTGCTTCTCGAACTCGACGAGGTTGTCCGGGCAAACCAGACTGCTCAGCTGCCGTTTGCGAAGAGTGGGCGCGCTGAAACGCTTCTGCATGAGGAACACCCTGAGTTGGCCCAAGATATCGACGAGGAGAGGCAGACGAGAGTCAAGGAGATGGAGTTCAAGGCTCGAAAAGAAGACGAGAAGAAGATGGCCGTACCCCTGAGGGCCAAGTTTGGAAGTCTTGGCGATTCTACACCAGGCACGCCCTCTCCGGATAGGACGAGGAAGACGGCCAAGGCTGGCCGGAATGAGCCTTTCAGCCCCGATCAGAAGCCTAGGAAATCGCAGACTGATCTGATCTTTGATATGGAGGATGAAGACTCGTTGCCAATCACGAGTCCACTGTCTAAACTACACAGACTGGTTGATCTATCCACGGAGTTGGATGACGTCCCGCCCTTGGGGAGCCCGTGGAAGGATATCAAAATGAAAGGCAGGGCCGTTAGTGAGCAGTTGACTCCTACGATCTCTTTGCAGACGGAACACGGTATTGCGAGAGGGTTGGGACAGGAACCCATCTCGCCACTACAAACCAAGGGCGGCAGCCCCTGGGGAGGCAAAGCGATGCCTATTTCGAAATTGGATCTCCGCGACATCATCCAGTCAGAGAGCACAACCCAATCAGCTTTGACAGCTGGTCTGGCCGCACAAAGGGCTAAGGACGCGGCTCCAAAACTCTCGCAACCCAAATTGTCACAGAAGGAGAAGAAGCGGCAACAACAGCAGGCCCAAGCAGCACAGGAAGCTCTACGTCTGGCTGAGAGCACGCCCAAGAAAGCCTGGGAGAATTCACCGGGCGATGCGGCTCCCTCTCCTTGGAAACTAGCCACTGGCAAGGGCAAAGCACCGTCTGGCGACCGCCTTTCTGCAAACAACAGTCCAGCCCAGCGCTCTCCCGTGGCCAAACCGCTTGTTGCCGCAGAAGCATCGTCAGCTCCGCTTCACCGACGTACAGCTTCTCCCGACACCCGGTTCTCTGGCCAGCGCACGCCAAGCACTTCTGCCGTGCCGACGATTCGCGGGCCCCCGGCCAAGCCTAACATGCCCGGGCCGAGCAACCCAACGCCGGGCCAGGCCGAACAGGCCAAGGAAAACAAGCCGCTCATCCCCCACTCTAAAGTTTACCTCACCCCGGCACCAAAAGCCGAGCCGTTACTAGGCGTCAGCATGGCCGATATCATCGGGCAGCAGAAGCGCGACAAGGAGAGTGTGCGAGAAGCTGTCGCCAAGAGATCGCTGCAAGAAATCCAACAGGAGCAGGCCTTCCAGGAGTGGTGGGATGCCGAGAGTCGGCGCACCCAAGAAGAGGAAGCGAGAAGATTGGCAAGGGAGAAGGAAAAGGAGGAGAAGAAGGGCGGTGCCGGTGGGGGTCGAAGAGGGAGGACTGGGAAACCGAGAGGGGGTGCGGGCGGGTCTGCACCTAGCGCAAGTGTCGGTACCAGTGGCGGTGGTGGGTCCGGAGGGGGCGTGAAAGCGGAAGGGTCTGGATCGGCGCCCAAGGGCAAGGGAAAGGGCAGAGGAAAGGGCGGGCGTGAACACACGGGTGCGTCTGCGGGTGCGGGTGCGAGTGCTGGGGTTGCTACTGGACGGAGGGGCGGATAGAGCCACGACGTCCTCACGGATATGATATATATAACACGGTGCTGGCGGTTGGTTTATGTGTTTCTTGTACATATTTTGCCATGCCTGGCATAGGTCTGCTTGTAATATGTAGAATTGCATGGGGATGGTGATTTGTATGTGGCGCGCTGTGATTCGACCACGAAGATTGGGGCGATCATTGGGAGTGAGATGAGATCGTGAACGGGTACCGCTGCCCTGTGCATCTGTTGAAGGACGGTGCTCCCAACATGGCGGTTTGGGCGTTATAAGGCTCGCGAGATTTTTCCACGTGGATCGTGTAATACCATGGCGGCACACATGTGATGAGGGGACGTCGAAACGGAGAGCCTCATGGGCGGTACAAATATGCATTGCTGCGTCCCCGGCACGGTGGAGAGCTGAATTTGGCTTTTCTCTACAGTGCTGCGATCCAAACCTGTTTTTTATGTTCGACCCGGAAAACGCTGGTTCCCGAACTTGTGCATTCCCCAAATTGTGTTGATCGGGTTTCCCCTCATTGCAGCCTCGTTCTTCTGACCCTTGCCCCCTTTTTTATTCTGAAGGCAACTATCCGCGGGGCTGGAAGCAGAGACAGAGCAAAAGTCCGAGCAGCTCGCAGCAGGCAGGCGGCCAATGATCTTCTATCCGACGTTTGCGGTTGTGGGCAGCCTGTTTCTACTGTTCCTCTTCAATACCGTGCTGCGTCTGAGGCGGGTCGGCATGCGCTCTCGTCTAGGCGGCTTGGTGGCGCGAAGGGTCCCGACTGTTGCGGCGATTTAATTTGTGAGTTCGGCTCTTGGGAGGCACGGGAAAAGGCTTGATTACTTTGGTGTGTCATTGCCGGTGATTCACGCTTTGCATGTTGAGTCGATTGCTTCCATGAGTGTATCGGCGGCGGGGAAACCGTTCAATGGGCTAACGTTGGTTAGTAGGTAGCACGACGTTGTTGGCTGGCTTTCGGCTAGATCGGCCGTTTTCTTGCAACCAGCCTCCGCTGCAGTGCTTTTGGTCGCTGGAACGGTTGCTCGTTGCGTGGGCCGCTGCTTGAGGCTGCGTCCGTTGTCCAGGCTTCCAACGCGGCTGAAGGAGGGGTTACGCATTGAGGACCAGGCAGAATACAGTGCTGGCCGTCAAGGTACTTTTGTCATCTAAACACTCGAGGTCGGACTTTGATCTGGAAATAGGACGTCTCGAGGGATCATTCTCGAGATTGAAGCAGCGTATCGAGGGCCGAGGGGGTACGAGTTGGCTGGTCGGCTGCTATCTTATCGCTCGCTGTGTCGCAATCGGCCGATTCCATTCGCCAATCTGGTCCCGGACGTGACTCGATGAGAGATAACTCCGATCACGAGGCTTGATCCCGTGCGCCCCAGCGCTAACTACCGCTGCCAGCTGTCGAAGCCCCGGGTTTACCCGTCACCAGCTGCACACCTCGCAGACGCCCCTGTCTGACCTCATTCTTCCCTCTCGTCTCCTGCCCGGCACAGTGCCCCAGCCGCTACGAGCCAGCGCCTTCTTCCGACATCGCTGGGTTCCCGCGGCTTGTCTCCCGCTGCTTGAATCCACACAAGCCAGCACTATTACGTTGTGTCGAGAGATCCCGTCCCTTTTATCATCAAGAGCGATACAGAGGTCATACACGTCGCGCAGTACAGCGTGCAACCTGGCACAGCGCAGCGCAGCACAGTGCAGCTCATGCATGCGACCACTTGAACCAGAACTCGCG
The DNA here is from genome assembly GCA_033296975.1 of Podospora aff. communis PSN243. Taxonomy (NCBI): domain Eukaryota; kingdom Fungi; phylum Ascomycota; class Sordariomycetes; order Sordariales; family Podosporaceae; genus Podospora; species Podospora aff. communis PSN243. The sequence goes on along the minus strand of MU865990.1, from coordinate 87,337 downwards.
CGCAGCCACGCATTGGCCTCCTCCCGCTGAGCCGCCAGCCAGAGCTAGCTAGTGCCTCCCAGCGGACCGTTGCTCGTCTGCCTTGGGGTGTCACCGCCAACCAGGTCGCAAGCAGCTCTCTTCCGCCCTCTCAACCCTCAAACCCCCGTCTCCAAACCTCGACGTCGACCATACACGGCCATCTCGCCAAAAGCCTGCCTTGAGGGTGGGCAGCGACGCACAATCTCCTGTCGAATTCGCTTTTTATTTACATTGGAATTTCCCCGCCAAATGATGGATGCACATGTTCGCTGGTCTCGACAGAACCCTCCTACTTGACGCAACCTTGATAACTCCTGACAGCCAGCCGTCCTGCCTGTGCGCCGCTATCCTCCGACCGCCCGACACTCCCAGTTCTTGACATTCCCCTCGCCTGGCGCCTTCATATCTTCCCGCATCGTCCGGATCATAACTACGACTGAGAATCGATTTCCCTATCAGTTCCGCACCTGGTACCGATGTGACGCATACCGTCACCCGCCACGAAACCCGCCCATCTGCAGCAATGCATCAACAATCACGGCATCCGCCGAGGCTCACGTCCCCCGCATCCTCCCCCCAAACAAACCCCACACGGACAAACAATCCGAGAGAAGCGTCGTTATCGTCCGCGGGCCGCACCCGCGAGGGCTCCGAGTCGGCCGGCGGCGAGATGGCATCCGATGCAGGCAGCGGGGATACTGCCCCTAAAAGGGAGTCGGTCAAGAAACTCGATCAGATCATACAGGTGCGCGGCCATTGTTGCTCTCAGAGGTTGTGTTTGGAGGCTGACTGAATGGGTTGCAGAATTTCTTCATGAAAGCAGCGATATTAGTACTACAATCGCGACTGAGTTTGACGCCTGCGGGAGGCAGAAGGTCAGAGCCAAGGAAGACGAACAAATGGGTAAGCTTTGTTGGTTCCGAGAAACGTTGGAGATCTGACGAAATGCAGTTCCAAATAGAAACAGATGAAATCGACGACTTTAGGGAAGAACTTCGCGTATATAAAACGTCTGGCAGCCTCGAGAACCGCCCCCCACCAATGATCATCGAGACGTACCTCGATGCATCTCGACTGTCGAGCAACCAGAGCCTTGTGGTGGTGGACGACAACGGCAAGAGGTGGGACGTTCTGGAGGCATTGAACTCGTCGGATTCGTCGAGCGATGACGACCGAAGGGGGAAGCATCAGCAAAAACGAAATACAGAGGTTGTGCTGGAAAGATGGAGGGTTGAGCTCAAGTGCATCCCAACAATCGAGCCATACGAGTTTGGCAGCACCTTGCCGACGATATACAAGAAGTGCATCGTCTTCTTCCGGTCTCTGTTTGTAGCAACACGGGTCATGCCGTGTTGGAAGTACTCTCAGCAGGCGCTGGCGAAGGGTGTTCATCCGGCATTAGAAGTGAAGTGCCGCATCTTGGCGGCTGAGCCTGAGAGCAGCAGCTGTGACCTGTTGCGGCAACCCTTGTACGACGGCAGGGATGTCGTCACAGACTACGTTTTTGGCGACCTTGAGGTTCCGGTTGGCCGTTTTTATGCTTCGGTAACATATCGGAACGACTGCAGCTTCCGGGTGGACGATTCAGAGTCATTGTTAAGCTCGAGGTTTATGGGTGTCGACGAGAACTTCTTTAAGCCTTCGATCACAAATCGTCGGCATCATGTGCGGGCGGATTCATACGCTGAGCCTGGCTCCTTGCCATCTCAACGACAAACTCGCGGGGCACAAGAACCACAGCAAACGTACGGAAGCCTGTCAACGTTCCACGGCGCCGGCGCTTTAGGGACCAGTCCTATTTCTGCTCTCAAAGCAGTGCGTCCCATCGGGTCTGACACAAGCTCACCAGCCGGCTCGGCAGCGGCGAGCCTAGAGCCGTCCCATTCACTACCAATACGTGACTCGGCACACCGGCCCTCCATGCGGCATGCCGACGGAGCAGGAAGGAGGCCGTCGATATCCTTTCAACCGTTCAAAGCCGGCTCTCTCTCGAACTCTCCAAGAATCCCTGATGGAGAGGTACCCGCCTCTCCTCAGTCGTATTCGCGGCCATCGGGGCTCAACCGTCCTGGGAACCGCTCCTCGCTCACTGCGGGGATGGCGTCTTCCTTGCGCGGTGGACCTGTCACGGCTCCCCAAGATGTGCCACAAGTAACCGGTTCCCCAAAGCCTACAAGCCGCTACAGCAGCAGCTTTACGCACCGCCGAGGGCGGCCCTCGTTTGGAGGCCAGAGCAAGGGCGATGACGACCAAGGTAGCAGCGGGAAGCAGAGCCTTTCGTCCTCGGCACAGCCTGGGTCGGGCCTGTTGGCTGAGGCCGGAGTAGCCAGCTCTGGGTCATTTGCAACTGACGACGATAACATCTCCGAGTTTCTCAAGGCCCTTGATAGCAGGAGAACCCTGCAGAGCTTCGAGCCGAACAAAAAAGGGGAATCTTCTATGGCGAAGAAAACCGCGGCTCAGCTCTCCAAGTTTCACCAGATGCGAGAGAGCAACAACGCACTTACGGAGTCGATGACCTCTTCTGTGCATCTTCACAGGTCGTCCAGCGCTTCAAGCAGGCAGCTGGCGAATGTCCCCAGCATGGTCAACCCGGCGTCCATGTCAGCTTCTTCGTCGCCGGGCAAACCTCTCTCTCCGCACACGCCCCACACACCCGCCATTCCATCCCGTCTCAGCGAGAATTCGATTATCGACTACCAGGGTCAAGGACAGCCACCACGTCGCCAGCAGCGCGGTCATGCCGTAGTTGCCACCGAGGAAGAGGGCGAAGACGACGCCCCGGTCAGCCAAGGAGGCGCTACGGCTATCGACATTCCCCTGTCGCCCAGGCTACTCCACACGACAGAGACTAACAGGCGCTCGAGCTCGGTAGCTCAGCAGCGTCGCTCGGCTTCTGGGGGTGACGACTCAGACATTGTGCAACGCAGTCTCAGCCTGGGTGCTGATGGAGAAGCACCGACGATGAGCGCCCTCCTGTCTTACCAGCAGAATTCTGCTGACGCCTCAGAAACGTTGCTTGGCTTGCAGCCGGCCGCAGATATCCGCGCGTCTGGACCTGCATCGCCTAACGCGGAGCGTGATGACAAGGGCTCCGCCTCCGCCTCCCCGAGCCTCCTTTCTGGGACGCCGTTCCGTGGCACGCGGTATGTGGGGCGGGATCGACCGACGCCGCCGAACAGCAGCCGCGGCTCGTTCTCCGGTGGCCGTTTCGGAGGCTCGTCCAGGCCCTCCGGTGAAGATGGAGCAGAAGAGGAACTCTTGTTTGACATGTCAGAACTGGAGAGGCCATCAAGGAGGAGTATTGAAGAAGGGCGCGGTGGTGGAAATGTAGGGAGCGGCGCTAGCAGCAGGCCGGGGAGTGGCGCATATGAGGCGAGAGGCCTCTCTAGGAGGGGGTGGTAAAGTTGGAATAGATGAAACGGAGCTCGAAGCCAACCATCAGGATCTCATCTGGACTGTCTTTTCGGGCGTTGTACATATGGGATGTCATGGAATGGATGGATGGGGTTACGGTTTGGGATCTAGGTTGGTTTCGTCTACAGAGGAGGCTACCCAGCAGGTGTGACAGGGTTGGTCTGGGACGGCATTTGGGGAGCAAGTACGCTGGGCCAGGGGTCCATTGGCTTTCTCCGTTGTATGTGTGTCAATACGCGGCTGTCTTGCGCGGCGTTGGTGTGATGTGGCCCTGGGAATAGATTGATCATAGCCATTCGACTCGTCGAGGGAGTAGCTAGCAAGGGTAGCATTGGGTAGCGGTGTATCTGCTAGCTCAAAGCGTTTGAGGCATTTGACGGCTTTCACTGCTACTCGTGGTGCTGTAATTGTCCTTCTGGCCCTCCTCCGACTCTGGGCCGGCCCCTGATGCTTGGCGGTCTGGTCATAGCTTTATCGTTGACAGGCGGGGCAAGCGACACAAGGTTGGCAGCGAGAAAGCCTAGGCAAGAAGAAACACATGCGAGTGTTTCAAGGGAAAGAAAATGACAGTCAAGAGCTGAAAGGCAGCGCAGGTGATCCGATCTCATTCGCGCCGTCGCCAAAAAGTGAGGGCTGCCAGGTGCCTCGTAGATCGGCCTCGTGTGGATGCGCAAGTGCATACGCAATGAGGCGAGTGCGGTGGGAGCTCGGCTGCCGATGCCGTCCCAAAATAAGCGGCTGCGTAAGAAGCTCTGCCCGGCTCCAGGGTTGATGATGAAGCAATGGCTCGGCGCCCAGGGTTAAGTGAGAAGTGCGGGGCCTGGGCAGTCCGTCATAGGCTCCAGCACAGCCCACTCTTCGCAACTTACCTTGACTTTCTGCCGTAATCCATCATCGACGCTTCGCACCTTGCGCCCGGAGAGTTTGGACCTTTCGTTAACACTCGCGACGAGGGAATCTCGATAGAAACCACGCACAGAGGTCTGCGGCGACCGATACTTGCTTTCCCTTGGAGCTGTCGCTGTTGCATCGCTAAGCAGCCGAGGGCCATTCATCACGTCGTCTGCGGGCAGCATCGGTCTGCAGCCCGAGATAAAGCACAGCGTTTGAGCGTTGCCGTCACCTGCCGAGCGATTTGAGAGATCTTGCTCCTTTCCAATACAACGAATTGTTATCTGCGTCTTTGGCGCCCACAGCTTCCGCCATGTTCCGAGCAGCGGCGGTAGGCCCCTACGATGAGGCCATCAGTACGTTCCCCGGATGCCAGGCTGCGCGCGGGGTGCTAACTGGATCTTTGCGTTGCAGATAAAGCTACCGATGAGAATCTCACGTCTGAGGACTGGGGGAAAATTATGGAGGTCTGCGACCGTGTGGGGAATGACCAGAACGGATCCAAGGAGGCGGTTCAGAGCATGATCAAGAGGCTTGCCCACCGGAACGCCAACGTTCAGCTCTACACGCTCGAGGTGAGTATCTCACAGTGATTTCCCATACTGTCGTTCTAACAGTCTGTCTAGGTCGCCAACGCGCTGTCCCAAAACTGCGGCAAGGCGATGCACCGCGAGCTGTCGAGCCGCGCCTTTACCGACGCCCTGTTGAAGCTCGCCAACGACCGCAACACGCACAACCAGGTCAAGGCCAAGATTCTCGAGCGGATGAAGGACTGGACCGACATGTTCAAGTCGGACCCCGACCTTGGCATCATGTATGATGCGTACTACCGTCTCAAGCAGTCCAACCCCACCCTACAGCCTCCCAGCGCGCCGCAAAAGAACAGCCTCACCGAGGTGGATAGGCAAAAGGAGGAAGAGGAGCTACAGATGGCCCTCAAGCTCAGTCTGCAGGAGGAGGAGCGCAAGAAGAAGCCCGCTGCTGTCGCAGGCCCCTCGAGCTCAGGGGGTTCTGGTGCCGTCGGGGGGCCGGCGCAGGGGAGCACGAGCCAAGCTGCGCCGCTGCAGCCTGCTCCGACGGGCACCACCGCAGCGACCGTTTCCCGCGTCCGAGCTCTTTTCGACTTTATTCCGTCCGAGCCCGGCGAGCTAGAGTTCAAGAAGGGCGATGTCATCGCCGTTCTGGAGAGCGTCTACAAGGACTGGTGGCGCGGGTCGCTCAAGGGCAAGACGGGCATCTTTCCGCTCAACTACGTCGAGAAGCTCACGGATCCAACGCCGGATGAGCTGCAGCGGGAAGCGCAGATGGAGGCTGAGGTGTTCGCTGAGATCAAGAATGTTGAGAAGCTGCTGACGCTGCTGAGCACTACCAACACTGCGCCGAGGGAGGAGGACAACGAGGAGATTTCGGTAAGTGGTTTGAAGACATGGGTTGGGATGAAGCTGACCATAGCAGAAACTTTACCACCAGACACTAGCGATCCGCCCGAAGCTGATCAAGCTCATCGAGAAGTATTCGCAAAAGAAAGGTGTGTAGATTCGGGTAAGGAGACGGGCTAAGCTGACAATTTTAGATGACTTTACTCAGTTGAACGAAAAGTTCATCAAGGCAAGGAGAGACTATGAAGCCCTGCTGGAATCCTCAATGTCGCATCCGCCCGGACCAACCTACCATCAATATGCCATGAGACCCCAAATTCCCCAGGGCTACCCAGCCCCTGGTCCGGGTTACGGCGCCCCTCCCCCTCAGCAACAAGATCCACAGCGATTTTACACCCCAGCACCTGCTCAAGGTACGCAGCTGGCCGAGTTTGGCGAACTGGGAGGTTGAACAGTCTTAACTGATGCTGTACATAATGTAGAATCGTCACAATATCCCCCATCCTCCCCATCTCCTAATTTCCAAAGGCCTGGCCCCGCCGGGACGCCTGCGCCGTTCTATGTTGCTGGTGCCGAAGTCCCCTCCCAGGTGAATCAGCCTCCTGCCCAGCAGCAGCCCCCACAGCAGCAGCAACAGCAGCCACCGCAACAACAGCAATACGCCCAACGACCACCAGAGCAGCAGCAGCAGCAACAGCCATACAGCCAGCGACCAGAGCAGCGCCGGCACTCCAGCGGCAAGCTCCCCGCTCCCCTTCAGACGAGCAGCTCACCCACAGGGACCAGGCCGCCTGCCCAGTACAACGCCTACCAAGGGCCGCCCGCCGGTGCACGTCCGCAGAGCACGTACGGTAGCGGGCCTCAGGAGCTTTCGACGTCAGTCTATGACTCGCCCGTTGCTCCTCACAACCCCAACCCCGCAGGCGCATATTCGGGCACGTCGTACCCTCCACCGGAAGAGGACCCGTACCATGCCGCGAGCCCCAATGCTGGTCGATCCTCCAATGCCCCTAATGCACCGTCCATTCCTCCCCCATCTGTGCCTGGCGCCTCGGCCCCCTCGGCTCCCGGTCCTGGTTACGGCGGATATGCTCTGTACCAAAACCCGTCCTCGCCACAGCCCTCGCAGCCGTATGGCGGTTACGACGCCTATGGTAACTCTGACAGGCGTCCCCCGCCGCTGCCGCTTGGGCAGGCACCGCCAGTCCCCCATGGCCAGGGAACACCAGGCGCGCCTCTATCGCCGCCGCCCCTGCAACCTAGCGGCGCTGCCTATGACGCACGGCAGACGCTGCCGAGCAGAATCTCAAACGATGGAAGGCCGCAGTACAAGGCCTACGTGCCTCCAGGTTCAGGCCCTGGACCCAGCGCACCAGATGGACCTAGCGCGCCAACAGATTACTACGGTGTAGTTGCTCGCTAAGTATGACAATGGTGTCATGACATGAGCCGGGCGTCATCCGAAGAACTAGTGGGGAGAGTGGGGAAGTAGGAATAGGGCATACTTTGCAGCTTGGTGACGAAGCATTTCCGTTTATCTCATCTTGTTGCTGCCGTGTTGTAGGGCGGACCGGGATGCAACTTGGCGCATACTTCCATGCTAGGAACGGTGGGAAGTGTGGGATATCGTGTATGTAGCACGTTTGCTTTGCGTAGCTAGTTACAATGATGATATGACAAAGCTGAGTGAAGCGGTAGAAGCGAGTTGTATTAGTGAAAAGAGTCGCAGGTACAGTTTAGGGCTGCATTTCAAACCCCTGCTATTTTCTGGCAGTCTCTGCAGCGAACTCGCATCTCAGGGAGCTGGTATCCGGGCAGTCTCGATAAATTGTCAGAGAGACGCCAGTTCAGTTCGAATAGATAAGAGAACACATCCCCGTACTCTGGACTTCGTCTCACTTGTACTGTGGCCACCACACAAACACTAATTCTCAGGCGCTTGAAACACTAGAATTGCAATCTGAAACTCGGATTCCTATCCTAGTTACCTGGTACGTACGTTATCTACTACAAGTGGTGTTTTGATCGCACGTGGCGTTGTGATCGCATAAATATATGCCTAGGTGATAAATGAACATCGAGTTTTACAACCTTCAGTACCAGTCGAGGTTTTGATCTTAGCTTTCTTATCTTTTATATAAAGGAAATTGATCATTCGATGAAACTTATTAGTGGAGAGCCCTGGAGTTAGTGTTTCTTTTTGTCGTCGTTATGGTGGCCACACTACAAGCGAGACAAGGGCCACAGTACGGAAATGTTTTCTTGTAGATGAAGAGTCAAAAACACCAGATTGATCTATTCTACCCAACACCAAGCCAGACAGCGGCGCTCGGCACGCGTCATACAAAACAAACAGCCACCCTGCCCAATGCTCTTGCAAGAGCCGAAGAAGTATGTACAAGTAAGAAATAATGAGCCGATCCTGAGCCCTGGCCAGGTCGTAGCCAATACCACCACTAGAATGGCCACCCTCTCCACCCGCATGCGCCATGCCGAAAACAGTCGAAAAAGAGAAGTCATCCTCGACTAGTCATCCAAGCCCCTGTGTCGACCCAATCCCCCTCAGCGGCGTCCTGTCCCTTGGCTTCTCAATGCGTTCCGCGTACCCTTCCAAACCCGCAGCCATAATGCGGACAATCTCAAAGATATGCACACCCTTGAAGGTCTCTGCCCATAGTCGGATGACGGCCGACGCCAGTTGCCTAAGCTTGGTTGCATCGGTGGCATTTCCATCTATCGCTCGCGACGGGTGGTGGCTTTGGCTTCCGCCGAGTGATGGGTCGACGGGGACGGCGAACTCGGTCTCGTCCAACATGCGGCGCAGCGTCTCAAGCAGATTCCTTTCCTCTGGGGTGGGTGGCGGCTGGGCGGGATCGATTGTTGCGAGGGTCAGCAACCATTTGGAGATGAGCACGGCGCATTCGAGGTTGCAGACTGCATGATTGGTGTTAGTACCGCATGATTCTTGGGAAAATCCCGGGAAGCTTGAGTAAGGGGGACTTACGAGAATGTTGCATGCTCCATTCCAGAGATTTAGTCCTTGCGACGTAGTTGACTCCCATTCTGACCAGCATCGATAGAGCGTGGATAGCCTGGAGAACAGCACGGCAGACGTCCGAGTTGCGAGCCAAAAGAGGAGCATCACTGAAGGCTCCCGCAATCAACACATGGTCGCGGGTCTCGAGACTTCGGGTGGGGCTGAGGTCGGTGTACAGCCTGATGTATGCTAAACGCAGTAGAGCTGATGAGTTGAAGACTACAGGACCGCCCGGAATCTCGTTCCCAGCCGAGTTGGCCTCCCGTGAAGGCCTGTGCTGCTCGAAGCTGGCGGTCCAGGCCCGTAGTGCTTGAGTAATATCGTCGACGTCCTCCAACTTCAAGCCTCCGTGGCCAAACGGCCTGATCATGGGAGATGATGTTTGCTTGAGAAGAAAGATGTGCTGGATGAGAGCGTGGATGAGGACATAGTTGCCCAGAGACGTGACCGGAGGAGGCGGGCCCTGAGACGTGCGGTTCAGCAGCCTGGAGAATGCGTCTTGAAACGGTATGTCAACGGGAGGATATGCCGGCCGTGCGTCCTGCCATTGCCAAGTACTCTCTGCCTTCCACAGCTGTGATGAATTCGGCAAGTAGAGGTGGATTTCCGAAGTCAAAAGCAGCGGGGGCGTGTTGTACGCAATGCTGCAGAGGTTGAAGAAGCAGTATGCAATGAGTTTGGTGCGCGTCGCGGCCTCCAGCCGAACCCATGTCTCCCAGTCGTTGGATTGTTGCGTGCTCTGCTCAGCCACAAGTCCCTCTTCGCGAATTAGAAGTGCCAGTAAACTTTGCAAAGACATTGCTTCATGGAGGATGGCTTTTGCGCCCCATAGCCCGACCGCGAACAGCAGCAGCAGCGCTTGGATGGTCTCGAGCCGCGATTGAGGTGTGTTGGGCGAGCTTCGCGGGTTAGCATCTTGGCGGAGCAGATCCTGCGGATAGACTTACTAAGGTTCCCGATGGGTATCCTGTGTCATTGGTCTGTCTTGGTGAACAGAAGGGAAGGAATGACGGAACCCTGAACTCGGAGACGGCCGGGTAGAGTGGGGGCTGTAGGCTGCCGGAGTGGGAAGCAGCCCGTGAACTTCATGACTTGACCTCCGTCGGATCTGCTCCAGAGCAACAGCCTTGGCAGCGTACCACAAAGCGTGGCCTCGGGTCGTCTCGAAGCGGTACTGCGCACCTACCGCCGAAATGGCGAGCAGCAGCTCCGGGGACAGGTCGATGGGCATCAGCGTGGGCAAGTGAAGAAAGGGGAGATGATCATGGAACCCGCTGATATAACCTTCCAGGAACCTGTTCAAAGTATGGCGTGACGGAAACACAAAGTCGGACGGGAGAACCGATGAAAACTCGTCAAGTCGGCTCTTGATGGCTGTGTGGTCCACGGCCGATATCCTCCAGTTCGGCGCCCGCATGGAATCCTCCTGCATTCTCGAGTTTCCGTCGGGCGCACCGTGTGCGTCGGGTTGGAGGGACGGGAACCTAGACGGAAACGTTGACGGCGGTTTCGACGGCCCTCCTCTTCCCAACTCTCCCCCTTGGCGAGGCCACATGCCAAACCCTTGCTCCGCTTCCAATGACGCCGGCAGGAAATGTGATGACGGTGCAAAGTCGTCGAGGAAAAGACTGTAGTCATCATACGGTGCCGGTTGCGGCTGCGGAGCATATTCGCCGGGTATCGGTGCTGGCTCTTGCTCCCGGCTCCGATCTCCGTAGGGAAGGCCGTCGGAGTACGCTTTCACTGGTGTCATTTCAGGTGGGGGCTGCTGCAGTCCCTGCATCATTGCGGGCTGCATGTTACTGACCTCGCCGCCGGAGGCAAGATGTGTCGCAGCGTCGGAGAGCAGATCGAGGTTGCATGCCGGTGCCCTCGCGGCGAGTCGTGAGTCTGCTGGCAGAGACGACCCAGCAGCCGGCTGCATCGGCTCGGGGCGGTAGAGAGCGTGAGGCTGTGGCTCCCGGGGTTGCATGCCGATCATCTCGGCGTCGACGTGAGGTTCCGTCGAAGGGCCGGCGACAGCGCCGCCCCCGGACGACGACTTGCGAGGCTGTTTGGCACCATCTTTATTGCTGCCTTCATTGAGATGGACAAGCTTCTCGTGGCGGACAAGGAGGTCCCTGATGTCCATATAAGCATGCTTCTTGCGACAAGCGGCAGAACAGGGTCGATGGGGGGGGGAGAAGTAGTCCACCATGCGAGGTGGTGTTCGATTTAGATGGGTGGAGGAAAACTAGGGAACAGGCGGGCTCTTGGAGCTGAGGGGGAAGTAAGAAGGGGAGGGGGTGCTGGGTTGCGTGGTGCAGAATGGCGCACACAAATCAAGAGAGAACCGCGGGCGGGCAGTGGAGGATTTGGAACTAGCAACTCACCGTCGTCCAAAGGTTTTCCCACATCGAGCCCAGCCGCACGAAAACGGCTTTTCTTTGGTATGAGTTCTTTCGTGCCTCTGAACATGCTCCACACGCCTAATATGAAGAAGCAATGTAAGCTAATATGCGAGAGAGGAGATGGATGGAGCTCCTGGGGGTTGCTGACCTGAACCGCTTGCTGCAGTATTTGCACGGCAGAGTCTTGGGCTTCTGCTGCCGATGTTCTCCGTTCTCGTCGGCAGTACTTGACGGGGCCGGGGCCTCGATTGACTGTAGGGGCATCATGGCGTGAGGAGACTCGCGCAGGGAGGATTGGGGTATGGGTATGGGTAATGTTGTAAGTAGCTCAAGGTAACGAGCCTTGAGAGCCACCGCAGCTGACTTGGAAGTGGGGGAAGGGGAAAGGGGAAAGGGGGAGAAGGCGTGTCCCAAATCGAGACGAAGGGCTCCCAAAGGGAATGTTTTGTGGGGGGTAACGCTCGTGCGAGCGGATGGGTGAATCAAGAAGCACAAATCATGCTCGTCGTGTTATATTTCAGCCCTGACGTTGCTCTGGGATTCCCGTGGCTGCCGATACCCCTCGTCCGCTCAAGGTCCTCGTCCAATATCTCTGGCGCGCTCAGTGACTGGTCGTCCCGTCCTTGGCGGGGACGAAGATGTTTCCACGAAAGCCCTTTTCAAAGTAGTCCTGGTTGCGTTTCGGCCACACACCGCCACGAGGAGCTCGACGATGGGTGTCGGCGATGCGAGCTTCCCAGGTGGCGCGCTCGAGACAGCTGGCGTGGGCGTCCTGAGCGGGGGATAGAGTATGACCGAGAATGACACAAGCACGACAGGAGGTCTGCGCTGCGTCTGCGAAGCTGTGCGGGGGACGGGCGCAAACCTAGTGGAGAGACTTAGGAGGAACCTGAGCCCATGGAGGGGAAGCAACTCGTCCGCGTGGGCGGCGGGGAAGCTCGAGCGAGCAAAACGGCTAGCGCTTGGCGTTCCAATACTGCAAGTAAACGTGCTGCTAGTCGGCGCCTCCAGGCTTGGGTTGGGTAAATGCGGGTGGGTGTTCAGACGCCGCGTGGGCGTGAGGAGGAAGCCCTCGGAGGCGGGTGCGAGGGCAGAAAAAAGGGCAGATGGAGGAAGAACCGGGACACGGAGAGCTTCGAGCGGAGAAGCGACAAGAATGCGCGCCAGGGAGATGCGCGCCAGGCACAAACAAGCGAAAAGATGACGGAGGCGGGGAAAAGAGGGACGCCCAGTCTGGGGGGCAGCTGTCTGGGGACGCGCTGGGCTGGGGTACTCGGTAATCGGAAGAACGGGGGGTGGGAAAAAGAGGAGAAAGAGGAGAAGGGCCAGTCGTCAGTGAAGCGCGTCGAGGGCCTCCTCTCTCTCCCCTTTGTCTGCCCTGGTCACACGTCAACGTCCACCGCATCCACTGCCCAGCAGCGGCTTGCCGCGCAGCATACTGTCGCAACGTCGCAATTGAGCGTCCGAGGGGTCGCGATGCAGCGAGTCTGTGCGGCAGCGAGCCGACGAGATCGTCTTCGTTTGCCTCCGGCGGGCATTGCCCAAAAAAGATACATCGGTGAGACGGCGCAGCTTGGGAGATTGCCCGCGGGGCTTGCGACTCTGCTGAGGTCCCCGAATCCAAGAACAAAGTGTGGAGTATGTGTCCGGCTCGTTTGCACGCGAGAGGGAAAACCCGGAGGAACTGCAGAAAGGTCACGCTTCGATGACGGCACCGCTCCAAAACAGCAGCAATGTCTCCTGATTCAATGCTTTCCTCAAGTCGTTCCTCAGACGTCCGGCATTGTGGAACTCGAGCTCCGAGGCTTGGTGGCGTCCAAGCTCATGGCAGTTCCATGCCCATGGGCAGCTCTTTCCTACATCTCCGCATTGGAGAAGAGCGTTCGGGGGCGGGTAGCGCCTTTCTGGGGAAAGAGCGAGTGAAATGTGGGGCGGGGACCAATCAGCGCCCTGGCCCGTCCAATCCCAACCTCAGAGTGTCCAGGCCAATGCAAACAGAACCAAGACTTTCCCAACGCAATTATTGCAATCCAAACTGCCGAAGAATACACAATCGTCATGCTGCAGCCCCGGTGCTCCGGCCCAGCGGTAACGGCGGTATCAGCAGCTTCCTATCCCAGCCTGTATGACGTTTGAAGACATTTCTCAACATTCAGGCCCGAGGACCGCCTAAACTTGACTCGCAGAGCCCGGTGCGAGAGCCTCGACGTCGACACTCCAGACCACCGGCGACCACAACTGTGAAGCACCATAGCCTTTGGATATTTACCTTGGCTTCGTCGCGCGGTCGCCAGTCTGCTCGGTCCCTTTGACACCCGTGACACACTCGGCAAGCGCCCCAGTCAATATAAAGTGCTCCCACTGCAGCCTTCTTCTCGTCACCCGACCTCGACGCAGCGGTTTCTCTGCGCGCCAGGCGCCAGCTACGGCCAGGACCGGACACCTTACCCAGCCGAGCGAACGGGGTTTCCATGCCACGCCCAGGGCTGCAAGTCGGCGGCCTCGTCCCCAGTCCCAAGACTCTGCAACAATGACAGCATCCACAGTCGCTGGGCACATGTCCACGTTGGTGTGGGAGAAAAGCCGAACTTTGCATGTTACACTAAAAGGCGGGGGCGCGCCTCAACCGCGAGCCACCGCAGATCATTGAGCAAGGAGGCGGCCCTTGACCGACGCTCGGTGTTTGAGTTTCTGCTGGCAATTCTTTAGCCGGCAATTCCATCCTGAGATTCAAGCCGAATGGCCGGGTTGAGCGACGGGCAAACAATCGCGACGCCTCACCCACGAGATCGATCAGCCAAACAACGTGAAATTTCCCGAGGTGCGGCTGTGGGGATCCCAAGTGTGGAGATGCCGCCGCGGTTGTTGGAGAACTGGGGAAAAGGCTCACCCCTGACGAGGAGGGGTTGGACTTGGGGAGGAGGGGCACCATCCACAGCTTGTCAGTGCGGAGAACGGGATGCTTTCTGGGGAACGCCTGCATCCCGTTCACCCCCACCCAGGCCCTTTTGTGGTACGGAACCTTCGCTGCCGTCAACACCCATCTCGTTCGCGATCTTATTGCCATTTCTCCGCCACGGCCCCAAACAAGATGGTTCTCAGATCATTCCTACGACATGTCAAGGATGGTTTCCAGCGCCGTGGGACCGCGACGCAGGGGCCGACCAGTCGACCGATACTCGAAAGGCCGCCGGGACTCCCCTCGACCATCGCACGTTATTACTAACAACACCACGCCAGATGCTTCAAGCCTCGGCGATCTCTTGCGGACGCGCCCCGCGTTGGGAAACAGCGGTGACCCCGCCAAGAACTCAAGCCGACGACATGGAGTGAGTGACTCCGATGTCAACATATCGCGTGCGCCCCATGTCGTCGCCATGATTGAGCCTACTGCCGCACAATATGGCGCGCCCTCGCTCCAAAATAGGCAAAATCCGATCGACCTGGAGCGCAGCTTCCCACTGCCGGGCCACTGTCCTGCTTCTGAATGACCTCCTCAAATTGCTTGGTCATACAACGGTAACCCGGCCATCCGCAAGACTGGCAATAGCGCTCTGCACATCCAGAAGCCCGCGGCTTGCATCCGGATGTGTCCCAGGACCTTGCAACATATTGAGGCCCTACCTCACAGCAGTAGTGTGATGTCAGCAGCCCGCCCACGGCATCTTCAACTTGGCAATTTGGCATCGCCAACTACCGCTCCTCAACCTCAAACATGATGGCAGCTCGAACTCCTCTTCAGCCCGCTCGGGGATGGAATAAATACCGTGATGCCCCATTGAGCCGTGACTGAATGTCGGAAAGCAAGCACGAGGTGTGGGGATACCAACATCCAGGTTGGCTCAACATCAACGGGCTGGACTGCGGTCTTGGGAGTCAAAACCTGATGGTTCGCATTGGTGATTCCCTGATTTCAGGGAGCAACTGCGCCCAAGAGTCGCACAATCAACCAGCGTGGTTTGCTTCGCCTTGTCATGCCAACTTTGTGTATTGGAGGACTACACACACTCCTCAGCGGGTCTGGCTAATTGATTTTTTGACAATACCACTCAGAGCTCCAACGGTGCTCAACATGACAGAGCAAAACTCTGATGTCAGAAATGGGCGCCCATTCCTGGTGCAACAGGGAGGCCCTGAGACCAGTTGATCACCCGCCTGGAGGGCCGAACATTTCTCAGCAAATAGTGTAAAGTACGCGTTGCGTGTTGCTGCGAACTGCAAAGCATCAGCATCAAAAAGGTCATGAGGCAGTGTGAACACTCAGATCCAGATGGTGGTGGCGTGCGACGTTGGTCTCTCACCTGCCTGACGAGGCTACGGTGCAGAGGATAACGTAATGGAGTACACCGAAAAGAGCACCGAGTCACGGCCGGGTCTACGTCAAAAGGTCATCGGGAGGGTGGTGACAGCCGGCTTTATTCACTGTCACGATCTCGGCCCTCCGCTGTATGCATCGGCCGGTTTGGCGAATCATAGGGCGGGCCGGGCTCAAGAGCCGGGTGACCTCGATCAGTTTCGGCGCAATCGAGGTCCCATCGCGGGGAGGGACGGTTGCAGCGATGGTAATCCGGGGTGCGTATGCACGGAATGCTTATCACAAGGCGCAGCGTCTGGATGTGGTCTCACTTCACCTCTCTCACATGGCTGCCAAGATCTGGGGAGAATGCTACTCAAGTGAGCTCACCGTCCTTCCAGTTTTCTCTCTGCAGCGTCCAGACCTTGTTTCTCTGTAAACAGGAGCCCAGCATGAACGCTTTGCTACGGCAGGAATAACGTTATTGAGCAGCGGGTCGCGACGGATGATGCAGTGTTCCTCCCGCCAGCGGCGATCACTTCCCGTCCGTCCGCCACACCCTACTTTCGGCCACCTTGATGGCGGCTCAGCTGTCTTGCTTCTCTGACGGAACCCAAGCCGGAGCTTAAACCACAAGCGTGTCTGGACGTCCAATCCTCGCATTCCGGACAGGCATGGCCGACCAATTCGGCCCTTTGCCGTCATGGATCGTGAGCCTTTCGTTGGGTCACTGCATATTGAAGAGGGCTCAGGAGATCGGTGTAAATGACAATCTCCCGCGTGGTGTTGTGTTGGAAGGTTTCAACACACCCGAGCCCTTGCATAACCGTGTCAACGACCTGTTTTCTTTACCGACCCGAGCACGTTGCCGGTTGTTGCTTTTTACGCGGTGTTTTGGTCTCCTTCGACATATATTATCCGTTCCGTCGAGCTGGTACCAAAGCATGTCGTGGCTTCTTCAACCTTCGCTTCACGGGACGGCAACAGTGAAGCCTATTTGCCTTGGCCCTCCCCAGCGTCCCGGCTGTTTGAGCATCTCGTATTGAGCTACCTGGGAAGTCCCATCGATACAATGCGTTTCACATCGCTGCTGCTGGCTCTCGCTGGCGCGGCATCATCCGTCAATGCATATTGGCTGGGTGATATAGCTCGTGAGAACGACTGTTGACATTTGTGTGTTGACATGACTTGCTAACACTTCAAAGATCAGGGGTACGCCCCCTTTGCTGGGCCGAATTATCCCGTTTTTAGGAATGTGAAGGACTATGGCGCCAGAGGTCGGTAACTTTGTGCTGGGCCCTCCCAAGATGATGGATGACTGAGGCGAGGGCTGACGTCCAAACAGGAGATGGTGTGGCCGACGATACGGCAGCTATCAATGCTGCCATCACTGCCGGGAACCCCTGCAACAGGGGATGCGTAAGTCGTGTCCGGCATCACGATGGGTGTTGGTTGTGGAGACGGGATATGTTCTGACAGGACTGTTAGGCATCATCGACGACGACCCCTGGACTTGTGTACTTTCCGGCTGGCACATACAAGATCTCGGGCTCAATTCGCCCGGCCTACTTCACCATGCTCATTGGCGATGCCTCGAATCCGCCCACGCTCAAGGCGACGAGCAACTTTGAGGGTTTTGGTCTCATCGATGGAAATCCCTACTACACTGATGTCTTAAATTGGAAAGCTGTCAATGTCTTCTTCCGCCAGGTGCGCAACTTCATCATCGACACCACCGCCATCCCGGCCAACAAGGCGGCCACAGGTATGCACTGGCCGACCTCGCAAGCTACGAGTCTGCAGAACATCGTCTTCAACATGCCAACTTCGCCGGATGTTGTTCATGTCGGCTTGTTCATTGAGGAGGGCAGCGGTGGTTTCATGACGGATCTAACCTTCAACGGCGGTGCTACTGGCGCGAGCATGGGAAACCAGCAGTATACCATGCGCAACCTGGTCTTCAACAACTGCAAGACGGCCATCATCCAAATCTGGGACTGGGGCTGGACTTATATTGGTCTGTCCATCAACAACTGCGGCATCGGTATCGACATGACTGGTGGCGGCTCCCAAAACATTGCCACTGGCTCAGTGACCCTCATCGACAGCACGCTGACCAACGTTGGCATCGGCATCAAAACCGCCCGTACGGCTAACTCCTCTCCCGCCACTGCCGGTGCTCTCCTTCTCGAAAACATCGACCTTCGCAACGTACCCATCGCCGTCCAGGACCCCTCAGGTACACTCCTCCCCGGAACCGGCGGCGCCCTTAACATCGCCGCCTGGGCCTCCGGCAACGCATACACCCCCTCCGGCCCGCGCCGCATCTCCTCCGCCATCACCCCCAACCCCCGTCCCGCCACCCTCCTTGCTCCAAACGGCCGCTACTACACCCGCTCTAAGCCGCAATACGAATCCGAGCCCCGCTCCTCCTTCCTCTCCGTGCGCTCCTTCGGGGCCCGCGGCGATGCCTCCGCCGACGACACCGCCGCCCTCCAAGCGGCTATCGACAACACCGTTGCCGCGAACAAGATCCTCTTCATCGACTACGGTCTATACCGCGTGACCTCCACCATCCGCATCCCCCCCGGCGCTCGCATCGTGGGAGAATCCTTCCCCGTGATCCTCTCCGCGGGAGCCTACTTTAACGATATTAACAACCCCAGACCCGTTGTCCAAATCGGGACTTCCTCCGGACAGGTCGGATATGTCGAGCTGTCGGATTTTATTGTCTCGACGCAGAATGCGCAGGCGGGCGCGGTGTGCATCGAGTATAATTTGGCGAGCGGGGGCGGCACGCCGAGTGGCATGTGGGATGTGCATGTGCGGATTGGAGGGTTTACGGGCACGCAACAGCAGGTGGGCGAGTGTTTGAAGACGCCGGGGAATCCGACGGTGAGGAGGAATTGTATTGTGGCGTTTATGGCGATGCATGTTACCAAGGGGGCTAGTGGGTTGTTGAGTAAGTTTCCCCTTTGGTGGACTGAGATGTTGGGGTTGTGAGTGAATGCTGACGTTTGGACAGTGGAGAATGTTTGGCTTTGGTGAGTTTTTGCGCCTCTGGGCCTTCTGGGTGGGACTTGGGAAACAGGTGAAGCTGACATGGTTTAGGACCGCGGATCATGATATTGATGAGCAGGCGAACACTCAGATTACGATTTACTCTGGGAGAGGATTGTGTAAGTGGTTTGTGAGACTGGGTAGGATGAAGGCTAATGTGTTTCAGATATCGAATCGGAACGGGGCCAGTTCTGGCTGTATGGAACTGGTTCGGAACATCATGTTCTGTATCAGTACCAGATTGTCAACTCAGGGCACATTTTCATGGGGCAAATCCAGACCGAGACACCGTAAGTTGTTTGATGCCGAGGGAAGGCAAGGTTTGCTGATGTTGTTTTAGATACTACATGCCTGTTCCTAACGCCTTGGTACCCTTTGATCCCATCCCGGCGCTCAACGACCCGGATTACCGCACCTCTTGCGCTGGAGTGGCTGGCAACTGCCAAGCCTCATGGGGTCTGCGTGTTATCAACTCGCGAAATGTCTTCGTCTACGGCGCAGGGGTCTACTCATTCTTCAGTGACTACAGCACGAGCTGCTCGACCTTTGCCGCAGGCCAGACATGTCAGGAGCGCATCGTGTCAATCGAGGGATCCGCCGACAATGTCAACATCTATAACCTAAACACCATCGGATCGCGGAGCATGCTGAACCGCAACGGAGCCATGGTGGCTTGGTACAACGACAATGTCAACGTCTACCCTTCGAACGTGGTGGTGTACAAGAGTAGCTAGGGGTTTTGTTACTGTATTTAAACAGATTGTTTTCATAACAGGGGTTCATCATACCTACCCCCCGCACATAGCAACGACTTGAATACCATCCTCTAACCATCCAACAAAAACTCCACCTCCCTATCCCTCCCCATTTCCACCAATCGCCTCTTCATCCCTTCGGCGACCTCCCTCGTCCCCTCTTCCAAACACCCAAAATCACAACTCCCCACATAACCCCCCACTGTGGCAAATATCAGCTCATTATCTCCTTTTTGGGATATTTTCTGTTCTCTCGGGAGTCGAAAGAGAGTTTTCGCTCCTGAGACACCAGGAAAGGACAAAATGGGAGGGAAACCGCTCTGATTTGCACTTACCCCCATGCTGCAACACATTCTTCGCCCTCGCTGCGCTCCCGCCCACATGCCCAACCGACCCATGCAACGTCATCCTCTCCTTGCCTCCATCATACACCCCCCGATGCAAAATATTATTATCGTAAAATACCACGTCCCCTGCCTTTAGCTCCACCCTCGTCGCGCCTTTTAGGCCGGTATCATACGGCTCTGCGTTCCGCTCTTCGTCTGTTCGCGGACGGGCGTGGCTCCCTGGAATTACTACCAAGGAGTCGTCATCGTAGAGGGCGATGTTATACTGCGTGTGGTATGCCGGCTTTGATAACATTTCTTTTTCCCCTTCCGGTGTAGCAGACCAGGGGATTGCGTCTCGATGCCAGCGTAATTCGAAATCTTGGCCGCCGGAGCTGGGTGTGGGATTGGTGCCAGGGGTGATGAGCATGTTGAAGAGTTCCATGACCAAGTCTTCTGTTTTGGATTCGGTTCCGGGGTTTACGAGGACGGTGCAGAGGGAGAGGAGCGAAGGGGAGAAGTAGATTCTGGCGAATTCGGCTTTGAGATCTGGGGGAAGGGGAAGGGAAGGGTGGAGGAGGTGTTGGATGCCCCAGATGGGGAGGGGGGAGGTGGGATTGGGGGAGGGCCAGGGGGGGAATTGTTTGCCCTGTGGAAGGTGTTAGATTTCCTGCTGTCTGGAGAGTGATAACTTTCTTCTAATCCGAGTAAGGAAAGAAACCCCAAAAGGGGAGATTAAAGGATAAAAGGGGGGAAAGTGGGCTGGTTTAAACTTACTACGGTACGGACGTGAGGCCAGTGGCCGGTGCAAGCGAGGTCGGTGAGTGCTGAGGCGGCAGCGCGGAGGGTGGTGAGTTGGGAGGGGGTGAGGAGCGAGGGGATGTGGGCATAGCCGGCTGTGAGGAGTTGGGATGTGAGAGTTTCGGGAGAGGGGAGGGAAGGAAGGGTTTCTGTTGTTGTTGTTGTTGTTGTTGTTGTTGTTGTTGTTGTTGTTGTTGTTTCGAGAGAGGTCATTTTTAATATTGACCGTTTGGTTAGTTTTGAGGAGATGGGAAAGGAGTTTGAGAAAGGAATGATTGAGGTTGACTGATGAGGGGATGTTGGGGTCGCAGGAAAGGTGAGGTGGGGTAGTGATGCATGATACCGATGTACTACTGCGTGTGCAACGGGAACTGACAGGAACGGGATTGTCGACATATATTTGATACCTACCTACCTTATCTATTATCGACCGTTTGGAGCTGGGTACTTCTCACAAACTGGCCTGGGGAATCTAGGTATTGAGCTGAAGGGACTCTACCGGTCGTCGATGTGAGCTTCTATGACGATACGCGGTCAGATTGGTTTATTCTGAGCAGACCCAGCTGATATATGCCTGACGATCCTGCTGCTAGTTGAAAAGACTTTATAAAAAAAACACACACGCCACAAGCCCCGGCGTTGCAAAACAAAAAAGGGTATCAAGCGGAGAAACAAAAAAAAGTCAAATCCAAGCCCAGATCGCAGGTGGCTTATTTTATACTTTTCGGGCGTACCGACGTCAACCTTATAAAGGCCAACAATCAGAAACCTCTCAGAGTATAAAAACCACCTCATCTCTCTACCATCATCTCCATCCTCTTCCTCCTCTTCACAACAACATCACACACACACGCACACAAGACAATATTTGAGCATTGATCAAAGTTCATGAGATGAAAGAGAGGGAAGTGAGGGAAGTGAGGGACCTGTTGTAGCCCTAACCCTGAAAAGCCATTCCCCAGGCAGAAACTGGGCACGTGACTGCGCGTCCTCCGCCACAAGGCCGCGTCGATCCCCGCGTCGCCTGCTCGAAACTCTGAGGATCCGGCGATCCGTGGATAAAGCCAACGTCCATGATCCTCCATATCAACTCTCCCGTCGCGCCACCACGTAATGGCGGGCCGAAAACGCAATGCGCCCTCCCGAAGTAGCCCACGGGCCACAAGGTCCAGACCGACGGCTCAAAATGCCGTCCCTAGCGTCTACCGGGAAATGCTCTCGGAGGCGAGGGTCGCAAAATCCAGGAAAAATGAGGAGTCCTCGGAGCCGCCGCCAAAGAGGGTAAAAAGGCCAGGCGAGAAGTCAGACCCGAAGGATCCACCAAAGGCGAAGCCGAAATCAGTGGTTGAGAGCAGCGACGTCGACCATGGTGCTGGATTTGAGGATGTCGTCATACCCAAACCAACGGTTCAAACCATGATGAGAGAGGATTCCGAAGAGGAAGAAGATGATTATCTCCAGTTTGAGGATGTTGAACTTGACGGCGCACCCACAGCCGTTCCGACCGGCCAAGGCTCAGGAGAGCTCACCCTGAATCTCACCATCCAAAGGGATGCGCTGGCATCCCGGCGCGCGGTCGAACGGAAGAAGGTCATTGGCAGAGATGAGAAAGATCGTCGTGTTGAAGTGCACAAGATGCATCTTCTCTGCTTGTTGGCGCATGTGGAGCGCAGGAACCGGTGGTGCAATGACCCTGCTGTTCAGGAGGCCCTTCGGCCGCTGCTTACAGAGAAGATGATCCGGTTGCTGAATCCGCGGTCGACGTTGATACAATTTGGCCGTATGGAGTCATTGAAGAATGGCCTCTTGGAAACTAGCGGCATGTTCAAATCGAGATTCAAGATCACAGAGAGGGGGATGAGGAGAGCTCTTTGGCCGGAAAACCAGGAGCAACTCAAAGATGTAAGCTTCTCATGGAGTGCAAACAGACCATTGCTGATATGAGTTCAGTACAAATCTCCAGATGATGCCGAGACAACCTATGAGAAAAGCGACTTCCTCGAGGCAGCAAAATCCCTCGAGGGCTCTCGCGATGTCGGGGCTCAGCTATTCTGCGCTTTGCTTCGCTGCGCCGGGGTAGAAGCCCGGTTGGTGTGCTCTTTGCAGCCCCTGACTTTTGCGCCAGGGGCGCCAACCATACCAAAGACTCGCAAGCCGGACGCCGGCACACCCAAACAGTCCAAAATGGATATCTACGCAGCCGCAATGGCCAAGTACGAGTCGACGGTGCCAACCCCATCACCAACACGTCGGCTGGGCCACCCCAACGCTGCCGCTTACAGTATCCCATCCATGGCCCCTCCACCGGAGGCCCAGGAAACCCCAAAGAAACCAAAACGTATCGATGAGTCTGCATACCCCATCTACTGGGTCGAGGTGCTTGACGACGCCCATCAGAAATGGCATCCCATCGACCCCATCGTAACTGGCACGCAGTGGCGCCCCCGCGCACTCGAGCCCCCTGCCAACGACGACAAGAACTGCATGTGCTACGTAGTCGCCTTCGAAGAGGACGGCAGCGCCCGCGACGTAACCCGCCGCTACGCAAAGGCATACAACTCCAAAACCAAACGCCTCCGTATCGACGGCATGAACCTACCAGCCAACCGCGCCGCTGCCACCTCCACCAACCACAACACACCGACCCTCAACCCCGGCGAGAGGTGGTGGCGCCGCGCCTTGCGTCGCTACCGTCGTCCCGGAGGTCCCACCGACTTGGATGAAATCGAACTCACCGAGCTCATCGCCGAAGAAGGCAAAGAGCCCATGCCTCGAAACGTCGCCGACTTCAAAGACCACCCCGTCTACGCCCTCGAGCGCCATCTCCGGCGTCATGAAGTCCTCGTACCCGGCGCCCAGTTCACCGGTACAGTCAGCGCAGGGAACAAAGCCCCTCTGGAACGCATCTACCGCCGTCGCGACGTCCGCGTCGCTCGCTCTCGCGACAAGTGGTATCGCCTCGGACGGATCGTCAAGCCTGGCGAAGAAGCCGTCAAGTTCCTACCAAAGATTGTGCGACGGAAATCCCGCTTCGGTCACGGAGAGTATGATGAAGATGATGACCCCGACAAAGTTGGTCTCTTTGGGGATGAAGTCGGGACTCCGATTTATACCGTTGATCAAACGGAACCGTATGAACCGCCGCCTGTTGTTGACGGTCGGGTTCCCAAGAATCGCTTCGGGAATATCGACGTTTACGTCCCCAGTATGGTGCCTGCGGGCGGTGTGCATGTCCTCCATGAACGGGCTGCGCATGCGGCGTTCATACTTGGTGTGGATTACGCGCCTGCGCTGACGGGGTTTGAGTTCAAAGGCCGAAAGGGGACCGCTGTGCTGAGAGGTGTGGTGATTCCGAAGGAGACAGAGGAGGGCGTGTGGGTGGTGATTAGGGGGTTGGAGGACCTTGAGGCGGAGATGGAGGCGGAGAGGAGGAGTAGGAGGGCATTGAGGCTGTGGAGTCGGTTCTTGAAGGTGTTGAGGATCAGGGAGAGGGTTTATGCAGGGGTGGATGAGGATGAGGAGGAGGAGGAGGAGGAGGAGGAGGAGGAGGAGGTCAAAGGAAAGGAGGTTGTTAGGGACATGGACAAAGGAAAGGGTGTTGCGAAGGATGATGATGAGGATGATGATGAGGATGAAGATGCTGAAATGGCCGGCGCGGTGAGTGATGTGTCGGAGGAGTATATGATGGAGGATGATGATGAGGGCGGAGGGTTCTTGGTCGGGAATGTTGATGATGAGGACGTTGGCGGTGGTTTTTTCGTTGAGTGATGTTCTAAGCGTACTATATGATGAATTATGAGTTAAATGAAAGATGCGTTTGCTTTGGCCGGGATTTTTGTGGTTGGGCTGAAGGTAAGGTAGTGTTATGGCGCAGCATGAACCCTTCACAATTTGCCGCCCCGCATTGCGGATCGCAAACTTCAACAAAACAACAACCAACGCAGAAACCAGCGACCTCTGCAACTTCGCAATGGACAACCTTACAACTCCACAAATACCACAACCTACAACGGAACCAAAAACAGAAGAAACATCGGAATCTCCAGAACAAAATCTCCCCCAAAACTGGCCTCCCCATATCCCCTACGTCACGATTCCCTTCCACTCCCCCTCCCTCACCCCCTCGCACATACATCTCCTCCGCACCCGCCCACCACCAAACAAACCCCCACCCACAATCCCCAAATCCCACCCCCTCGGCCCCGCATCCAACGTCCTCATCCTCCCCATCTCCGACCCTTCACACCCCGCGCACGGCCAACACGGCCTCTTCGCCGCGCGGGACCTCGCGCCGGCCGAGTTGGTGGTGGTTTACCTGGGTGAAGTGCACGCTGCAGGGGATAAGAGGCATGAGATGTCTGATTATGATCTTTGGTTGGATAAGGAGGGGGGTGTTGCTGTTGATGCGGGCGGGATGGGGAATGAGGGGAGGTTTGTGAATGATTATAGGGGGGTGCCTGATTTGAAGGGTGGAAGGGATGGGGAGGGGAAAGGGAGGAGTAAGGGGAAAAGTTGGGAGGGGAAGGGGAAGGGTGGGAGCTGGCAGGGGGATAAGGGGAGTTGGAAGGACAAGGAAGGCAAGAAGAAGGGTCCGAATGCCGAGTTTAAGGAGGTGTGGGATGGGAGGTTTAAAGAGAGGGGGATGGCGGTGTTTGTGCTGCCGGCGAGGAAGAAGGCGGTGGGGAGGGAGAGGGAGGTTGGCATACGGAAGGGGGAGGAGGTGCTTGTGAGTTATGGGAAGGGGTTTTGGGGTGGGAGGGTTGAGAGGGGGGTTGAGGATGGAGATGGCGATGGCGATGGGGGTCAGTGAGTGAGGTGCAGGGACAGCAGGGGTCGGCAGGGGCAGGACTCGAGACGGGAAAGGGACACTGCAATTTTGGCGCTGGAAGAGTAGCTAGCGGATGGGATTTGAAGGGTTGTGGGCTCTGGCAAGAGTCGGTACCGAATCTACACCGCGGATTTGATACTGATGCTAAATCACATGCATCTTTGGGGCCGGCGGAGGAGCGTAAGGCCGAAGGCTGAGGAACGTCCCTGGGAGAACGGACGGCGAGGTGGGGGGGGGGGGGGGACCAATCAAACAACTTCACTGCCTGCTGTGGTGCAGCAAGGGGAGTAGCGGTGAAAAAAAAAATCACTGCAATTTTGGCGTTGACGGAGGGGGTGGGTAGTTGGGGGTGGTCTCGACAAAGTACCTACAAAATCACTGCATTTTGGCGCCAGCGGAGGAGTGTGAGGCTGGCTATCAAGGACCAACCATCAGAGAGCCCCCGGCCTGAGCCGGCTCAGGAGCAGGTTCCACGATCTGCAGCTGCTGGACGGCTGAGGGAGTCGCAGCAGCGCTTGCTGGCAGCAACATGGGTTCTGAGGCCATCGCGATTGGCCGGCGTTGTCGCGTGTTGACAGCTCGGGTTCGATTGGACGCCTCGCATTCTGAAGACGGTTCTCAGCCACCAAGATGTCTCGGAAAGCATGTTGTAGAACGACCTGAGCGACATGGGCTCCGGGGGGCGGCGGGGGGGGCGGGGGCG